>NMRA01000264.1:236630-310562 GCA_002633005.1 Phoronis australis
CAACAACAAAGGAAAAAACACAGATAGACTGGGAGTTGACCGTCTACCTCCCAACGCTAAGGAAAGAAATAACTATGCAGGAGTTGTGGCACAGCTTGTGGACGTCGTTGGACATCGAGGACTTTAGTTGCCCAAACTGTAATAGTCTCAGTGGCCAGCTCACATGGTCATTAGTAAAACCGCCAAAATACCTTTGTATTCATATCTTACGAACCGCGACTAATGGTGAAAAAATCAACACAAAGATTTCCTCGTATGACCTCTCCGGCTACAAAATAAAAGCAGTCATTGAACACCATGGAAGAAAGACGACGGGTGGTCATTATACATGCTGTGTTAAATCGTCAGCATGGGAATGGATAAATTTTGACGACTCTACAGTCACAAGTACATCCAAGCCTCCCCAGGATGCCTACATTGCAATATATGAATTATAAACCAACAAAGGAAATCAACATAAAAAATATGGCGCAATTTCAACATCAACGTCGCATATCACATCTGACGCAGCCAAGTCAAGTTATTTTTTGAAATTCATCCTGGTACGGGAATTGGGGATAGTTAGGCCTATAAAAGATCTTTAACCCAGCCGCAGAGCGTCTAAAGCCGCGCACCGTACCAGTGACTGCTGGCAACTCATCGGAGACTCAACTTTAACATCCTACGCCGCAGAGATAACAACTCTTGGGCTGTCTCCGGTGAGTCCATTCTTTGTTGAATGATGTTTAGATAAATAAATTTTATAGCAGAATTGGCCAAGTAAGTCCACTTCAAAGTTGTCAGCCTACGTGGGCAAATTGTTTTAAAAATATGTCTGGCCATCAATTTCTCAACACACAACGAATTATATGATAATATTTTGCACAATTCCATCCATTCCATCTCAGAAATGAAATCCTAGACATGTCCACTCACCACCATTTTGAGTCGAACAATGCTTAAATCATAAGGCATAGAAATGACATCACATTCACATGCATTTTAATAATTCAAGGCAACTTAAGAAATAATCATAGAGCTGGGGATGGGTCAAAAGCAAGACTGAGTTCAAAGATAGGCTATTAAGATTAAACTAATGGTAATTTTGCTATCAAATTATCACACTTTAATCATTCTCAATTCTTTAATTTTTGCTGGGTTAGCAAGAAGCGTGATTTTTTTCTCTCGTACATCCCAACTGATATTCTCAACCCTCAGAAAATCTCCTAATAATTTCCAGTCTGTGTCAACCAAAAATGAACTCAAACACTTTTGTGCATAAAACAAGGAAATAAATCTTCAGCACAAGAAAAAAGTAATCAGACAAAAATACCACTTTCCCTATCAAAACTAACTAGAGATAATTATTAGGGCGGTAAAATTTTAATTGCAGAATGGCTTAGACACCTTAGCAACTTTCCTGTAAATTTTCCTTAATTCTCAGTCATCAGGGGAGACTACTCCGACAATGAATTTGACTTCTGGCCTGCCGTCATGACGGAGAATTCCCGGTGATTCTGTCTCAACATTTTGGCTTGCACTGTATTTATCCAGAACCATGTAGATATTTCACTTGTCCTCACCCCCATCTTACCTGCCACGAGGTCAGACAAGGTGTGCACAGCAGGTGGCCACATGGCTCGATGCGAATGTCTTTGTCATTCTCTGCACAGATTTTACACAGTTGGAAGGTGGAGCCCATCTCACAGTAGATCTCATACTGTTCTTGTGTCACCTGGATATGGTCCTCTGATTGGTCCTGCACCAGGAAGCTCAGGTTGGGGTTGATGTTGCGACCGTCTGGATATAGATAACTAAAGAAAGGACGCTAGGTTATTAGTTTGGCTATGACAAATACAAACTCAGGGTGTGGTTGATGTTGTGACCGTCTTAGTATAACTGAGGAATGGACAGATTATGAGTAGGTTATAAAAATACTAGCTGAAATTGAAATAGGTGTTCAACAGTCTGGGAACAGATAACTGAGACAGTGCAGATTATTAGCTACGGTTGGGGCGGATGATGTAGTTGTATGGGTACAGGTAATTGAGAAATGGACAGATTAATATTAGTTTGGCAATAACAAATACCAGAGAAGATTGCGGGGTGATCTCGTATGCATCTGCATACAGATAACTGAGGAAGGAAAATTACAAACATTCGTTGAGTGCAGAAATAGCAGATGGCACAACATGCTATATCAAATATGTATCTCATTCTATGATTGACTAGGTACAGATACCAGGGAGGAGGACAAATGTCACATTAAGTCAACAAACTGGAAGCTATAAAAATATCAGAGGTTCAACTCTAAGAAACAATCAGCAATAAAGAGAGTTGGAGTATTGGCCACACAAGTAGATGATGACTGATTAGAGACCAAAATGCCATCCTGCCTGTCAAAACAAGGCATGGGCAACAGATATAATGTCACAGTGCCTAAAACAAAACCAGAGCTCAGATTGGCTCATTGTTGCAGGTAGAGATAAACAGAGGGCAGCAAAACCAGAAACTACTGATTGACCTTTATGTTACATGCCTCTATGGAAACCCAGGCAGGGGGTCAAGGGAACAGTATAGGTCAAGTGATAAGTGAAGTTGATGTCTTGCCAGAGACAACTGACAGATATGGTCTATAGGCACCATGGGCTCTTTTGTCTAACTGTTCCTTGCATCTACAGTTGACAACAGTCACAAGAATGCTGTATGTAGTTGGTGAGATTCTGGTGCCTGTGGTAGTGTTGTTGGTGCTGAGTGTGAGAACTACCAATGCCCAAACATAGCCCCACACACACAGAACACAGCTTACACACCCAAAAGACATGGCTCATTGACACACAATTAAGACTCACATGCATGACTTAGCCAAGAGTCCATGCGCTATGTTCACAGATGCTGGAACCATAACTATGTAGGAGTTTGCTATTTGGGTGTGCATTAAAAAAATTCTCTAATTTGGGACTGTCTCTAGAATTTGGGACATGGAAACTCCTAAAATTTTCTTGATTCTGCAAACAGAAACAAGGGTAATTTTGGCGTTCACCATATTTCTCAAATTTCGAGCAACGTGTTTTTAACCTATGCAGAGGGTAATTTTGCCATCTTTCGATGATTCTTGAATATGGGACAGCCATTATTGCCTAATTTTAGAACATGGGACAAGCTCCGACTTTCAGCAAATAACTAATTTTTCACCGTCCCAAACTGAAGAATTTAAACAGTACTATTGTTACAATGGGGAATTTTACAACTGTTGGTAATCTTTGTTTTGCATATTTCTAGCTAAGATTGAACGACAAATTATGTAAGCAGTTTGCCTCAACAAAATACAATCATTATCAAATCATTTTCCTGTCTGGAACATGGACAGGACATGAAAGTACCAGAATGTTTGAAAAGCAAATGTTGAACAGCAAAGTTAAGACAACTTACAATCCTTCTCGCTGTCCATCCAGCAGGGCCTGACACAATGACTTATTCTGAGGTATTGTCTGTAGTATCTGACCGTCTGTTGTCACGTAACCGATCGCCCACTGACCTAGCCTGGTGCAACTCAGTCGAAACACGTAACTGAAACGGAGGTTACCGCAGTTCTATTGGTTGCAAACCACTCAATGTTATCGCAGCTTATAAGGGACAATAGGAATAGTTAAGATTACTCCGTTTAGGACAAAATCTGATGTAATGTTGGAACTTCATTTTGCAAATTTTTAACAAAAAAGCATTTACTTTGTTGTTAGTACAACTGTCACCAAACAAACTTTTGGAGGATAATTTAAAGCTGTGTACCTAGCTAATGGGAAATGGAAAACGGAAAACTTTGCCATCATACTGGACTAAGGTAAAAGCCAAACAGGAAATTGTCAGATGGTGATCTAGCAGTCCCATCCAGCAGTAGGCATGTGCCGTCTGCCTTGTGACAGTAACACCTCTTAAATTTCAGGAAGATTCATCACGGAACTGGGTTGATATTGAGACGGATGCTAACGTCGTAGAAGTAGTCAGATATCGTTCGAAGACTGACGCATGCCATTGCATCAATGCTAGGACCAGTGATGTAAAATTTCATGACAATCTGTTATGTGGTTTGGGAGACAGAGAGGCTGACACTGGATGGTTCAACAATACGGGAGGATGACAATACAAACTCACATACAATGTATATGTGGGCGCATGAAAATACAAGGCATGAGTGTTAAGTACCTTTGCCACCGGGAAAGGGTTTAGTTGTAGAATAATCACCGAGTTAAAAAGCGGACTATATTGATTTTGCTTTCATTAAAGGACATAAGTTGTTATGTCAACAACCTATAGTGAATCAAATACCAAACATATAATGCAAACAACAAATTACTAAAGTGAAAACAAGCAAGACACAGACTTCCTGTATGATTTGTGAATGACATTTCTCACTGTCAGAAAAGGTCAATGGTATCAACTGAAAACAAAAACAGAATTAAACTGACTTAAATCAATATTTGCTTGACATCACAACAATTTATTATACTAAGCATTTATATCTACTGAGCACACATAGCAGTGGAAAATAAAATTGCACTTAACAGGACGTGTCCTTTCCTATCTCCATCCCAAAACTTATTTTTGTTATCCCCAATGAATACCACAAACTATCCAAGACACTTTTGGCCAGAAAGGTTCGTCTCTGTCTAAATCCCTTTCCCACTTTTATTGCCTAAAAATAAACCCCTCCTACACTGTCTGCAGATCTCCTAAACGGGAGACCTGTACCATGAATATCGCCAAATACCCACCTGCCTGGCTTATTCAAATACTTGGATAGCCTTGCCTTGACCTCATCATATGTTAGGAAAGCCACATAGCCTGGGTGAGTGACAGCCAATACATTCCAGTGACGTAGCAGATTGGCCCATGGCTGGAATAACCTGGAGAAGGGAAGTAAACCATAAAAGGACATTATTGATGAGACAAGTGATTTTCTGAGATCAGCCTCAGTGCGTAACCCAGAAGTGACATTCTAAGGCTCTGCTGGCAAAGGAGCTAATACATTCCATAAGTATCAGAGTATTTAAACTGTATTTAACTGACTTCAGATAATGTCTGGTATACAACGGCGAGAACCGGCGATTTGTAATAAATTCACAAAAACACAATGGAATTTGTTGTTTTATTATAAGAGTAGTTTTGCTGAAAGGTAATGACCCCATCATTTGCTCAACCAATTAGAAACATTCACAATGATCACACGTTATGTGGGAGTGATAGCTACTACTGCCCTCTACAGCACACACCAAAAATAATCGGATCAAATCCCATTTCCTATCATGGCGGATAATGACCCCCATAACAGTGAGTTTGGAGTACACTCAGCAGTGAGTTAGGAGTGCACTCACAACTGAGTTTGGAGTGCACTCAGCAATGAGTTTGGAATGCACTCACCAGTGAGTTTGGAGTGTACTCAGCGAGTTTGGGGTACACTCACAAGTGAGTTTGGAGTGCACTCAGCAGTGAGTCTGGAGTGCACTCACCACTCAGTTTGGAGTGCATTCACCAGTCAGTTTGGAGTGCACTCACCAGTGAGTTTGGAGTGCAATCACCTGTGAGTTTGGAGTGCACTCACCAGTGAGTTTGGAGTGCACTCAGCAGAGAATTTGAAGTGCATTCACCAATGAGTTTGGAGTGCACTCAGCAGTGAGTTTGGAGTGCACTCACCAGTCAGTTTGGAGTGCACTCAGCAGTGAGTTTGGAGTGAACTCACCAGTCAGTTTGGAGTGCACTCACCAGTCAGTTTGGAGTGCACTCATCAGTGAGTTTGGAGTGCACTCAGCAATGAGTTTGGAGTGCTCTCAGCAGTGAGTTTGGAGTGCACTCAGCAGTGAGTTTGGAGTGCACTCACCAGTCAGTTTGGACTGCACTCACCAGTGAGTTTGGAGTGCACTCACCAGTGATTTTAGAGTGCACTCACCAGTGAGTTTGGAGTACACTCACCAGTGATTTTGGAATGCACTCAGCAGTAAGTTTGGAGTGCACTCGCCAGTGAGTTTGGAGTCACTCACCAGTGACTTTGGGGTGCACTCAGCAGTGAGTTTGGAGTGCACTCACCAGTGAGTTTGGAGTGCACTCACCATTGAGTTTGGAGTGCACCCACCAGTGAGTCATGACCAGGAATACCAGATCATTTAATTTGTAAAACTATTTTGGCCTGCACTGGTAGCTGAACAAAGACTAACACAGATTTTATTCCAGATCTTGAAACAAACTGATTAATGTGATAGTTGGCTAAGGTGCAATAAAATAAAATAGTCGGACAATGGATCGTTGAAAAAGTTAGAGGCGATTTCTAGAGTTGGAAGAAACTGGCTGTTTGTTCTTGCTCGAGACCCGGCTCAATATGTTGGCTCGTCACAGCACGCCGTTTTACGCGTTGACCATGGTTTCAATCTTAGTGAAGGATTCAGTGCCTTCCAAGCATAATGAAGGATTCAGTGCCTTCCAAGCCCAGGGGCCTATTTCATGAAAAGAGACCTAAGACTTGAGACAGAACTTTGCTCTTACCCTCCACATAACTATTTCTGAAAAATAGTTAAATCTCACTTGAGCAAAAGTTCAAAGTCTCTGAGAATATACACATATCTCTTAGTCACTGAGATAATTTCTATAAAATATTTCTAGACTGTGGAGCCCTCATAATTACTCGGCTAAATCTTTATTCACTAATTGTAAAGTGGCGGCAAAAGACCAAATTTTTGTCTAAAGTCACTTTTCGTGAAACGGACCCCAGAAGACACTTTCCACCTGAGTAAAGAACAATTTAAAATTCAAGTTTTGTACCAGTCAAAGTCAGAATGCAGATATTTTGCTTTAAATAGAACTTGTGCTTGAGTTACATAGAGCTTCCCAAGATGAAACAGTGAGTTCATGACAGAATAATCGGCAATAGTCTGTTACAGAGGTGCCAGATTTTGATGCCTATGATTCAGCGGAAAACACTGGTTCTCAAAATACACTACAGGACCCTTCTAAGTGACTATTACCGAAAAATGGACATATCCAGGGTTTTATCCAGGATTTTGAAAATAGGGTGTCCAAAATGGGGTTCCCAATATTCCAGGGCGTCCATGACTCCAACGACACATTACCTCCACTCCCCTGTCCACCATTCACCAGTAACCCCGTCCCCCCACACACAGAGGTTTTTTACAAAAAATGTGTTGAACAAGGCTTTTACATGTAAGTTTACAAAAACAGCTCTCTTGTAGTGATCTTTTTACTAAAAAATTGTGCAGATCAAGACTTTTATGTCTAAATTTATGAAAACAGCCAAATAGCTAACCAAACAGGTATTACAGCTATTACAGATTTTGGTTGAACGATGAGTGCAAATTGCTGTTATAAAGTTTATCATATCATCTTAACTAGTTTTATATTATGTACAAGGAGTCATCAAACTGCAGTTACCAACACAAGAAAAATGCACAGATGATGCTAAGATATCTATGGCAGACACACTCTGGCAACCAAACAGGTGATTATGATTGACAGGTATACTAAATACTTTTAAAATAGTCTGAACATTGTAACATTTTATATACATTTTATATACATTGTATATTTATTTCTGAGTTGAAAGACCCAACTTCTCTCTAGAAGTAGGCTGCATAAAGGCCTGGTCATATCTAACAACAGTTGGTGGGGCAATTCCTGGGAGAATGTCATAGGTAAGCATTAGCATCAGAAATCACCAACTGCAACACCATCTGCAAAGTTAACATTTTTCGGTTCTCAGCTGATTTTCTCACATGACCCATTTTATATCCATATTGTGTTAGCAGATAATCAGATGTCTTTCATCAGCCAGGTGATTGGTCGATGACCTGCCAATGTGTTCACAACTATCTGTTGATAGTTGTCACAGTACCTCCAACAAGCATGGGTTTTGTATTATGACATGGATTTTGAGAAATGTACCGGTTGTGAATGCTGATGTCTTGCTGGCAATACCAATAGCCACCACGACTATTTTCAGCTCACAACTCATTGGATCGATGGCGTAAGCTTCATGTGAAAGTGCCATAGGTTTCGCCCTACGTTTGAACTCGTGTTTGGTAAAACATCAACTGAACATACCAGGTATTGGGATAGAGTTCAATCAGCAGGATAGGTCGCGCACTGCTTCATATGTGACCAAGGCATGAGGCTTTCTAGGACCTTATCGAAAAGTTGTACATAGCCAAATATATACGAAACTAGATTTTTTAACATGGTACAAGTGTATATTTTCTGAAAGTAGAAAGACTGTAGAATTTTATTTTAGACTTTTTAACAACCTGTCATGAACTGGATCTTTGTGGTTATGTCTTTTAGTGAAATTTGGCAAAAAGGACAGGTAAATTGACAACAAAATGGTAAGAGTGACACTACCAAATTTTGTTTAAAATACATGCTCAAGATGCTGTTGATAAATTATAATTTTGTTTTTATTTTATGAAACTTTTGAGTTGTTTCATGAAAATCATAAAAGTCATATTACTTGATAGCCTTTCATACAAAATGGAAAATTTTAAATACAATTCCTCAAAGTGTCTTGGAGAACAGGGAATAAAGCACAGTAACTGAAAGTTTCATAGGAATACGATCAGTCATTTCTGAAATATGATGTTCCAAAGTGAGCCAAATTGGGACAATTTTCTATGGTACCATAACCTTAAGGTGAAAAGCTGAGATATTGACTCAAGCATCAGATGGTGACACCATAACCAAAATGTTTCTTGGGAGAAAAACGGTGTGAAATGAACTTGTCTGGATAACCCTTGAAGACATTGTTGTCTCAAGACGATACAAAATACTTAAGTTCAAGCACTTTATCTCTTACCAAGACAAATCGTTCATATCCAGTAAGTTAGAAAAAATAGCGAGAAATTCCTTCAGTTCTTAGTAATATCATTTTCCAAGTCATAGTCTTACTTCCTGCCCTACAATAACTAACATTAAAGGTACTCTTGACTCACTAGCAGAGTGTTTTCTTTTCACTATAGTGAGCCACCGTGGGGCAATGCGTCCATTCAAGTGCTTCAGAAAATAGCATAATAAGCACATGTTTATTTACTTTTGAAACACACTTCACCACTTACCAGATACCAGAAATAGTAAGTCAAGTCATAGACTGACAAGTTCACTCAGAGCCGAGTTAGTCAGCCCACGCATGCTTACCATATTCTATAATAGATTGGCTCACCACGCAGGCTTTTTTATAATAGATTTGCCCACCAGGTAGGATTATTTTATAATGGATTTGCCCACGCAGGCTTATTTTATAATAGACATGAATTCAAAGATATCAACAGCTGTAACATTGTCCATAAAAATCACAGAGAGCAACCTTCAACTTGAAAACCCAACAAGAACATTCTAAAAACAAAAATAGGTTTCCTTTTTTGTGAAATACAATAACTATCCAAAAATACAAAGAAATCACTACAAATTGTTGTATTTTTCATCATAGTATCCAACTTTCATATTCCAACAAATCCTTCATAAACTATTTGTTTCATGTATCATAATTATTATCAGAAATTAGTGATTGGATAAAGATACCTTTTCTGGAAGGATTTTACATCAAAACAGTGTTCAGTTTGATAACAGCTTTGCCTCGAAACATGTCACCCTTCTACACATGTCACCCTTCCACACATGTCACTCCTCTATTAACATGTCACCCTTCTACACACGTCACCTTTCTACACATGTCGCCCTTCCACACATGTCACTCCTCTATTAACATGTCACCCTTCTACACACGTCACTCTTCTACAAATGTCACCCTTCTACACACACGTCACCTTTCTACACACGTCGCCCTTCTACACATGTCACCCTTCTACACGTCATCCTTCTACACATGTCACTCCTCTGTTATCATGTCACCCTTCTAAACATCTCTCCCTTCCAAACAAGTGAACTTGGATGTACATTACACATCTCCGAATTGAAGCAATATATGGTACTCACGATAATATGCTTACCTGGTGAAGACGTCGAATTCAAAACAAGAGATATAATCATTGCACGTGAGGTCGATAGTTGACTTGAGGGCCATCGCCTCTAGAGGTGAGCTGATAGGATGAGCATCGTGTAAAGTCTGCCTGAAGACTTTCCATGGAATGATTGTTCTGAAACCACAAAAAATAAGCATTTCTGTATCCTGCTCGGAGAATTCTCTTTTCACAAATCATTAAAATCACACCCTGTCACACACAAAAGGGAGTGCCGGGGCTCCGTGGTGACCACTGAGTCCATGAACCTTTATATCTATAACATGAATGCAGTCTGTCGTGAAAAGGGCCCCTGAATCAAATCTAGCTAAGGGATGCAAAAGGTTAGGGACAGACCTAATAAAAATATAGCATTCACCAATGGTTGAGATAAAAGTCTTTCAGAAGTTTATCTATGCAAATTTTTTGAAGTCAGGAGCCTTTAGAATCGAGGACTCCAAACAACATGCTTCTATAGCAAACATAAATACATGAATGAGGTTTGTGAGGCTTCCAACATTGGTGAATTATATTACCAACATATTCGCAGCAAAAATCACCTGCAGCTGTAAAGACATGTTCTGGGAATCTGCCAGCTAACTGACCCACTTTCCATGCCAAACCAGTGACCCATCTCTGTGTGTTCTGGACACATGTGCCTGGACATGGTGGCATACAGGTCAATGAAAAAGTGGACTAGATAAACTGTCTGGACTGTGGAATGACAGCTGTCCTCTAGACTTCATTACTAATGTATTGTATGTTGTGTCTATGACATCACGCTTTTACAGTTCCATCCACAAACAACACTGGGGAAAAACTGACACCTTGCAGTAACAGGACCTGGATGGATCTCTAATTGAAGGATAACTGTTGGCAATACTAGCACTAGCCAATATAAAGGCATCTGACAATTCTAAAGTGATAGACATGACCACTCTATGAGTATTGCGACTCCTGATGTCAAGGTTAAAGACCTAGCAGAAGATTAGTGCCCAACATGACCAATGACACCATCCACAACAGATAATTACAATACGTAATTATCATAATTACCAACATAATTCAGTTTTCCCTTGTTATTTGTTTCGTCTCTTGTATAGTAATGCTGCTTAGTTGATGACCTTGAGGTAATTCCAGTTGCCAGAGATAGATTCCCTTTAAATGAGTGCTTGGCATTAGCACTGGTTCCTTCAATTCACAAATGAGGGCATCCATAATGTCTTCATTTCCCTTTATATTTACTTCAGAATGAAAATACATGAGGGTTACACAAAGGCCATTGACCTTCACTAGTCAGTTAAAGGAAAAACACATTTCAAGGAAATTCAACAGCTAGGCTGTAATGTAACCATCTAATGAAACAGCAGATGGCCTATTAAATATTACATTAATACTGGATGTTTCACCTGAAGCAAAGTTTCGATCAATAGCAAAAGTGAATCGAATCTGCACCACTGCTTGTTATGGCCTGTATCACAATTAACGTCACTCAGTTTTTACAGGGATTTCAAATGAGTATTGACCTTAAATTTTGAGAAACCATGCTCCAATTTTAACATATGCTGACATGTTAGTGAATTGTTCACTACAACATATATTGCTAACTAAAAATTAAATCCATACCCCCCCCTCCCCCGTTCCCAAATCAGCAACAACCGGGGGAAGGGGGAGGACTGTACGTCTCTGCATCTGTTAGCTAGACATTCTCTCCACCCTCAGACACCAAGAGAGAAGAAGAGCAGTGAATCATTGTCGCACCAGGGGGACCACATTACTGTAGCTATGTGTCACTAATACAATAATGTAAAGAGTAGTCCATTACTCATGCAATATGTTGTCTAACATTAAACCGGCAATATGGAGAAGTTGTGGAAAATGATAGCACTCCACTAGAGCAAACACTAGTTTCACTTTCAAATCAGTACTTCACCAAGACACCAAACTAAAGACAACACCATAATTCCAAGATAGGATTCAAAAATCCATGCTTAAGTGTCTACAAACACAATTTACCCAATCCACTCTTTAGGTGTCTACAAACACAATTTCCATGTTTTGACCACTTTGTCACCCTCTCTTAAACTTACACGAAATACAACAAACTGGAAATCACAACCAAGGGTAAATTAATTTTTCCAAACTGAGAAGATTTCTTAATGAGTGTAACGGACCGTGAAAAACAGTTTCAACAGAGAGTAACTACAGTGTTGCTGCCTACTACAGTTACAGTAAAATTTAACTAATTTTGTACAAAAATAAATAATGGTTAAAATTGAGGCTTTAACATTTTTCAAGGGCTCTCAGTAAGGTTGTTGCTGCGTGTGTTTGCAATTTTTACATAATACTGTCAGATGGTAACTATGCTTTGAAACTTCAAAATGGTAAAAGCACCAATTTATTACTACTTATTATCTAACAAATGACAAGAACTTTTCTTGTCTGTCATATTGCGTCATAAATTGATGAATCATAGTGCACAAATCATCTGAAACTGAAAACCAATACCACAGTAATAAGATACCTATTACTAGGATCATTTTTGATCATGAAATAGTTTTCAGGCCAATTTTAAAGCACATCCATAGGTCCAACAGACAATGGAATAAATAGCAAGTACCAGCAGAAATCCTTGTTGATTTGACATACTTATGTATAACCCCATTTACTTCATGCTAAGTGAATAGAACACTTAGTGGTGATGTAACATCCTGACTCCTCCAGTGCAAAATATTGATAGCTGCTCAAGGATGACAAAATAACGAAAGCAATCCAGACCACTACATGTGAGACGTTGAAAACGTGCCGAGTACGAAAGCTTTTGGACATGGTGAACCGTTTATTTGTGGTTTCTGACAGCGAAATGAGCAATGGAGATTATTTTTCACATATCTATTCACATAATGACACACAACAGCCACAAATTGTAGAAAATCTCAGCAAGTTTTCAAAATTCACCAAATCTGAGCCATCACACTTGCCAACCTGAAAAACTCCCATTCACTGAGACAGGGACAACAATTTACAACCACCCACCACATGAACCATGGAGTGACCCAGGACTACCTACTGCAGCCGACATATTTCATTATTATCACACATACACCCCAGAAAGCCTTAGAATTTCTACACACAGCAGTTTGAGTATTTGGCTACATCCTGGAACTTCAGCACTTGTCCACGAGCACTTGCACTGACAGTTCGTCAGAGCTCCTCGTGTAAATCGTAAAACAATTTTAACAACATAAGTATCATGTTTACCGTAAACGTTCGGGTTAACGCCCATGCTCAGTTAACCGCCCACCCCCTACTTTAGGTGGATTTTCGATTTAACCGCCCACTGCTCGGTTAAGCGCCCCCCTGCGATTTTTGAAGATTTCCAGTTAAGCGTCCACCTCTCGGTTAAGCGCCCACCTCTCGGTTAAGCGCCCATCCCAGACTTTTAAAGAATGAAGATTTAGCGCCCAGTGCTAAGGAAACGCGCGATTCTCCGACTTTTAGAAAAAGATCGATGATCACAATGAGCGCAACGACGCCAGGCCTCCGAGACGGTGGTTTAGCAATGTGAATTGCAATTATACAAGTAACGAGTTATTGTCTTGGGTCATGGACTCGCTTCAAAATATAATACTTGAACGTTTTTGTCACTTTATTTTCTTTCCATGTTTGCAAAGTTTAAGAACGCCGCCGGCGTCAAAACCTCCGCTTTCAGCGACTTTGTCTGCCGCGCTGAGTTTTCGTCTGCAGTGCACTTGATAAAACATTCGAAAAAATCAGGCCAGAGAAATGAGACAATGGTTACAAGTATATAGTCACGCCCGTTTCTGTTACTTAGGACTGTCGCTATTCTCTTTTGATGTGTGACTTTGTAGTGGTGCATGCGCGCAAGTTCCCACACTTTGGAGCGCATGTTACCTTGACACCAACATGTGATTGACAGGTGACTGGCACGTAGGCCCTACGCGCGTGCTGAATCCCGCCGCTATCTTTGGCCATAAAAAACAGATGCATATTGAAAGAGGCCGTTATATTACTTGACAGCATTTCCAAATCACGATTGTCAGCCGACTGAGACATTGCGCGCTAACAACGGGACCGAACAGTGCCGCAGTGCAATATTGCAAGTGATATAAATAGGATAATCTGGACATCTTGCATGAAAAATAAATGTTTTTCCACCACGAAGTTTGGTAAGGTGATCGTTTATGAATTGAAACATCGCTGTTTTGTAGCGTATATCACATATTTATGCCGTGGCTCGAAATTTTATTCTTGATTGACGAGTGGCACACGGCCGCTTAACCCCGATTCTTGTCTTGGGCCTACTTCTTTGCCGAGCATGTTTGGCGCAACGGCAAGTGAGCAATGCCGGGCAGTCGAGATTAAGCAGCAAGCCACAGAACCATACGCTGAAAATGTCATTGAGTCACGGAGTGTTGACTATAAACATCCCAAACACAAAAAACATCTGAATTAAGGTTTTCAAACTTTTATTACAACCAATTTTAAAACTGCTCTCTGACTATGAACTTGGCAGCTAGTACGAGACTGTAACCATAAATCTGATGTCTGCTGTGACCTCTGCAACACGTGAAGCTTGCACGCGCGCACTTTAGCAAGATGAAATAGTTGCAATCCAAGTAGAGGCTGCGTGGTCACTGGTCGTCTGCGCTCTACACTACAGGGCTAAATAACAAGACCGCAGGACGGCACGGGGCTATTACTCAGCAATTCTGTAAATTTAATAGTGAATAACTAATCTGAGGGCATGATAACCTTTGTTAGGATCATCCGCTGTTATGACATTTTTCCCGTCATGTGGCGACGTGACGATAACGCTCTTTGAAAAGTGCTACGCGTTCCGAGTAGGCCTACTACTACGTGTGTAGTGTGGGTACTTAGATCACGAGGTAAGATTAACCGCCCAGGGCGCTTGCCTGTCGTAATAAGCGCCCATGTTCGGTTAACCGCCCACCCTGGATTTTTTGAAGTTTCACGTTTAAGCGCCCATGTCTGGTTAACCGCCCACCCCCGATTTTTTGGGTTTGCCAGTTTAACCGCCCAGGGCGTTAACCCGAACGTTTACGGTAATTATACATTTGGAATCGGATGCATGGTATTCCCCTAACATACATCATACAGGTCAATACCTAAGGCACTTTTAAGTTTGGAACTCGAAAATCTGGGGAGATGGTCTTAAGCTGAGCAGATGTGTTTAAAAACAGAAATTTTTTAGGAGTTACCAGTTGAACAACTGCCGGTGCGGGTAAATGCCCAGGACTTGCGTGAAAGCCATAAATAAAACATAGGAGAATGCGAGTACTCTCCCCACTCGAAAACTTTGAGTAGTTGTTATTCAACTCGAAGTGAGTTTCATTTATTTTGGTAGCTAAAACTCACTTGAAACAAGCTTTCACACAACACAGGAGCTTTCAAATAATAATCTCCATCTTGATAAAATTCACTTGCTTAAGAACATTTGTTGGGAAGATTCAGATGTTTCCACCATAAACTAAGGGAAATCCATTCATTGAAAAGGACCATTAGTTGGGATGGAAACGTCCGGATCCTCCACAACATATGTTCGTGGTATGTCGATTTTATCTGATTAACATCATCAAGATTCTCGATCTTATAAACTGTGGGTGNAAAAGTACAAATTTGGAAATTTAAAAGGTGGCCATTAAGCCGAACCTGGGCGTCATCCGGGATGAGAGGTGTAACAAAATAAGCAATTTTGCTGTTTAGAAAGATGATCTCACAAGTAATCTAAACACACTTAAGTTAGAGAAATATGGACTGAATATCAGGCAGGAAACTGGTAAAAATATTCAGCGGAACTGTGGCATGTGAATCTAGTTCACAATTGAGATCACAAAAGCATGGTTTATATTTCATTTATGAAAAATAATACCCAAGGTAGGAGATGGTATTCTATTATTATAATACAAACATGTAGTTTAGGAAGAGTCACACCTAATGACTTAAAGATAGCATTCAGATCACAATTGTTCATGAATACAAAGCAATTCATAGGCAATCCTTCATATTCAAAACCTTCAGCTCATGAAAACTGAAAGAAGAATTCCCTCTATGTGTGTGACATTTAATCAATGAAAAGTAATGACATGGTTATCAACAACTAATCATCCCTCTAAGGTCAGTTTGTGACTGTATCGCTAACAGTGGAGATTCACAGCAATTGGTCAAACCAAAGAGTGGTCAAACCACAGAGCGGTCAAACCACAGAGTGGTCAAACCACAGAGCGGTCAAACCACAGACTGGTCAAACCAAAGAGCGGTCAAACCACAGTGGTCAAACCACAGACTGGTCAAACCAAAGAGCGGTCAAACCACAGAGCGGTCAAACCAAAGAGCGGTCAAACCAAAGAGTGGTCAAACCAAAAAGCGGTCAAACCAAAGTGCGGTCAAACCACAGAGCGTAACCAATGACATAAGTTCACCTTCTGCTTACTTTAAAATTCCATCACTGAACTGCACTTCCAGTCAACTTCCCAAAATACCCTAAATGCCATTCTTGTTTTGTGGTGTTAACCCACAATTCTGCGCACTCGTAGGACTCCGGTCTTAGAACTCAGCTGCCATGCTTAGGACAGACAGGGCAGTCTAAAATCCTGCTATCGATAATTTTTTGACATAATGAAATTTCATAATTTTTCATCACTTCAACATAGAGTTTACAGGATTTTATTCTGACAGATAATCCATATCAAGTTGAAAACAGAATATATTTGTTCATTGTCAAGTACCTCACATTATTTGAGTTAACATTTCATAGATATGCCCCTCAAATTTACCAAAATTTTCATGGATGTGCCATGTCCCAACTGATCGAAACAACCAGATATTGTTTTGAAGAGAATTATCTCGTCTGTTGGCTCCTGTCATCCATATCAGGATATTCGGCTGAAAAATATATTTTTAGAACTTTCTTTAAGCATTCTTATAGGCTGCCGAACAGTTACGGAAGGCAACAAGGTCAAGGCGCATCCTGATTGACCAGCTTTGTTTATATTCAACCCATTAGCAACCAACAGGCATCTATTTTGATGTCTTGATTACATCAAAGTTTACTGCTTTCATTGAAATTTTATTACGGTTCTTTCATGGTTCTTCCATGCGACAGACAGAGAATGGGGCAATAAAATGACCAGCAAAGCGTCCTTTTCGGTCGGAGAAGAGAAGCAGGAAACAGCAAATTTCAAAAGCACAAGAGGCTAAATTCAGCACTCAATAGGTGCAAGTTAGCGAGTGCGATTAATCGGCCAGCGTTGCCAGTGATAACAAATAAATGGAAATGGTCGGAAGGAAGTTAACCAATAATAGGTCTGATGGTGAGGAAATAGTTCCAGACTCTGCTTCAAGGGAAAAACTTACTACTAATGTTTATGTGTATTGTAGCAATAATTATCAGTTGAGTGATGAAGAAGTCACCACAGTGACTTAAGTGTTTGCTTGACATGTTGAAGTCACCACAGTGACTAGTGTTTGCTTGACATGTTCCAATTCAACAACAAAGTGATTAATTTGTAATGTCCTGGGGTGGTAGTCTGCAGAAACCTTGGAAAACTGTAGGCTGGCTTTTCAAGGGAAATAGCCTTTTTGTGCACTTTGACTCAAGAGTGTTTGATTACTTGTTATTCAAGTGCATGGCTGAGGTAAACCACCTGATAACACTTTTGGCCCACGGCTTCCACCAGGGTCATGTGATTCTCTTAAAGTTTGAGTCTATGTTCAGTTTGAAAAATATGTATGAAAAAACGTTTCAGCGCATCAATAAGTCAGTTCAGCAAAGTTATGTTCAAGTCAGATATGAACACATGGATGCAGCAGCAGCAATTGGTCCGCCAAGCATACTTAAATTTAGACCCTACGTTGGATCTCAATGACACTATTGACATGGCCGTGTCATGCAACTGCACTTGACACAACTGACATGACCGTGTCGTACAATTCCACTTGACACAACTGACATGGCCATGTCATACAATCACACTTGGCACAACTGACACAGCCGTGTCATAGAATTGCACTTGGCACAACTGACATAGCAGTGTCATGCATTTGTACTAGACACAACTGACATAGCCATGTCATGCAACTGCACTAGGCTCTAATGCAATTTCTCATCCTCCTACCAAGTAGGAATTGTAAACAAAGTTACAACAGGTAATATTTTAGACTATACTGTCACGCATGTGTTTTAGCAAAAAATGGCAGCTAAAGCACTGGTGACTAGATTGAGAATAATCGCAGAGACTTAATGTAGAAATACGCTCGTTCTAGCAAGTGCATGGAGAAAAATCATCGAGCTTGGTTGGCCACCACAAATCGTGAATTAAAGTAAGACCAGGAAGGAGATACCTATGGTGCTGGGATGAACATTGACAAAATTATGCTAAAAAATAAAACTGTGTCTTAGGCCTTTTATAACAGGATATGACAAGGAAAATAGAATCGCAAACCTTCATTCTTACATTTCTCAAGATGTGCATTTTTGTTAACAAATGTTGTAAATAAAAAATGACCTATACTTGTGAAATTTGGCATGCACTGTCTTATCATGTATGTCTATAAAATTACAAGAGTATTTTCTCAACATTTCAATGTAAAAAATTTAAATTTCTGAATAATTGATTTTTCCGGATTTCTTCATCTAATTTTCAGTATAATGTAAAAAAATGACACTCAAGAAATTTTCAATTTCCTCTTGTTTTAAAGATCCTTGCTTTTAGTATAATGCAAAGAAAACAGATTAGAAAAATGTCTAAAGGTTTGCATGGTAATAGCGTTACTCGTGGACGTATCAATTTTAACGTACTTTTGACATTGCCATGGCATCCGAATATTTTTTTCCTAATGAACATTTTTGTGACTGGTACATCACAAACATTTGTCCCCTCTGACTTTATTTAAATCCATCAATATTTACAGATTTTGATAAAATACCGTCATGTCTGACCTTAAATCACCAATTTACACCAAAATTGGTTCATCGTTGGCCCTTCTAATGCTAATGAAGTCTTACTGTAATGCTCATGCAATGCTGACACAAAATTTGACAAGCCAAGAAGGCGCGACATCTCATTCTGGGCTCAGAAATGTGTTAGCAGGCTAATCTTGTGAAAGCTAAAACATCAATCACACAACATGTTTTCTAACTAGACAGCAGTAAGTGCTTGGAACTACTGTTGGTAAAGAGACATTGCATCCTCTTATGACCAGTACAGATCTGCCCCTTGAATGAACATTGTCCAGTCACGACTACAAAATACTCAAAAGCAAATGGAATAGTCATTCGATAATGTGACTTTCATCACATTTTTTGACAATGAGCTTTAGCAACCGAAATAGAATCACAAGAAATGCATTTCCTGGTTTCTATACGACACGATGACCTGTCTACAATGGTTGCTATTATGGTAAAGGGAATTCTTTAAAATTATGGAAGAAGCCAAGTCCATCCCCCTATGTTCAGGGATCGATGCTTCACGTAATATCAACTTGCAAATGTGAACTTGTAAAATTGCCAGGTTGCCAAACAGCAACTGAGGGTGTCCAACCTCAATGGCAAGAGCCGAAAATGAAATAAAACTAGATACCTGGACTGAAAATCTCGTGAACTCAGAAAACGTCCGACTGTGCACCCCAGCTCGCCAAGACGCCATTTTTAGTGATAGGACAACATGCCCCTCTCGCACAGGCTTGCCTCCCGAGGCAGACGAATACAGCTGACATGTTGCTTGCAAATGACTCATATACAGACCCCTCCATTTTTTGCTAAACGATTCTGACTTCTGATTGTTTACATCCAGTAATACTTTAGTGCGTGCTCATAAGTGTGAGTGACGGATTGCGATTTTAACAATGTCGCCCAACAAAATCTGATGTCACGTTGGTGGCCTACAAGTCACCAAATCAAACCCCGATGTTACACTGTGCAATAAAAAATTTGTATCAAATCTAGCATGGTCATTTAACCCTATAGTAAAGTAGGGTGCACATTACTTCACATTGTTAACTTTATTTGCCACCGCATCCTCCACTTCGTAAAAGATTTTAAAATTCTCCACATTTTTGCACAAGCACACTGACAGATGTCACGCAGAAAACATGTTTTTAAATTCAGGTTACAAAAGTGAACTCATGATTACATATCTAAGTTTCACCAGTGACATCAGACAGAGATGCAATATTAGAAGAATTTTTCAAATGATCTTATACCAAGTCAATTTCCACATCACCCATTCTTCAAAAATCAAGTTGTAAAACTACAATCAAACTGAGGGTGGAGATAATTGTTTTAATTTGATAACATTTCCACTTGCCCTTTAAATCCAGGCAACTTTCACATCTGGCTGCACCAGGGCATCCCTAGTAGAGTTAATGCCTGAATGACCCTTCAGACATACCAGTGCATGAAGCTGAGCCGCACAGCCACAAAGTACATACTTCCCAACCACAGGAGAACTGCAGACCATTTTTGCAAGGGTCAATGGAAGCTAATTACTGTGGAAAGGATGGAATTTGGATCCATACAAGCCTCATTGGCCTTGTATTGACATAAACTGTTATGAATCAATATCATAATTAAACAGGGCCATTATGACCAAAGGCCTGACAGATTTGACAAACTATGCACATCAATTTTATGACAGCTGCCAGAGTGGAAGGACCTGAACACTTTTACAGTAATGTCAACTGCTGTAAACCACAAATTTCTATCACTGATTATTGAAAAGTTCACAAAACCCTTTCAATAAAGTAAGAACATCAGTTTTCTGACAAACACTGGAGGGCAGGGCAGAGTCTAAGGACTGGTGTGAAAAGCTCACAAAAAATCTGCTGGTTACACAAGGTTACACAAAATGACACAATGGCAGGATGTTTATCCAATCAAAAATGAAGGAGTTTAAAGTCAGAGCAGATTTATTGCACTTTAAATAAATCACATAGGAGAGTATTAAAAACTCCCAGCATTTAAAGCGATCCCTTTAAATTTGCGAAAGGTAATGCCAGATGTCCGCAAAAGTATTTTTTTCGTGGTGAGAAATATAATTCAAACATCACTTAGAGTCTTTACAGTTTACATAACCAATAACCAAAAATCGTATTGAAACTACAGACGTAACTGCATGTAAAAAAATCAAAAACTTTCAGCATGCGAAATGAAAGTCCGTTTTACTGTAAAATAGTGGCAAAATCATGTTTCTAGCAGATGTTCTTAAAAATGTCCAGTCAACTCGTCATTCTAAATAAACTTTAATCCAAGGAACCTTCGCAAGACTAACATCAAAGAATAACAAAAGAGATAGTGACAATTATTGCATGAAGTCAACCACAGTTCACTTATATTCTCTCCCCTTAAAAGTGAAATAATGGTTGTGTTTTCAGTTTACAATGACTACTGGATTCAATATCACACAAAATATTTAGATGTATTTAAAAGAGATTAACACACTTAGCCAATCACTAAAATTCAAAGACTCCCATTTCATTTTCAACAGTGATATGCATTAGTCTAATAGTTTTTTGCAGAATTTCATTGGGTTTGCTTTCAGAAGGAGGGTTAGTTTTGTATTGGGAATGAATGTCAACAATACTAAGAACTTCTTTTTGTTAAAGACAGGTCAAATGTGCCCCACGGGTCAAACATTCACAATGACAGAAAATCATTCTCTGAAACAGTCGTGAATGCTTTGCCAAAAATATCCAAATGGTGTGGTAAAATGAGTGAGTTAGAAGGTGAAAATTAATATTTTGTTTAAGGTCAGAGTTTGCATCAAATTTTAGAAATGTTATATATGTCATTCAAAAATTCAAGAATTAGATTAACAACAATCACTCACCTGGATGTTATACACTATGGGGTTGCACGAACATGTTGTGTCTGCGGTTATTTTTGACAAATGTCAAGTCTATTTTCAAATTGATACAAAACACAAACAGCATCCCATTGAAATATGATACATGCCACAATAGCCCATGTCCCAATATTCTGATAAAGAAAATCAGTTCAGTAAAAGTACTTGGTTACCACAAATTTTAGATTTTGTTACAAACAGGAAGTTTTTTGCGGTAATTTTTATATGTATGAAACTTGAAGTGAAGAACAAGCAAGCTGACCAAATGGTGAAGCACACAAGTTGAAACAGGATTGGAAACCACACATTTCCTTGGAAGGCAACATTGCACTAAAGAGGCCTTTCCTCACAGACTACACAACTTGTCACCCGAGGCAAGTGACACATCACATTGGTCAACAGCAGAGATTTTGCTATTTGCTCTAGGTTTTGGACATTGTCTTGATTTTTCAAAATCTTTCAGGACGCTTTGAAACTCAGTCAGACAAAATTCGCCACTGGAGAATGATGGCCGAAGTTGACCGCAATCAAGTGTAGTTAGTAGTTCTTTAGCTTGAATGGTCAAGTTTGTGACCAACATGAGGGGCAAAGGGAGCGACTCCTGTATACGCTATTCCCATAAATGAATGGGGCAAATGTCTGGACTAAAGTAAAATCAATCAGACATTCTGAAAATATATCAGTACCACTGGATGGTCCACACTTAACAAAATCTCTGGACAAGGGATCACCACTATCAATTTTAAATTTTAGGATGCTAACTTGGAAATTAGTAAAAAAAATCAAATCTCCGAATAGTACCAAACCTAGATAAAGTAGGGCTGAATAAAACATAACTGAGAGTAAAATTAATAGATGTTTAATTTCACGAATTAAGCACCAAATAACCTGATTATATGGTTGTTTACAAGCATGTACTAAATACTAATAGTAAAATTTCCAGAAAATATCCCAAATTTGCTCATTTTTCATTTTAAACATTATTGTGAATGCTGGCAATTTTTCAAAAAATTTGCCCAGGTGATAGCTAGGGTGCAGAACTTGAACATGGTAAACCACTATTTCATGGAAAAGTGAAAAAAAATTCAAAATTCCACGCGTCCACCCTGTTGTGTCCTAAACTGGTGATTTTACAGTAGTGAGCCAATGAAATTCATCCCAGGTCTTTGGCAAGAGCTGATAAGGAAGAAAGGTTCAAACCAGGGTAGTTCATGTAAATTAGATTAAAATGTTCCAGAATGGATAATTTCAGTCTGCGTGCATTAGATAAAAATGTTTCAGCAGGGCTAGTTCCACATACCTATGAGATTTTAATTATAGTAAAATCTAATCAAATTCCTGCCAAAATTGTCACTCTTTCATAATTCAACTCATAAAGTGTTCACAGCATTTCAAAATTTGGCGTGATGGTAGGCTATGGCACAAGACTTGGCGCGATGGAAGGGTATGGCACAACACTTGGACATGGGAAATCATTAATTTGATGCAACATATCTTTTTCGCAAAAATGAGAAATGTTAAATTTCACTTGGGCCCCATACTGTGTTTTATATCGGCAAGATATTACTTTAATTATTTGTAACGTTTAAGCAGGGATAGTTTCATCATGTGACATAAGACTAAAATTAGTCACCTGTAGAGCTGTTTGAATAATATAAAACTTACAATTTGTTAAAACGAAAAAACTTCCACGTCAAATTTAAAGTTTCTTAATCATTGTTGTTGAGCATTTTTGATTGGTTTTGAAATTATTAAAATTTCACGAAGTTTTGAACTTTTTCCACAAACAGGTTTCTGACTTTTCTGGATACAGCGATTAAATTTTGCATGACTATTGTTGGAGAATCCAGGGACAGGCAGCTTTGAAGATTTGTTTGGTACCTGTATCAAAGATCATGACATCATTCATTTTTAACGCAGAAAAACTTGGGTTTAATTTGAATTTTACGCAACGAGAGATTCATTCAGACCTAGCAACTTTAACATTTAAATCTTAAAGAGAAGGTGTCTCTGGAGTTGTCAAGAAAGTGTTACCTCTGTCACAAAATCTGGGTGTGTGCAAGCTATTCAATTTTGATCCAGTATTGCACAGAATTTGAAGGTTGAGGAAACATTTTTGTTCATTTTTAATAATCCGAGGGTAAAATTTAACCAGTTTAGGGCAAAATTTGGCGGATGGGTGAAATTTTATTTTTTCATTTTTACATTACCAGAACGATATTCTGCCATACCTAAGTTCCAAAACATAGGTACCCACAGAAAATATTTTTAAAAAATTATGAGTATTCACAACAATGTAAGAAACCCTTGAAAATGAAAAAAGTGCAATTTTGGCAATCATCTTTGTCGCAAATTGGTGCAATTTTACCATTTAACCTGAATTATACCCAGACTACAGTAGGGCAGGACATAATATTGTGTCCCAGATTAAAGCCTAACTTCAGTGGAATTTTGTTACTTCAGATGTATTAGGCTAACCAGATAGTCCTAGCAAAGCTTTAGTAAAATAAGAAAATGCGAGTTCAACCACCCAAGTGTAAGCCCGTCAAATGATAAGTGAAGCTGCCTTTTGGTGCCATGTTGCGTCACCGCGAGATCCCAGCACAAACAACAAGGTTGTATTGAATAGAGGTCTGAATAGAACACCATTGTGTGTGGGTGTTATTCACAGCTGTTTGAATTAAAAGGTGATTCTTGTGGTGACGTAGACAAAAGCGAGCTAATATGCCTAACAGTTCGTTGCATTTGGCAATTTATGGCACTAGTGGGTTCAGAGCGAACATACTGAAGGAACCAATTTTACATGTGTTACTGCTGAAGATAGGCTTTAAAGCTGTATATGCAAAACTGCACTTTTACAAGGCTATCCCCATCCCCGAAGAATGCTAATTGCAATAATTATTAGGTCAAAGTCATTCATTCATTCATTCATTCATTCATTCATTCATCAAGACTGGGTCCACCTAAAGTGAGTTATGGATAAGGGCCCTATTGTAAAATGAACAATAATTGCCAAATCGTAAAGCTCAAGTTCAAAAGTGAGAACAATTTGTTACTCCAACAACAGACTAAAACTTTACAAACAAATTTATAAATACCATAATATAAGCAGAATTTAACAGCAAGAAATCATGCCTCAGTCCATTGTAAACCAATCCATGAACTCAGTTCGGGTACAGCTGTGTAAATGACAAGAAGCTAATGTGAAGAGTATCTCAGTTTACCATTGTGTCATGTGATCCCTTAAATACCTCTGAGAACTGTTTGTCAGCAGGCAATTACTCTACAATACCATTATTCTAAGCTCGATTGGGCCAGACCCAAGAACGACACACCGGAGGCCCGGGTAGTAGTGCATACTTAACCAACACTTAACTGCATATTTTTTCATAGTGCTAAGTTGTATTATGAAATTGTAAAATCTAAAGTCAAAAAGTATATTTAAGCACTTGGAATTGCTGCAAATAAGCAGTTGGAAAGATCTGTAACACAAGACAAGACATGGTTTAAAGACCATCAGAATAGCGCTATGTAAAGTTAGCATAGTCTTGCAGTTACTTGTCGCAGAACCGTCCATTAAAAAGGGTGAAAGGTTTGGATCCAAGTTTAGAGTATATAATAAGAGCACTGGTCGGATATATCAGTACCTGATTTTGAGAACCAAGAAATCACTGAATAACGGGCCTGTTATTCAGTGGATGAAACCAGTGTCTATATTAAGTTCTGTTTCTGAATTTTTGGTAGAAGTTATAGTCTTTATTCTGGTTAAACACCACTGTTTTGATGTACGGAGAGAACTTGCCATTTTACAGTCTAGTTACTTTAAGTGAGACTCCAAGTTTTTGTGGAATACTTGGTACTAACTTACCTTGTAATAGTCGGATAAGTGGATCCTTGACTTAAAATTGATTTGAGAATCAGTTACATCCGAGTACTACCACTTACGTAAGGTGACAAAGGTTTGTGTTTATCCCCACAGCGGCTGCTACTTTGCCAATTGTCTAACATTGCCAGTACAGATATCCACATTAAAGAGCAAAAAGACATTTATTTAAAAAGGACAAGACTGAAGCATCAGTTGTAAACTATACAAGCGACGCTCACACTTCCATTCCCACAATAACACTGCGCAGCACCATCTGGTGGACTAGTCATTATGATTAGAACTTTTTTTAACATACCTGTCACTGAAATTCCTCTTCCACCAGTCAGCTGCATCACTTTTTGTAATTCTAAAATTATCTCCAGCGAAAAGGCCATTGGGAAATATGGCTTTTAACTCGGCCAACATGTGGGAAAATACTAGTGACAGTTTGGTTAAATTTCTCCTGTAATGAGAGTTCTCGTCGAACACCTTTTCTTTTCCGTCCTTAAAAAGTTTTATTGTTTTCTTACACTTGTTAATCAAATTTTCAATAAAGACTCTAAAATAGTCACACTCGTCCAACTGTTGAACTCTATCTTCGTATTTTGTACTTATAAGTCTCAAATGTTGATAAGTATCCGGTAAAATGTCCAGAATAAACGGGGGCGAATTTTTCAAGTTCATCTTTGGGTGCTGGCACAGCTTCACAACTTTGTCCATCAACTTCCATGATTTTTCTAAAGTTTTCTTGTCCACAACAAGTTTGGGAGGTGCCACTGCTTCAGCAAAAGCTCCTTGTATTCTAGCCCAAATCCCTCCAAAGTTCGCTGGTGGTGTACTCCTGCTGTTGTTGCGCGTCGCAGCCATCTTGAGAGTGCTAGCTTCCTGGTTGGGTTGGTCTGTTATGCACTATTTTAAAATTTTACACTGAATGACGGCGGGGAACTTTGTCTCCACGAGATAAGAGACCCGTGTTTCAGGGCTGAAAAAACACCGTTCAAGTAAAAAATTGGTGTTAATTAAATAGAAAACACAAAATTATTAATAAGAAATTTCAGCTTAAACATAAAACGTTTTCTAATTTAAATCCATTTCGCAAAGGCGGACGAGTCGGAGATTCTTCTCGTTTTAAGCTAGGAACCGTATTGGTTCCTAGTTTTAAGATAGGACAAATCTTCAAAATATCGCGTATTAGAGAACGACTTTATGCCCTGTTCATGGCCATGGACAAAATATACAGAATCTGTGTGGAACACTTGCAGTTAAACGTTAAAATAGATTATTTACCAGACAGCAAACGATTTATTAGAAAATATCACTTGTCTTGACAACTCCTTGTACCTTTAAGTCGGAAAAGGATTTCTTAGCCGATCGCTCATGAATCAAGTTTGAAGTCTTGAACCAAGACGTTTTGAATTACTATTTACAAACATATCTAAACAATTTACTGAATTACAAGGTAACTTTGTACATGTAAAGAATTGTGTGACCAACAAATTTTGTACTTAATTTTACGGCAATTGACACCTTACGGCTATACACGTCAAAGCAATATGGTGGACAGCGAATATCTTGAAACGAGCTGGTGAGATTTTCATTCCTTTGCTGTCTTTCGTTGCAATTAGTTCTCAATTTTTGAAAGCGCAGAATTCAAATTTTACAAATGAAACTTATTGTCTCCGTGACCCTTTCTTTTTATGACTTAACTTTATTGACCTTGCAAGAAATTAAGTGAATGCGGAAGTTGTATAAGCTGCTAACTTCACTCACTGTCACTGAGAACACAGATACCTTTAAGTAGCCCTCGACCATATACTATATAAAGAGAAAGGTACACAACTGCTATTCAATATGGCCGTCTGCCGAGCTCTTCTGGAATAACCCCAAACATGTCAAATCTGAGAGTAATTTAACTGAAACACTTTATCTGCGGCAGCAATACGTTCATTGCTTCCATTTATTGACATCAAAACCCATAAATATCATAAATACCTCCAGATTTTCCTACTTCATTCGCCAACATTCACGGCAAAGCGAAGAGCGCAAACAACTTCAAGTGTTTGGTCTAATGCGCATGCTCATAAGGCCCCTTCCAACATGTTCAGAACCCCTATATCAACTAAAAACACCAACAGCTCGCATTTCCAAATTTCAAATGCGATCCTGCCTCAGGGTCCTGAAATAAAAAGTTGTCGGAAGACAGGTTTATAACTGGTTCTTTAATTATACAGTGCACATCTGAATAAATTTATTAACAATTGGATAAATTCATAAGTATTACAACCAAACCCATGACCTCTTGGCTAAGTGTATAAAGACTAGTAACTTAAAACTGCATTCCACCTTTTTGCTTAAAACAAAAACTGAAGTTTTTGCCTAATTACACAACTTTATTTGCTAGCATTACAAAAGTACCCAATGGTTATAACTCTATCTAGAAAGCACCATTTTTTTGCCAGGCAAGTTTTCTTGAGACTTGTAAATGAAGCCTTTGTTGTCAAGCAAAAAATTACTATGCTTTCTCTAGAGACAGAATTTTTTCATGATTGATATGTTTGTTTTATAAATAAATTATATTTACTATATGAATGCTTTTCTGTCAAATTTGATTACATATTGCCCTGATGTTCATTGTGTGCATTTTTGATCAGGGTGAACTCGTGTTGAAATAACAAAATCTAGTTATCATCACAATGAAATAGTAATAGCTATCAAGGTGATGAAATAGCAATATCTAACTATCCACTTACAGGATAGCTGAGCTTGAAACAGCGCTAGTTGAGGGATGTGACTTTGGAATCCTGCGGAACATATGCAAAGGACGACCCGTTCCACCTCATTTACGGGCGGAAGTGTGGCAGGTAAGTTTCAGAGTTTCAGCGGGATTTTGATGTGTAGGTCATGATGTGGTGTGAATTAGCAACCGCTATTATGAATTGATCCATTCTAGTCATGATCTATATAGCACAAACTACAAGCACATTTATTTTTGTTATTGTTCCACCTTTTTTGTTGAGGGAGGGAATTTCCTCATCAGGAGGTCTAAGCTTCTTTATCTCTAAGATGAGTGAGACCCCTCGGAGTCTTCCTTTCAGTTGGTTATTTAAGATCCCCGTTTTATGACGTTGATGATTTAAGGGTATATTTGCAGTTAGGCAAATGCCCATCTCAACCTATTTTATAATGCAATTTTCATTTGTGGAAAGTACATCCATGCATAATTTTGGGGTAGCAGAAAGGTAAAAAATGTACAAGTTCCCAGACACATGCCCTGAGACTTGCTATCTGAAGTTGTGCCACTATAAACAGTATTTGTCTTTGGTAATGAATGAGACGCTCGGTATTTGTATCGGTAATGAAGTATCTGTTCAGTTGTTGGTTTAGCCAACTCTATAATGTTTTGTAACCTTATTGTGAAGACATGGCAGATATGACAGAGTTTACCCCATTGGTAGAGTTTAGTGGAAATGAATTCTGCAGTATTTTTTGTAATTAATGATATAGACAAATACTGTGGAGATGTAGATCTGTGTTCACAGTAGCATCGTGTGTGTAAGCTGATTATGACATGGAATCATCTGTTTGTACTTTCAGATTTGTTTAAATGTGAGTGACAAAGGCAACTCGATCTCCGGATTTGACGGTCTTTACGATCTTCCGGAGCAAAGTTTGATAAGGGAAGACTGTCAAAGTGTTGTTGGTATGTTAGTTTGGATATGTATGTCTGTACTGTCACAGATACATCTAGGATGACGTAAGGGGGGAGTCCATCATCCAACCAGGGAAGCCTCCTGTAGGCCAAATTTCTTGGGAAAAAAGTGAGATCATGGAAAACCATGCAAAATCAAGTGTCTTATGAGTATGTTCAAGGTCTTACTATTAGTGTAACCTTGCAAAATGTCAACCACTGAAATGAGCAGGCAAGGTTTGAATGTTGAATTATGGGATCAAACTAGTAAATGATGGAATATAATTCACTGTTTCCATTTCATACGTGAAGATGTTATGGAAAGAAATATTTGCATAAACACTAAATACAACTTTTTTCATTTCTTTTTTGTCATAATCATAGATTACATGTAATTCTTGACTTCATATAATTCTCTTAATTATAATTGGCACAACCAAACTGTGTGGCTAATCTGGTTTATTGCCCTTGCATCATTCTTTTGCGTGGTTGTTTGGCAGCAACTTGGATTCAATGTCCTATTTTGTTTCTCATCAAAATGCTAGATCAACTATTAGGGTAAATTCACCCTTGTAAATTACTGTTTTCTTGTATCAGAGCTGTGAATATGATCAAAATGTACAATTGTTTTGTTGAATTAATTTGAAGACAATAACCAACTTTCCTTATCTTACAAACCCATGAAATGTAAAACCTAGTAATTTTCTTTTCTCTGTTCATACCACCCCATGTTTTACAAATAACCTGCAAATTGTATATGAATATGTCAATATTAATATGGCGTGGGAAATATGTTGCAAACATTTAAGCCCCGTCAGCACGCTATCTGTTGACCTTATCACATCACATAATGAATATAAGTCTGAAAAAAAAAATTCGTGCCCCTGACTGTACATGGTTAGCACGAAGGTCCTGGGTTCGAGTTCCAGTTGTGGACAGAATTTTTTTCTTCAGACTTATATTCATTAGATCACGTGATGTGGCCAACAGATTGTGTGCTGACGGGATTTAAATGTTTGCAATCTATGAATTAGCAGAATTACAGTATGGTGAGATCTCTGTTGTAAAACAGATAAAATATGGTCTTGAACAATGTACGGTCATAGTACTATGCTCAAACAGAAAGCAATGCGATGTCTGGTCAAGTCTTTCAACCAAAATTTCGCCACTTCATCTTTTAAAATTATGCTGATCAAGAACATATTAATTCATCTCCTAATCGAGCATGGTTGAAAAAATTATGGAAATTGTGTCGCGAATTTCAGAGTTCAAAATGCATCACTGCTGGTATTTCGCATTTCAAAGCCTTGTTCACTCTCATGAGAAATTTAAATAACCTTGTTTGTAGATAAATTAGGAAATGAGGATGAGGACAAAGTGTCTGTCGTCAGTGACCTGGAGGAGATCTTGACCTTCTACAGTAAGTCACGCAACATCAAGTACGAGCGAGACAATGGTTGGTTAGAATTGCTGCTGCCAATGTTGACACTAAAGTTGCAGAAATCCGACCTCTACAACTGCTTTTATGCTATGATGTCCAGGTACATTCCCAGGTGAGTTGGTGTCAAATTTAATGTACCTGTGACACTGAGAAAGTTCTCGGTGTGTTCTTAGAAACTTGACCAAATGGGCTAAAACTGCTTGTTCCAGAACCTTGTTACAGTCTGAGTGAGAACCAGCTATACAGTGTTGCTTCCAATGTATTTTCTTACTAAAGTTGTGTGTCCCCAGACCATTTTGTCAAGGTTTGAGGATGGGCTTCAACAATCTTAGCAGAAGTTTAATGTTTCTGGGCTTGATGTATCTGAACTTTTACGACGCAATGGTTTTGGTGCCCTGCTACTGACAGGATTGGAAACCAATCAGTTATAGATGGTAAATGGGTAATAGTCTGATATAATGTGCCCGAATTTTGAGAACCAGTTTTCTCCACTAAATAACAGGCATCAAACTGGTTCTCAAAATACGGGCACATTATATCAGACTATTGCCCATAAAAGTATGCCTCCTGTCACGTTTTCCCCCGTGTGTTGGTGGGCGCAGGTTGTTACAGACCGGTGCTATTAGTTTTCGGTGCGACGATAGACTGAAGACTGGTTTGAGTTAATCCTTTGTTAATCCCGACCGTACGTTCACAAGCCTACTCAAACAAAACGTCTGACGTAATGTCTGTTTATGCTCCAGCCAGTGCTACGAAGCCTTGACTTGTGATGAACTTCTGAGACACGTTCAGCAACTGTTACACTCATCGATTCATTAACCTGCTGTTTCTATAGCTGGCTCTCTATTGACTATCGCTGTAACTGCTGCTTCTCTTCACTGCAACTCAACTGTAATTCTCCTGATTAACTTTCTTGAACTTCTGATGAACTGACTTGATCTGAGTAACACAAACAAGTGCTTGTGTATTTATAGCCTAATGCATTATTCTAGAACTTTTCATCAATTCAAGCACATTCTAGAACTTTCCTGAATCTACCCAACCATTCTACAAACATGTACTAGTCTCTAGAATATTCCAGACTGCATTAATCACTGTCATGCTAGAGTCTTCTAGAAAGTTCCACACAATACTGCAGTAAATAAATTACATCATCACTACTGAACTCAGTCTACTAGAAAGTTCCATACTATTCTAAAGTAAACAAATTACATCATCACTGCACTTAACTCATGGGTCATGCCAATCAAACAGAATAACAAAACAAAACAATACAAATAAAAGCAGTGTCAGTCTATATTCTGACACCTCCAGTACACTATTAAAATAGAAGGCAAGTGTTTCTACTGTCTTTTTTGATTAAATTTAGGTAGCCTGCTTTAATCCTAGATAAAATTTCAACAAATTCCTCCTGGTTCTAATTAAATACTCGTGCGTCACTCCGAAAATGACATTTGTGGCCTGAGTTATTCCCTACCAACTTTGTTGACATGCACTTGGGACCGTGTTTGACATTGGATGCGTCATTATGTATGTCAGCTTGCAACAAGAAAGATATTTGCCTTTCTGGGTCTTATTCATTTTGCCTAAAAGTTGTTGTGTAGCAAGATGCAAGCATCATAAGGTCTTGAAGATAAAGGAGTTTGATTTCACCAATTCCAGTGCATTACAAGATCCATTGCAGTTGGCACGTTGTCAAGAATGCAGCGCTGATCGTTGACGTCTTGGCTAAAAATCATTGCAAAACTATCGTGTGGTGGTAAAACCTTCCATTGGATTATGAAAGAGACATGTACGCAGAGATCATGAAGATACCTGCAAAGCATTGTTCTGAAGAAGGATGCCATATCAGTGGTATTTCCCTTTTCTGTTCCGCCGACATGGAGGGCTTTTTTGAAACGTGAAGGGTCGTGAACAGCAGCTGCTGTAGTGACTCCACAAAGTTGGTGTGTGTGAAGCCAGCAACCACCTTCACTATTTATGTGATTCGTGTTTTTATTCTCCCCCTTTTTCAGCTATTTCTGGTCTATTGCAGATCAAACAATGGCTAAACGAATTCAATGCAGGATTGGCCAAGAATTCTTGTTGAAAGCAAATAATTATGATTTTTTTTTGAAAATAGTATACAATCAACAGATGTCCACAGTGAATGGTCTTACAAACAAAGCTAGCGGGGAACGATTCTGGCCGTAAACGTCATTTCCAATGTGATGCATGCATATTTAATTGGAATTAGGTTTACCAGAAAATTGTAATTCAAGCAAAAATGACTCTAAAATGGTTGCTTTTCCCTTTATAGTTCATTTGCCAGGAGTATACCCCTGTGTACCTTGAACTGAGCTATATGCTGACCAAGGTGGCAGGAAAGGTCATCAGTTCAATAAAATCATTGGCCATTGCAACTGTTTTAAATTGGATATGAAATAATACAGTGGATAGTATTCATGCCATTCGCATTTTATTTGTCTTGATCTTTTTGCATTTCGGCCTCCGTACCGTAATCTTTCTTCAATGTCTTACAGAAATAGTTTTGAAAATGTTCTAAATTTTTAATAATTGTTTTACTACTGTATAATACAAACTATTCTAAAACCAAATAAGACTTCCTAACTGTTAAGTTTTGATGACAAACTTGACAAACTAAAATTCCTATATTACTTAAGATATTTAGTGGTGAAATGAGGAGCCATTTACAATTACATGTTTACTGAAATTTAGCTAATCATTGTGTGTTTCTCATTCGATCTTATTTAACAGCACTCTGGTTACCACCAACTAATTGTATTCGAAGTCATTTATGAAAAATTGGTTTGTTTGGACTGTAGTCGAAAGTCATATACCCGGTATGCAATAAATAGGTGATCTCAAGATTATATCTTTGACACTTGGATGCAGTATGAATGGTTTAACTTTGAAGTCATTGGAGTTATCAGCAAGTGTAGCTGTCAATAATGGTATCATTTGATCAATAAATGTCTCTTCCACAAAATTACCATTCTACCTCTATAAGCATGTCATTTTTATTATCCGATTACATGTTTGATACTCCAAATTAATAATGCACCTGCCTAATGTTATCGGAGTGACATCTTACTGTAACTTCAATGATCATATATCAATCTTTGATAGCTTTGTTGCCACCAAACTACCTCAGCTAGTCTGAAAAGTTTAACTAACTCTAGTTTGCATCGACCAAGTAGTAGCAGAATATGTTGGTTTTGGAAGGCCTAGGGTATAGATGTATGAGTATTTTACCTGCTCAGCGTTCTTTTTCAGAGACTGTCAGCGTAATGGAAAACCTTTCCACTTATTCCGACTGTTGGTTCTGTATCATGACCCGGAGCTCTGTTCATTCCTTGATACAAAGAAAATTTCACCCGACTATTACTGTCAACAGTGGGTATGTCAGTCTTTTATAATAATATTTCGTGCCCTTGTTATTGTTTTTAACTTGGGTAGGTCAATACGCAAGGCTCTGCCTTCACTCCATATTTGGATTTGTGTAATTTCATCGGGGGAGGTGGCGGAAGTTTACTCACCAGAAATACTAATGCTTCATTTTGATTTAATTTACTGATTGTACTTCAGTTGTGTGTTTCCACAGTACTATTACTTACTTAACTGAATGACATTCGTCAGTTTGTCACGGTTATCTAAAGCTCCGCCTTCAGTCCATATATGGATTTGTTTATTACAAACAAGCATCAGATTACTACCATGTTTGGGTAAGTGGTGGAAGTTTATGTATGAGAATTATCAAATAAATGCTTCATTTTAGTTAAATTAGGTTTCCGCTGCTCTTTCATTCTGTGCTACCACATCCAATTACTGGTCTATCCTAATTAGATAACCATTATCAACTTATCACTGGGCAACAATCAGTTGTTTGCTGTGCATTCTACTGTGCTCTTTAATCTACTCTATTTATGGACTGGATGTAATCACTGCATTGTGGAATGTGCTGCAACAGTAAGGCCACCTATTGGTCAGTTGATATTGCTGACATGTATCTTAGTTCTGTGACGGCCGCATTCCAGAGTTTCAAATCCAATGTAGTCAGGATGTTACCTTTGCCATGTTGGATGTGTCCGACAAAATCTCACCATTGTAGAACAGGATGTTCCAGCAGATGAATTTTTAGTTTGTCATTTACTGGTATTCATAAATGATTCGTAGTACCGAAATGATTCTTTGCCATATCTAATTTCTGAAGAAAAGCTATTAAGGAACAATATTTTGAAAAACTGTGGCCATTTACAGCAATATTAAAAGCCCTTGAAAAATTAAAAAAATACTATTTTGTCAATTACTATTTTTTTGCCCGAAATTGGTTAGATTTTACCGTACCTCATCAAGAGGGTTCCCCATTTGTCATTCAGTTACACAATCCAACTCATTGATCATTTATGAATTATGAACTTTGACTTTGGTTCTTTTACAGCTGCGTTCCTTGTTTTCTTCCACATGCAGTCTCGATGTCATTCTCATCATGTGGGATGTCTTGTTACAACAAGCCGACCCCTTTCTCATTTTCTTCCTTGCTCTGGTCATCTTAGTGAATGCCAAGTAAGTTGCCTATGTCTTATGCTTGTTTAAGAGAACTGACTTGAGTTCCGCAGGTGCAAGAATTCTGTGTGTAAAGCTAGTGTGATTACGTGTTTTGCTTGTAATGCATGACGAAGAAATTTCGCGAAGACTTGCATGATCTTGTGTTTATGCAAGTGTTTTCTATCCATGGATCAGGGGCCTTGGCCTGTTTTTTGGCAGAGACTTTTCACATTGAATAGCCAAATGTTGATTTTTGCTGTTTGCATTTCTCGAAACATTGTGTCTTCTGTCTAGCCGAAGTGACTATGTATTTCTGTCTTTTTAACTTCGCGTTATAGACAGATTTGCTGACTTTCAGCCTTAGCCTGTTTTTGTGAAACTTACTAAGCCATCTACCAAGTGATTTTTAGTGGAACATCACAAGACAAAAGACTCTTTGGGAAATAGGCCGCCCCAGGTTAGATTAAATCACACGTGTCATGTTGTGTGTTTGCTTCAGGATCAATACTGGGTGTTTGAAGATAAATGTAGAGGTTGCTTTTGATTCTCAGCACACTAAGTGATGAAGGAAGGTGGACTTGGTCCCCTATACCCCTCTGTGCCCATGTCTGAATACGTGTTGGAAGTGGTGTAATAATTACCATGCATATTGTATTACAGGGAACAGTTGATGGAGCTGACTGGAAGTAGTAGACAAGACATAGTAGGCAAGTCATAATCTTTACATTCGTATACAAGATAAATTTGTGAGCTGCATTTCACCCTATTTGGCTGGGTAAAAAGAATTGAATTTACTCTCATAAGATCGGTCTCATAGCAGTGTTTACTGTTATAGAATTCTATCTTGGTAAGCAACTTGGTGAGACAGATTTTATAAGAGTAAAAGGCTTTATTCCGTTTTCGTTTTTAATGTAATAAGTCGGACAAAATGCAGTTTCATTAGTTGATATTGGTTTGTGAACTTATTGTTTTGAACTATGCGCAATGAAAGTTCTAAAAAACATGACTGTACTGTGGGTTGGTCATCTTACTTGCTTACTTGTAGTCTTCGTGGTTAGGAGTAGCACTTCTTGCTCCCAAAACAGGTTCAGTAGATTGATTGTGTTGTCTGTCACTTAGTATTATGCAAACTTTCAGTTTATCCTCCTGAGTACACATGCTAAAACTTGTGGGTTCAACCAGTTTTGTTTTTCTTTGTATGAATAACAGATAAAAACAGTCAGTTGTCTGTGCTCCGTGGTTGCATAGGGTAAATCATGTTAATGTATGCTAAATCATGTTAATGTATGCTAAACCATGTTAATGTTTGCTGAAATACCAATGGTCTCGTTTGCTCTGATGCTATCACAGATGCCAAAAATCTGTCTTTACACCATATAGCCAAATTTTATTCGCCATCTTGTGATTAAAGCAACCTGTTTAAGGTATACTCCATCATGCATATAGTAAAAATTCCAGATATCGTAGTAATTGTGTCCTGTGTATTTTTAGATGTGCTTGTCACATTTCCCAATGCCCTGGAAGCAGAAGATATTGAAGACTTTTGTCAACTAGCACAGTACTACGCTTCCAAAACACCGCAGTCGTTCAGGCGGGTAAGTGAATGCCAGTTTTCCTTGTGCATTGTTGAATGCTACTTGAAAATCTGTCTGCAAAAATATGAAAAAGCCATGCATGGATAAGCTAAAATTTAAGATTCCTTAAAGAAATCCTGAAAATTTTCAGCTTCTAAAGAGATTTGCACGAATGACCCCAACGATGATTCTGAGAGGCTCTTGTTTTTCCTGATGCATTTATTCAAATGGATAAAAATTGATGTACAAGAATGACAGTGATGTTAAGTGACATCCCTCTGATGTCATTACCAAGCTTATTGATATATTGAAACTTTGCATGAGCATACGCTACACAATGAACCGTGGTTGTCTTGGTCAGTGTGATCTTTAGGATCTGTAAGAAACGTCAGCTCAAGTAAGCACTGCCAAAAACTGTCTGTTTTTTAGTGTGATAATAATGAATATACCAGTGAAATCACATATTAACAAGAGTGAAGATGTGTGATGAGCGTGGAAAGTTTTGAATCCTCACAGTATGAGGGTGAACATTCCTTTCAGTATTCGGTTTAGCAATTTTAAACCTTTCATTTTCATGTTAGAAAAAGATTTCTATCTCCTAACAGACTTCAAGGCTGGAAAGTAAAATAAGTGCCATTGCATCGTAATGGGGCTTCACAAATCAGTAAAATAAGTGCCAATACATCGTAATGGGGCTTCACATATAAGTAAAAGAAGTGCCAATACATCGTGATTGGGCTTCACAAATATGTAAAATAAATGCCAATACATCGTGATTGGTCTTCGCAAATAAGAAAAATGAGTGCCAATACATCATGGTAAGACTTCACAAATAAACAGTGTCCTTCATGCTGCACTCTTGTGTCACTTTTGTTTTCAAGTTTCAGCTTATGAATAAGCTCGCCGAATTGCGTAAGGGCCCGGAGTAAAGTATGAAATGTTGTGACTTTCAGAAACACATTTAAAATGCTGTTAAGTTATTACGTGAACTGTTTGTGGGCTACATGCACTTGTCATGCTAGTATGTTGTTGCAAGCTGCACAAATTTTTAGGCAGGCTGGATGCGGCCCATGGACCATAGGTTGCCAGCCTCTGCCTTGCATCAATTATTTATGTTTACATCGTCATGTCAGTTCAGTTTGTAAACGTATTTCCTGTGCTAGTCCTCATGAGACTGTTTGTCCCCTCAGGACTATCAGGTACCCCTCTATGGCTCCAGCTTGTCATCACACAAAGTGGAGGATGATGTACCAGTGGCACAGGCTCTGTGTCTACCTGTCTCTGTGAACGAGCTACTTCAGGCCAATCAGCTTGGAGCGGTGAGTGCATGTTTTTGGGACCAGTCACCCCAGGTGGTTTGTTAACTGACTATTTTGTGTAAACTTCATTAACTAAGAAAACTTCTGACATCACACTATCTGTTGAGCAACACATTTAACATGATGCGGCTGTCAACTCGTTAGATATTGTTTTATGCATCCCTTGCCTGTGTTAACCTTTGACATTTGCTCTCTGACCTCTGATTTAGTCACTTCTCCCTCTCTTTAGGGGGATGGTGTGAGGTACTTTGTGGTAGACTGTCGGCCAGCAGAGCAGTACAACAGTGGTCACCTGCCAACAGCGTTCCACCTCGATGCTAACCTCATGCTGCAGAATCCCGAGGAATTCGCCACAGCTGTCGACGCTCTGTGTGCCACCCAGAAGCAAGCCATTGCTGCCGCTTCAGCCGCAGGGGGCGAGCACTTGTGCTTTGTTGGTAGCGGCCGTGAGCAAGAAGATCAATATGTTCACATGGTGGTGGCTAATTTCCTCCAGAAAAAGTTCCAGTATGTCAGTGTGGCCAGAGGAGGATTTGCTGGTATGCTTGCAGCTTGGATGCCGGAGGATTTCTATTAAGTCACATGCTCACAATGTTTGTTTTTGGCCAAATTAGCTGTAAAAAAAAATGAGAGCAATTGCTGATAACGTATTGCATTTACATACTACAATGTCCAAGGTTTTGATGATAAATCAGTCCATCATCAAGGAATTGGAAAACACAGAAAAGGGTCACAACTAATCAAGTCATTAGAGCATCTTAAAACAGTCCGACTCCAGTAGCTGCAGTAAAGACACAAATGGTCAAAACTGTCTCCAAAGGGTGAGCTTAATATATTCCAGGTTGCCACCAAGTGATGCCTAACATTCAGCTCAACAATGGCAAGACTCTCTTTGATGTCTAATCTTAACTTATTCTTTTGATTACTAAGTCTTATTTAAATTCATTCTTCTATAGAGCAAAATTTGGTGTCCAGCCATCTTGAAGTGATTTATTTGTGAGACTGTAAAAGTTTGGTTTGTATGTAGTGATTTTGGTGGTCGCTTTCCAGCAATCCACGAAGCATTAAGCGATGATTTAGCCGATGGCATCACAGAACATTTGGCCAAGTCATGTATTGTGTGCAATCCAGAGGCAGGATCCATCACCTCCGATACTGATGAGAGTGAATTTGGTGCTGAGAAGGTAAGATGAGTAAGCAGAAGTAAATTTGTAGCATTTATGGGATGGTGTTTGGTGTGGTGGTTCTATAAACAAGCACACCGTTCTTGGAAATGTGTCAATAAACAATGACACCATTCTTGGAAATGTGCCAATAAACACTGATGTGGGATGTATTTCTGTTACTGCAATGTCAAAACATCTCACAATTACTATAATCGCATAGAAATGCGTGATTGAAAATTATATTTAATGCACGGTTTGAATTTAACAAAAACCAGTGGACAAAGTGCCCTTGGTTTTCCTAAATAATCTTACTACCTTTGAAACAAGAAGCACAATGCTTTCAATTATCTGTTCTAAGAGTAAACTTGAACTTGTCGACTCACAAGTTCCACGTGTTATGTCTTTAGAAGGAGAACTTCTTTGGCAAGTTGACCAGTGTGGTGAAGAGTAAGTCAGCTGTAGTGAAGGAGAAGATGATTAATTATATCAAGAATGAGCCAGGGCCTGCAGAGAGGTAGGTCCTGTGAAATTAACAAACGATGTAGTATTCAGCCAAAAATTGCATAGTTGATCCTGGTCTGCAGCCAACTCATTTTGAAATCTGGGGCCTGTTCCAAGAAACTGACTTTAGTTCATTTTTGACTTAAGTTTAAGATTTGTCTTAACTTCCAAACTTTGAAACTTCCATATTCAGTAAGTTAGTCAAAATTAAGACAAAATTTATGTCAAACACTTATTAAAAGTCAAACTTAAGATCTCTTTCTTGAATTGGTTTTGAGACAAATTTAACTTTTATTTTAAAATTTACTAAAATTTAAGATTTGTTTTAGCTAAGTCAGTTCTGTTGGAACGGGCCCCTGTTCCTCACTGTTTAATGGAAAAAGTGCGCTGTGAATTTCTTATTCGCTGGAACACTGAAGGTGGGAAAGGAAGAAAATTGTCTATGACTTCAGTTCTCACTTGGTGACTTTTTAAATCTACAGCAGAAAATACTGCATCATCGTATCAATTCTCAACAAATTTTTTGTACAATAACTCTACCAAACTTCTTTGACAACAGTTTTTGTACATGATCTCGTGTGATTTGATATCTTTTGCAGTCGACACGTTACACCCGGTGATCGTGTTGGTAAACGTTACAGGAATCTGGCTTCAATATTTACAATTGGGGACGAAGAGGAAGGTATGATTTTTAGTTACACATGTTTTGTTCTTTAAAGAGTAATCAACACTTCAGACATTGACATTTGTCTTCTTTTACCACTTGGTCTTTCTCGTTGTTTTATTGAAATGTAATTTTTGGTTCAGCTATGAACAGCCATGTGCAGTGGTGAGCGTTGTTTAGTGATGACCACTGGTCAATCTTGGTGAAAAAGTGCCAGTCATGTTCTGAGTCGTCATTGCTTTTCAGTCATGTTCAGTGATGAACAATGTTCACTGATGAACACTTCCCATCAGTGATCAATAATGAACACTTCAGTCTCATTGGTGTTGAACACTTTCTAGGCATAGTAAGCAATGAATACTAATCAGCTGTCACATTCACCGACGATCACTTAGCAGTCACTTTCACTCATGAACTCACATCTGTGGTCTTCAACGATGAATACTTTTCAGTCTCTAATAAATAATTTCATCTGATTGGTGAGAATCCTTCTCAGTTTTGTTCTATGGTGGACACTTTCTTGGCATGGTCAGGTAGACCCTTGTCAGCTGTCATATTTACTGATGAACTTTTATCAGTCATGTTCGCTTATAAATACTTGTATATTATGTTCAGGGATGAACACTCATTTCTCTTGTTCAATGGTGAACGCTTATCTGTCATGTTCAGTGATCAACATAGCACAGGTGTCGTGGATGGTACGCATTTTAATTTTCAAGATCATTTGCCTCCGTCACTTTACAGATGATCTATCCGGTGACGAAAATGCGAAACACGAGTTAGTCAGCTTGGAAACTTGGAAGAACAAACCAGATATTCTCCATACATTTGAGTGTCAAGAAGTGAAAGACAACGGGTACCTTATCCCAAGGCATGTCACTTTTACCTCTTTGCATGTGTAGAGAAATTTCGCTGTTGCCACAGAATGAGCCTTCACAGGATATGCTTTTTTAAATTTTTACTCAGGGTTTTGTACATAGTTTTAATTTCAAACAAGAAATTTCTAGGATTGCTTTTTTTCATTTTTCAAAGGCTTCAAAAATTGCTGTAAATGCCCATAATTTCTGGAACCGGTGTCAGATAGTTGCTATTCAGTACAGAACTTGAAAACAGCAAAGCAACGCCATATTGTGTCCCAAATTGGTCAGAGATTTTAGTGTTTAGTACTTATCAAATAATTACTTAAAGTCAGGAATTCAAATCTTGTCAAACTCTGCTGTTAACTCAGTACGTCAAGTCTCCACATGTGTAGCTCACAGGATTGCCGACAAGTAGAATTCTACTTTGTCAAACTTTGCCTGAAAAATAACTATCAAGAATATGTTAGTGTATCCCATACGCGATGAATCAGCAGAGGGAAATACGGCCATGTAATAATGTTTTCTGTATTCACCTCCCGCACTACTTCAACAGCGACCTCTGACATGGAAAGTTCAAAAGTTAGGTCAATGTCGACTCGACGTCAATAGCCAGTTCGATCATCAAACTTTCAGAAAATAGTTTAAAGTAATGCAATTCCAACAGTGTGAATAACACTCAATCGTAACATCCGAAACTGGACTGTTAATTATATGACAGTTCTGTCTCAGTTTTCATTTGATAAATATTATATCGTCTGCAACTCAGGCACCGATTCCACGGTAACTACAATATCAAATATTGTTGTTATTTAACTGTTTTCAGGAGATGTTACAAGTTCAGTACTAAGTTGCCATTGTTTTTTTTTTCTGTTATCTCTTTTCAAGTAATAAATCGTTACATTTAAAACTGTTTCTTTTACTGGAGAAAACTTGCAACCTAACGGCGCAGGTACATACATATAGGATGTGATCCGCCTCATGAACAGTCTGAGAGAAGTATTTAGAAAATCTGCGGAAAAATGAAAGAAACGTAGGAATTCGAAATGTATGGGATAAATACAAAACGTACCTCGATTGGCGTACATGAAGTAATATCCCACTCGACATTATTCCGCGTATTGACCTCAACCTACGGTCTTGGTCGATATGCGGAATAATGTCCCGTGGGATATTACTTCATGTACGCCACTCTCGGTATGTTTTGTGTATTTATTTCTAGCATGGTTTGTACTGTGTAGGTGTCATAAAACAATTTTTGTTGAATTTTCCACCATTTACTGTAATCAGCCTTTGGAAAATGGAAAAATAACAATTTCGGCAATTATTTTTGCGCAAACGAAGTGGATTATTACTGTAACATTTAAACATGTTTTGTTGAAAACCTGCCGAGATGTGTTGTGTCAAGATGCTTTGCCCCATCAGCATAAGCACAACAAACTAAGACCATAGGTTATACATCTTGTTTGGTTTGTTGTGTCAATTGGTTTGTCCCATCAGGTCGAGCACAGCAAACTAAGACTGTAGGTTATACATCTTGTCAGGTTTGATGTGTCGAGATGTTTCACCCAGTCAGCTCGAGCACAACGAACTAAGACTGCAGATTATACATCTTGTCAGGTTTTTGATAAAACATCTCAGATGCTGTTATGCAGAGTTGCTTCATGGTTTTTACTCTAGTGTTAAGCATTCAGCTATGAGCACCTAAGTCTGCATTTAGATGTAGCTTCACATGCAGATGCAGACATAGCATCCATTGGCTTCTTTCCTGGCACAGGGAGGTCATCCAAATTACAAGTTAGTAGTTTTACTTCCTGGTGAAGAGTTAGAACACTCAACAACAGGACAGGCTTTTCTGTTGGCAACTTGTCATAACACTAATCAAAATGGCCGCCTCTGAGTTCAGTGATCAGTCAGAAAACATGTTAACAGGATGTCCCATGATCGTTCTATTTCATAGCTTGGTAAAAATCTTCCAATTAGAGTCAGTGTTTATTTAATTAATTTGCTGTCTAAGTCTGAGCTTGTACCAAATTTTAGAAATGGGTTATATTGGCTGTCTAATACTCAAGAATTAAAATCAACAGCAAATGATCACCCACCTTGATGTTACGCACTATAGGGACGCTTGAAAATGTTGAACTGCCAAGTCTGTTTTCAGATTCTATGGATACTAAACACAAGTGTGCGAAATTTGAGAAATATATACCATCATCAAAATCTTCAAAATCAAGGAATTCAATTTTGGCTTGAATTTTAGTGTCCCAAATTTTAGAAACTGCCTAAACTGGAGATTTGTAACATAATTTGTAAATGTATTGCATCAACCTTGATGTTGTTCTATTTTAGCCATCTGATGGTGACTGCTGAACACCTGTACGTTCTGCGTAACTCAACCAGTCAGAAAGGTATGGCCTCTATACAAAACAAACGACAGCTGGCGACTGTAGTGAAAATCACGTCAAAGAAAAAGTGTCCCGAATTGATCACGTTCAAGTATGGGTCTAATGATGACGAAGACGGCTTAGTCATAACAGATATGGACAGGTTTTTAATACAAAAGGCGGGAGATGCAACGAGACTGATTAAGATACAGATTATGAAAGTGCTTGACCAGTTGGACAGCTGAACCATGTTGGCGAAGACTGGAAATACTGGCGACAGTTTTTTTTGTCAAAATACAGCACTGTTATTTTGGTTATTTTTCACCGTAAAATTCTATTTAAGTTATTGAGGGAAGGTTTTGCACTTGCGTGACAATTCACACAGAGTAACAGGTGAAAAGTAAATGTAATTTTTGTATGGTTGACGAAGAATGTATGCGGGTAAATTTTTAAGTTGTTGTTTTAGGGTGGTTCACTTCACACTTCAAAGTGTTATCTATTACTGTTGCCTCGTTAAACATTTTAATTTAGTGAGAGAAATGGAACATTGACTTGATTTTGGGAAAAAGTTTTCTAGCCTTTCAAGTAAATATCTGCATTTGAATCATCCCAACTTTCAGCTCAGAGGTATTGCTCCTTATAAAGGAATGTCATCGTTTTCATCCTCGTTTGAATTGTAATAGGTAGCAATCAAGTGCCTGGAATTGTCCTTACGGCCATACTGTCTTGGCAACTGAAAACTAAGTAATTAAATTAGCCTGGTTTGACGTGATAATGACCTGTCTGTACAAATTGTTACTAATCTAAGTAAAGTGCAAGTCGAGATAGATTTAACAAAGTGAGTGACCTAAATCAAAAGGTATTTTTGACAGAAGACATGTTTGTTCCCCTTTTAATCGAACATGGTACATATTATTGGCCTTGCCATGATTGAAAAATCTTCAGTCTTTAGGGTAATGCAACATGTTACTGGGTTTACCTAAGCTTGTCCTGAGTTAAATTTAATTACCAGGGCACTTAAGGAACTGCTGCTTCTGTAGTAAATTTACCTCCTGTCTTTTAAAATACATGGAAGGCCTTGCTCTTACTTAAACATACTTTTGTAATTGTTGTATCCTGCACCTGGCCTCATTTTCACTTCTTGACAGCTAAGCTCAGAATGTTCGAAACAAAATGTTTCAGCTTTATTATTCGTGTGAAATTTTACTCCTAGTAATATCTGCTGTACTTCTTTTGCTACAATACGAGACAAAAGTAATCAGACAATACATCTACAGTACCAGACAAAAGTAATCAGACAATACATCTACAGTACCAGACAAAAGTAATCAGACAATACAGCTACAGTACCAGACAAAAGTAATCAGAAAAGATACAGTTTCCTGTCATTATGGCTAATTCTGTTAACAGCAAAAATTAATTGACATTAGTTATTATGGTAGCAAAGTCCTAATTACAGTGTGGTTTAGCCACCTTACTGAATTTCCTGTTAATTGACCTATTGCAAGCTATGCCCCTTTGTGTAATGTCAACTAACAAACAATAAGTTTTACCCGGCAACTTGTCGTTTCTCAGGTAAAATGGCGTTTTGGAAATGAAGGTGTGTCTAATGCTGCGTTCTAAATGGTCACTTAAGCCGTCACTCAAAATCCTGGCGATAGGTCAATTCTCCTTCATTCATAGTCATGAGGGAAGACTACTCTGGTGAGGAACTTGACTTCTGCCCAGCCGTCATGACAGAGAAGTCTGGGTCATTTCGTCTGAATACTTTTGTTTTGTACTGTACGTTTGTAAGAGGTGTGTTTTAGTGAGTGTCACAGCTGAATGTAATTTTTGACACTAATCAAACACACCAGGTTAGTTGAAATCAGTGTGCATAATTGATACGGAGAGTGAGAGGTGTAATATTTTACAGTTTGTAATGTTTATTGTTAATCTGTAAATATTTCCAATTTTACTTGTTAATGTTTACTAAGTCATCTTTAGGTTCATGCTTGACAGTTATGTTAACAGTTTGTGAATCAAGTAGAGGATGTTGCCATGATTGGTTGACTAATTTAAAGTTATTTTATTGTCATTTTACTTATACTTAGTCAATAGTTTCATCTTTGTTTATGTATGCTTTCTGTTCATGGTACTATGTAAAAATATTTTGTTCAGTACGCCACATAGATTCCACTGTGAATCTGATCACAAGATTAAATAAGTTAAAAGTAGTCGGTGTTTGCTCAATATATGTGCATTTTTTTGATTACCAGGATATTTCTTATCATTTAGCTTCCTCAAAAATTGAATCAACAAATGTGTTTACTTCAGCCAATTTATCCGTCTATATTTCAAAAACTAGCAGCTCAGAATTAGTTTGCACAATGTTGTCGTAGTCAGTGTTTTGGTTTAAGTCCCTTTCGGCATTCGGTCTAGTCAAAATTGACAACTTCAATCTAGAATATATTGAAATTCATGGTAACCTGTTAACATCATGGTTATTTACCTTGTCAAACCATCTCCATACCAAACATAACTTTTTCTTTAGACCGCTTGCCCCTGTAGACTCAATTGTTCCTTTCTTGCGTTGAGTGTCCGCTCAGCTTGGAAAAAAGTGTCTAGTTGTAGGTTAAGACCATATTCTTCACAGTTCAGCCCAAGCCCATAAATTCTAATCTGCGTAAGCAGCTTGAAACTTTTGTGTGTTCTAAATCCTAAGTTATGTTTTATGGCACCAGAGGGATTCACAACAGCTTTAAAAAAACATGTTGCTGACAATTGTTTAGAGATGGCTCTGCATGTTGCTTTAAGTTGGCTTCTTTTTTGTTTTGTTTTTAACATTTGGTTTAAAATCTTTGTTCAAAATGGTGTACAAGTTACTATGCTCTCATTGTTGGTTGCAGTTTGTTTTGGTGCTATTAGAGTCTAGGCATTATAAGTCATCTGCTGTAACTAGCAGTGATCAAACCATGATGATATTTATTGTGGAAAGAAATGTTTATATGTATATCTGTACATATGTAATTTTGATCTTGTTTGAGTAAACTGCTTAAACTTTCTGTTATTATTTTCAAGTCCTGAATTTCAAAAAAAGTGACTGGCTTCACTTGTCCAGACTTCTCTCCATGCACCTATATTGGAAACTCAAAAGTCAGAGTTGCCTTAGCTGATCATCTGCACTCTTTACCAAATTTTTGAAAGAAGTCGGGAGTGGGGTGCGTTTACCCCAAGGATCTATCTGCATGGTTACGCTGAGGGAGTTACTTGGGGTGCAACAGAAATAAAACCATGGATTGAAGATGATGTGTCATAAAGGACTTGTCTAGAATGGAGTGATTCAGTCGCGTGACAGCGTTTCCCAATGCAATTATTACGCTTGCGATGGCCACCCGCTTCTTGCTTGACTGCTTAGACGGCTTTTTACTCTCGAATGCGAAACCTTGTGAGAGATTATTTTGAGCGCGATAATATTAGAATGCGCATGTACCAAAACAATTCTACTAAATTTCGCCCAAATGAGGCAAGGTTTCCTTGAAACTGACCGTTGCTCAAAGGTAAACGAGTTGTGCATTTTTGGCATTGGCGGCTCACCATAGGGGGCTGAGGGGCTATAGCCCCACTTTTATTACGTGCTACACCGCACGTGGTCTATAGGCGGTGCATCACAGGCCTGAGGGGCTTTAGCCCCCACTTTTTTCAGTGCTGCGCTACCCATGTTTTGAGCTATATTTCACAATAGAAAAAGACATTGACACTTGTAAGGGCTTAATTTGGGAAGCTAGTGGGAGGTAAGCCAAGCACGTGCGCTTTTAAAAAGTGGAAATTTCTGGGGTGGGTCTTAATACTCACGAGTACATTATGTATGTTCTTCAAAAGGATCGTCAAAATATTTAGTTTGTGGATGGGGACATCGCTGAAGCAACTTTGTTATGGCAACCGAACACTAGCTGGTAGGCCTAGTTTTGGTCAGCAAATGTTAAAGTCTAACAGACGTTACATTTATCGCTTTCAATGCCACCAGGACTGATTTGAATTTTTATGCGCCCACATATTTATATGTGGACGCATTATGCCGTCATCTCCGGTGTCCGCTGCTGTATCTCCATGGCAAATCCTTTGACGTACGTTCATGAAATTTTGCACATATGTTCATATGGGTGGGACGGCATGAGCAAACTTTCTGGCGGACGGATTCGACAACTAGTGTGCCCCCTAATGGCAGTTTTAGTTTTTTACGCTTGCCTCCACATCTTCAAAGACGGATCCTCCTCAACGTATTTTCATGAAATTTGGCATAGGCATCTACTAGTGAGATGACGCTATCCTCCCATTTTTGAATGGATTTGTTGTAGTTTGCGCCACCTAGTGACCATTTGTGCTGTTTTCGAGTCTGTTTTTTGGCATCCACCACTCTATCAACCAAACCGCTATAAGGATGGTTGTGGAAATTGTACGTTCTTACTATGAAGAGGACGGCTGGCGATGATTTCCCGACGATTTTGACTACTGTGGCGCCTCCTAGTGGCATTTTTGTTCTTTTGCGCCCATGGCTGTGTCTCCTAAACCGTTGGCAGGATCTTTACTAAATTCAGCCAGTGTATTGATATGGTGTTGACAATGGATGATGACGACTTTCGGACGGACTTGACTACCGGTGTGCCCCCTAGTGTCAATTTTAATTTTTTACGTTTACCTATGAAAGGTCCTCAACGTATTTTCATAAAATTTGGAATATAGGCATCTATTGTATTAGTGAGATGGTGCTATCCTCCCATTTTCGGATGGATTTGACGTAGTTTGCGCCACCTAGTGGCCATTTTTACTGTTTTTTAGTGTTTTGGCGTCCACCCCTCTATCAACCAAACCGCTTAAGGATGATTGTGAAAATTGGCATGTATGTTCTTACTAGGAAGGTGACAATGATTTTTCCACGATTTTGACTACTGTGGCGTCTCCTAGTGGCATTTTTTTGCGCCCATGGCTGTATCTCCTAAACCAGCGTTAGCAACATCTTTGCTAAATATAGCAAGTGTATTTATATGATGTTGACAATGGATGACAACAACTTTCGGACGGATCTGACTACCAGTGTTCACCCTAGTGGTAATTTTCATTTTTTTAGGCTTACCTCTGTATCTTCAAAGATCCTCAACGGATTATCAGAAAGCTTGGAATAAGGCATTTATTGGTGAGATGATGGTATCTTCCTGCTTTCGGATGGAGTCAAGGTACTTTGCGCCACCTGGTGGCCATTTTAACTGTTCTCGAGTCTTATTTTTTGGCTTCCACCCCTCGATCAACCAAACCATTCTAAGGATGATTCTGAAAATTGCCGGGCGTATGTGTTCTCAGTGTGAAGAGTACTGTTGACGTTAATGAATTCGACTACTGTGGTGCCTCCCAGTGGTAGTTATGTTTTGTTTTGGGGCCATTGCTGCATCTCCTATTAACCCACTGCAGGATCTTTATTAAATTTAGTAACTGCATTTATATGAAGCTAACAACAGACGACGTCTTTCAGGCGGATCCAATGAACGCTGTGCCCCATAGTGGCAATTTAATTTTTTCTGGTTTCCTTTTTTCTCTCAAGTTCCTGCTTGACAGATTTTTATGAAATTTGGTAAATATCTTTCTATTAAAGAAGCGGTGGCTTGTTTTTATCTTAACATGGATGGGACATTCAATTCGCCATCTAGTGGATATTTTTATGAAACAAATACACAACCCTAGAATCGCTCTGTTTGCGGTGCATTCGTGGGCGCATTTCAACACTCTACATTGCTCTTTGTTTAATTTCAAGTGCAGTCACTTGGAATTAGTTCTTGACACTGAGCGCTCACTGCAGAATGAGGGTGTTTTGGAAAGCCAGTTTCTGAAAAAGAGCCCGCCACTTTTTTTTCTGGAGGAGCCTCTAGGGGCTCACGGAAATCCCTGATGAGCCAGTTCTATCACGCTTGGTTTTTTTAATGATGGTAACTTGTATGGAAATCATGACCTGCACAGTGTGAAGCACCCTAAAGGACTGTCGTAGTAGCTGTGCACCCCATGCTTTCAGTTGCATGGCAACCCGATTGACAAGAACATATGCATGTTTTGTCGACAATAAGGTAGCCACCACATATTGACTAAGATCTCAATTGTCATCACCCTTACACAGAGAGAGAGAATTTACGATGAAATCTCATACCCTCACTTAATCCGCCTCTGAGTTATGTAATAGGCATTTGTGTTCTTGAATGGGTTTTCTTTCAGGACACCATACTTTAGTCCTTTGAGGGGGAAAGTGTTGTTATATCATTGCATCGGCCTAGGCAGTCGCTATTGTGGTAAAATTAGAGGTAAGATAGGCACTCAAAGTCCCACGTCCGTATCACCTTGAGCACTGTTCGTAAGTTACGGTACGTAGGCGCTACGTTCAAATGCCAAAAGGTGGTTGGCTGTGCCTACGTGCGTCTACGCCCCACTACAGCATGGGGCCTAGGAGGTGGTTAGAATTACCCCCCCCCCCCGCCCCACACAAACACACACTCCGATTTTCTAAAGTTCGACTGTGCGATGGTTGCCGACAAAAAAATGAAACTCAATATTGTGATGTTAATGCCGGCCATGAAGTAAATAGTCAGTCGCGTTTGCCTTTGTGAGTTCAGTGTATGTTGGATTACTGGAGCCTAAAAGCACTAGTGCCAGCGGTCCTCATCGACAGGATATTACAGTGGCGGATCTAGGATATCACAAGGGGGGCCCAACATTTTGTCCGGCTGTAAGCATTTGCGCAAACTGAACCACGATTGTAGATGCGCATAGCACCGAATGGGTGGAGGTTGGGAGGGGGGTTTGCCCCCTCTCGCCTAGGAAATTTTTCTGTTTTTACCTCTAAAAATCAAGCATTTTCCTTGATTCTTGAAGTATTATCCAAGAAAAAAACAACAAAAAACGAAGAACGTGCAAGTACCAAAGACTCGTACTCACGACCTGGCGGATAAAGGGGGCGTGCGTTACCACTACACTACCACGATTTAACTACTAATTACGTACTAATAGACCTACTTGTTTATGGTCCACAGCGTTTGCGGGCGAAACCTACTACTTTTTGTAATGCTTATTACACGTTTTATATTTTGTGCCATCAATTCTTAAAAAATGAAGTAAATTTTCTTCATTGCAGTGGAGCAGACGACGGAAACGCAGTCGTAGTGCGCAGCGCCACTGCCGGTCGCCTGGGATATCGCGGGAGAGCCTATACTTAGCCACAGTTCCGTTACGAATGCCCCGTGTTCCGAATTTGACACTTGAAATTGGATTTGAGCCCCCACCCACAACACTAAAACTGCACACATTTAAATCTTTTTCTTCGTATAATTTTAATTACCGGGGTTTATTAATAAACTCAACATTTCCCTACGCTCTTACTGTTTTTTTTTGCGGCAGCCAAGGGGGGGGGGCCGGGCCCCCTGCCCCCCCCTAAATCCGCCTACGTATTATCAAAAAAAAAACAATCTAGAGTTAAGGTCCTTTCCAAGAGTTGATGACTATTCTAACTAGTGTAATTAGCTGCATTAGTTTTGCAAGCATCAAGAACTAATGGAGGCACGATGCATTTTTGTACTGAACTCTGAATTTTATTGATCATTCACATTAGCATTATGGGCCTATAATTAGGAACATTATGAGACCAATTCTATGAGCGTTAAGGCGAAATGCAGATTTAAATGAAGAAGAAATAATTTTTGGAGCGCGGCCTCGCGAGATCGGGATACAATCATTGTATTCACAGCGCTTTGTACATAAATTTTCAACCAATTATAATTGGTGAATAAATTTGTGCAGTTATCGCAATCACGCCTTAGTTAGGCTTGTATATTATCACCAACACGACAATACAGAGCAATATTCAAAACTAATGTTACAGCCATGCGCGTACCATATGGGGGGCTCGAATTTTTGAGAATGTGGACCTTTTACTATAAAGAAAACGGAGTACGTTCATAGCTATGAATTGTTTATTCGCCGGAAATTCCTGCCTTTATAGTGGACTTTTGTCTCGGGACTTTTTGTTTCTCTGAGGCGGACCTTTTTGCCCACTCACTTCGTCAAATGGGGCGTCGTTGGAGCCCTACTAGAGCCCCACATGGGTGCGCGCATCAAAAGATGACTGAACAGCAAAATCGTTGTTCATGGGTGAGCGTTTGGATTCGTCGGTTGCCAACACGGACTCAGAGCTACGAGCAAAAGCAGCAAATTCAACCGTACCACTACCGTGATGCTCACGAGATTTTACAGCTTGTTTAGACGACACAAAAATGAATTTGTAAGTGCGAATTTTCCACGTTAGGCTACTGATTTGGCTACTACCGCCGACGGAGAGCTGAGTTTGCCGGGTCGGTGAGCCCACGTGCATGTAAACCCGTCTCAAAGTGCAGACGAAATCACACTTCTGAAAACACCCTTCAAAATCGACTGAAGATGCACGCATATATGCGCCAAAACAAGATGTTAAATGCAGATGGTTACTCCGCGCTTTTCGTCCTGGCCGGAGTTACTTCTATCAGGATTATTAGAGCCTACCGCGCGCGTCTGAAGTGCCGAAATGTCATAACCACGGGTGCTGATGCTCATGAGAGCCACAAACTGTGATAGCGGCGAAATCTGGAACCGGGGTCAAGACTTATCTTCTGAAAATGCAAATGGCCAGGAACGTAAACCGAAATGACCTCGTTCATTTCATTGACTAAACCACAGCACGTGTGGATGTTTACAATATATTGGATATTCATGCGCATGGTTCAAGAATCAACAAAATGTTATGATTAATATTCAAATTTACCTTGAATTCACAAATAAAGAAACATTAACAAGACTTAAAAAGGATAAAATATAAATTATGTATTAAAATATTTTTTCTGACTCTTTCTACAAATGACGAGGCTGTGAATTATTTTTTTTCTCGCAATACCATTGTGCGCTGTAAGGTTTGATGAATGAACTGAAGAGGTTGCTGCGTGGTGGGTGTTCCATGTAAACTTGAATCTTGAGATCGCATCGCACTCTTACTCATCAAGATCAAAGTAAGTACACATTGTGCGCACATCGAATGCATTTGCACAAACCAGCTATGCGAAAAGCTGTCAAGTAGGCGTTATTTAGTTGAAACTCTCCTCTATCTAAGTGTGCAATATGGCCGTACGAAGCCCGGGTTGAGGCCCTCAGGGAGCGGCGTCTAAGGCAGATAAAGAGACACTAGAGCGGACATCTTCTTATCACCAGCTAACGCATTGCAATAGGTATAATCTAAGAAGTAGTTTGGTCTGGGACAAACCACATGAGATAGAGGTAGGTGAGTAACAAAGTTGTGCTGTGAATGGTTGTGAACATATAGTTCTGCCCTACCAACCCGGGCATACAAATTACACATTGCGTGTGGATATCGTAGGCATACAGGCCGATAGCTCAGTGGCCGTAATGGAGGCTAATGGAGCTGTTCAACCGCTTTACTTTTTGGTTGTTAACTGCAGAATATGAATTATCAATGGAATTTACTCGCCTGCCACATGTTCAAAAAGGGTAGTATATACACTAATATGTTGCAACTTGTGTTGCCCATTGGTCAGCTGTCCTACATAATTTGCATTTATTACAAAATGAAAAAAGGAGATATTGTACTTTTTCAATTTATATGTTTGTACCTAATCTATGATTCACCATTATTGTTTTCTTGTTTATTTTGATCAAAAAGTAAATCGGCTAATCATTCACTGCAGGGTGATTGCATCAGTGCCTTCTCCTTTTATTTGGTGTCACTCCACATGCAATGTTTGTCTAGTGTAAACGTTCAGGTTTTGGTCGTTTTTGTCGCGGGTTGTTGGTAGTTGTCTATTGCTGATAGTTTACATATTCTTTGCGTTCAGGATGTCAGGAGTGAGTTTTTTGACAAGCCTGACTGACCTTACTCACCAGACTTCAACTGGTCAAGAGTTAGTAGGAGGCAGACCTATACAATATCCATAATTTCATATGTATGGGATATATATGTATATATTTTACAATTCGTCAACAATAGTGTCCTTCGAAGGATCTGGATAACCTCATTTAGTTTCAGATTTATTTACAAGTGTTAGAAAAAGGTCATTTTGGCAATTACTTTTGTCCGAAGCTGGTGACATTTTACATTTTACCATAATGTGGCACAGAGCTTGTGTTGAGAAGAGCAGCTGCTATTCAGTGCTATTGCAACTCAAGCCTTCGTACTGATGTCCCTTAGTTTGCATCTCTTGCAGACTCCTGCGTATTACGTGATTTGGCCGTAGGTACAAAACAAATTGAAAGGACTCTGTCACACTGTCATTTCAGAGGGTATTAATAAAAGCGTTGCCAAAATTAGCAATAACATTTTTAATACATTTAGGATGGAACATATAGTTCCCATTCGTCAAGCAAGGAACTATCTCAAGTGAACGATAACTGAGCTGATGGCTTCTGTCACTGTCATTTCAGAGGGTATTAATAAAAGCGTTGCCAAAATTAGCAATAACATTTTTAATACATTTAGGATGGAACATATAGTTCCCATTCGTCAAGCAAGGAACTATGTCAAGTGAACGATAACTGAGCTGATGGCTTCTGTCAAAATGATGCTTGGTCATTGTAAAGAAGTCTTCACCCAAGTCAAACTCATTTCAATTTTGTCATTGGTTCCCTCTTTTCATTGTAAATGCACCCAGGTTACCACTCATTTCAGCCCTCAGTGGCCAAATATTTCAGTGCTGTCAAGTGTATGCCTGCAGTGATGTAAGGCATCTCCTGTACTTTTACTGAATTATTTAGAAATTAAATGTGATCACTTGAGAAATGTGTGTTCAACATATGGGTGACTGTGGGTTTAATAACTGCAAGATACTCGTGAGACAGTTGTGGTTACTAATGTTTGCTTATGGAGCAGAAACTGTGAACATTTTAGCTTGACCAAGCAATCACTTCAGTAGCCGCCATCTTGCCATTATACAGGAGTAAAAACAGAGCTTACGAAGTACTCCCCTTTTTCATGAGTGTTTTGTGTGGTCTTTTGTGATTGTGCTTTTCTTGCACGACTCTTGCTTTATGTAACACGCCCCAGATTTAGTTATGTGGCTGTACCAGTCAGAAGACAGTACATGATTTTCAAGAAGTCTGCCGTCAATGGGCATTAGCGTGATTGACCGTTCAGATACATGTTCACCACCAACTTCAATTCTTTGTTTGTAAGCACTTTTTGAGTTCCCTAATTTAAATACCTTGGTCCGTATCCTGGATAAGAACTGTAAATTATGTGACTGCTTCTGAATAAATAAATTTGCTCTACCCATCCTTGTCCATTGAAATATCTGTTTTTTCATTAAAAATTAATTATATTGAAAAAAGTTGATTAGCAGGCATTTCCAAATCAGTTTAGCTAATGTATGTTAAGGCAATTTCATACTGACTTAACTCCGGTCTGAATGGAACGTCAACGTAAACAGCGCAGTTAACTGGACCATTCATTCTGGCTTCGGTAGTCAATGAACATCGAAGTAAACGGAGGGTGACGCTCTCGTCATCGAAGTTATGGCAAGGTAGCGCTGCATGCTAAGATTTTTTTCATTGTGACAATTTGGGAACATTTGCATGTGGTAATTGACATTAAACTTATTTTTAAATTGGTTGCTTACTATTAGAGCAAAATATAAACAGCTGTTAGTGACGGCACTACCTTGTAATTGTTGACAATAACAGTAGCACCTGGCTATAATTTTGATTGGACCGAAGTTAACCGTTCATACTGCATGGCAGCTTTGACGCTGTGTTGTTAAATCCACCTGTTAACTGGGATGTTATTTGGAGCTGTTAACTTTGATCCAGTACTGGAGTTAAGCGTCCATACTGACTGCAACTCTCCAAACCATTGAAGTTAGTATGAAAGGCCCTTTAGAAAACAAGTTAATTGGATGAATGCTAAATTGATCACCATATTCCTGTACTCTATAAACACAGGTGTATTATAATTTGATAGTATTACTGAGATCCAAAGTGTTGTCTGTTTCCACATTCAAAATTATGCAGTCATCATCCATTCTGAAAACTAAGCGTATCCTACCATCTTTTGTATGCATACAGGTTAAAATTACGCTTTCAGTTAACATTTGTATTTCCATGTAATACAAGTGGCTGTATTTGGGTCAAACACATGGAAATATTTTATGGGGGTGTAACCCAAAGTCACAGTTGATTGGTTGATAGTCATTGGACACCTGTCATAATATGATAATAAGAAAAAAACTAGTGTAAGGAAATATTGCCTATGGCTTTCACGAGCATCAAGTTTGTGGTCACGATGAAGGTAAAGGTTTTAACTGAACATTTGAACTAAAATTTAGGAATGCTATCATGCTAACACCTGTTTGAACGAGGGTGTGGTACTGAAGATTGCTAATCCTTTTAGTTTGAAGTGATATAGGACTCTCAAAAATGTCCAATTTTGGCCAGTTTCGGAGCACGGTATGCCGTAAATGGCTCATCCGATTCACTTGAAACATTCAGATACCATGCTTTATGCAGTATTCCCCAAAGCGCTGTGAGGAATTATTTTTAAAATGTTCAATTTTTGCATAAGTAGCTATTAATAAATAGGACTTACCGTATTCGTCCTAGTAAGTGCCCATGCCCCTTATAAGCGCCCCCACGTGTTTTCAGACTTCGCTAATATAAGCGCCTAGCCCATGATCGTGTATACATGCAAAAAATGCCTTACCTACAGTTCTAAAATTCTACAGTACCGTCTTCAATTTATCAATAATATCCGACACTGTCCTGAAAAAATCATTGTGCGTGGAATTTCTAGACCATGAGCCTCACCACTATGTCGGAATTTACCCATGACTATACACTTCAAACTTCCGCAGTGTTTCAAAAAGAGCGCAAAAGTTTTGCTGATCTTGCGAGGAACGTGTCCCACTATGGTCAGGCCTTTCAGAACGGACGCAGTGTACTTGTCAACGGGATTGTATTGTGTCTTTCCCGTACAGATCTCCAGATTTCTTTGTAAACGTGAAAACTGCGAATCGAAGACTAATAACAAACTTGACCAGTGTTAAAAGCATGTGGCCAGTAAGCACGCGCTGCATACCTGTAGGCCTGCTACTAACTCTGATGGCACCCACACGCTCGTCACTCGGCACACAGATGCAGACGAACTTCAAAACAAACTTCACGTGACAACAACGTGTGTTTGTCCAGATTTTACTCGTGTTGCGGGGTGCGATCTAGTGCAGATTTGGACTTAATCTTCAGTTAGTCCTGACTCCACAGGAACTTAAAAATCTTAGGGACGTTATTTGGAAAAGTTAAGGAGGATTTTGGGTAATTTGTTGAGTCGAAACTGTTTTTATTCAAGAATTCAAGTTGCCTTATTGGCGATCGCGAGGCAGCGACACATCAGTCAGCAAGTTTTCACTCTGGGATTTCTGAACAATTTTCTGAAAAAGATTCTTAATTTAACAACGAAGTTTGATAGCAGTGCACCACAATTTTGTGGAAAGTCTGTCATAGGTTATAGATACGTCACAGAGCGTAAATTTGATGAATCCTAGGTTCCGATTTCACCCGTTTCGGAGACCGGGTTTCAAATGCCTTAGGCTACAATAAGCGCACTCCCGAAATAAATTTTTCTTAGCGCCTTAGGCGCTTATTAGGGAGAATACGGTATACATTATTTATGAAAAAATTGTTGCATAAAACAAAGCCATAAGAAAACTGTGACGGCTTGTTTTGAGATTTTATCTTGATGAATATTTATGTCATGAGAAGTTTGACCCAAAGTGATAGTTTAGAAAAGTGTTACAGTAACTACTTTTTTGAGATTTTATCTTGATGAATATTTATGTCATGAGAAATTTGACCTAAAGTGATAGTTTAGAAAAGTGTTACTACTTTTTTGAGATTTTATCTTGAACACTTATATGATGAGAAATTTGGTCATGTTATTTTGCTATGGATGTACCTTTTTTGCGAAATTTTCCAAAAAGTCATGATCACGTGACCTAATTAATGTCAGATTAAGAGGTCAAAAATCAAATTTTATGGAGTTTCTACTTTCAGAAAATATATACTTTTGTGGAGTTAAATTCTATTGTTTTGCAGATATTTGGCTAAATGTACCTACTTGTTGCTAACATCCTACCTGTCCCTTGCAGTGTTCATTAAAGTCAAGTAGAAATCTCAGAGCCTTGGAGCTGAAAAACGATATTAGGAACAATTTTCCCTATTAAGTCCTAAAGAATGATTTTGTGTTTTTGATCACTAATCAGAACTTCAAAGCCTTTGGAACATCAAAAAGTGCTCTATAACCTAATCCAGCTTTTCTTTTTTTGCAAAAACTTATTGTCTTAACATATTTGAAACAGTTGTTTTATAGAAGCTAAATAAAGTTATAAAAATGTTTAGCTTCATTTTGACTTCTTAGCGTCACTAAGTTATTTGTTTTCTTTAACACAGAAGTGGCGTCAGTTCTCTCAAACAGTCGATATATTTAAAAAAGCAATACCATATTCGCCCTAATAAGTGCCCATGCCTCTATAAGCTCCCCCCACGTGTTTTCAAACTTTGCTAAAATAACGCCATGTACATGCGAAAAATGCCATACCTACTGTTCTAAAATTCTATAGTAACGTCTTCAATTTATCAATAAGATCCGACAGTCTTGAAAAAGTCAAGTTATATTTGCGTACTGCTTTGAAGCATGAATGTGTATGTGTGTTTTTGTTTAAGCGTTTACTTGTTGTTTTATTATGTTGTTTCATTAATGAAATTGATATTTTTGTGAACAAAATACTTAACTAAAAAAAGAAAAAATGCAGAAATGAAATATTCTGACATGCAAAATTGTTCTAGGCATTGACGACTGATGAACAAAAACATTTTGGAAATCTGTGGACCAATTGCATAGAAATAAGCAAAGCCTCACAGTGTGTATGCCCAAACCACGAATGGAGATAGATACAATTGAAGTTGATTGGTTAGGCAGCAGCATTGTTGGGTAACTTACACGAAAAATTTTCATCAAACTTATTGTTGTTCTGCAGTAAATCAAAAAACCTGTGTCTGAAGAAACTTTTTTATCACATGAACTGGAATATGTTACAACACGACTGGTTAATAATACCGAGTACCGGTATGTAATTTTTTATATCACATGGGCGAATTACAAAGTAGTGCAAAGTAAAAATCCATACGCCTTAATTTTATCGTCTGCAAAACACTCATACCAACAACCAAGCAATGCCGGAGTTCGGTGAAGGTTATGATTGACAAATCCGGCCCGCTTCAATATGACATCCAAAGCAGCAGCATCATGTTTGTACTCCCAGTTGGAAGGACATGCAAACAACTTCTTGAACGGACTTGTCTTTGGTGGCAAATTTCATATTTACGTGAGACGAACCCTAACTCAAGAAACCAAGCAGTGAGACAAGCTGTGCTGTCTCAAGGTCATTTCAGTGCTCATGTGCAGGGAAGCCCTGCTGACTGTTATTTATAAACATTTGTTATTGATAAGTTTTAATGTTGTAACTTCAAAGAGTATTTATATTCTAACTTGAACTTTTGTTACAAAACCTAAATGCAATTTACAATTTTAAAATAAAATTATTAACAAAAAGTTACTGGGTTTACTTTATATTGCGCAAACGTGTTTTTACAAAAGTTGCATCGTGGTTGAAAGTTTTAGACACATCGAATTTTTCGGGAAAAAGGTCATTTTTACAGCAAGCCTCGGGATTTTGATGAAATTTCTAAGAGGTTTTGTCCGACCATGTCATAAACGTGAGACTTGTATAGGATTCTATATTTACTTGTTCATGATCTTTACTTACACTAAACTTAATTTTTCGATCATGATTCTTTTATAATATTTTAAAATATGACATCATATGTTGAGCCAGGTATTGTTCAGATAGTCTTCAATATTTCAGGTGAGGATTTCTTGTTTATTAATACGGTAAATTCATACCTACCTGTCCCAGCACATGCTTTGTCTCCTGTTTGACATTCTTAACTCTGATCCTGAATTAGAATTGTTTTTAGTTTTAGTCTATTAAGCCTCGGGAATGGATCATTGCATTGATAGTAATTCAAAAGAAATTTCTTTAAAAATGCAAAAGGATGGTAAGTGGTATAATCATGAAAATTTTGAGACATCCATTTGAGAAAACAAATAAAGTTTGAGTCTAATACTGGAATAAAAACTTACAAAAATTAGCGACGTTGCATCCGCATCTCACAGACTTCAGCTTGGTTTGTGACTATCGTTATTCTGGCTAATTGGTGGCGTTTTGACCAGACAGCGCGGCATTGATGTCAGAACATAATCCCATACGTGTATTAGAGTCAAACTTTATTTGATGGTAAATGGTCTAAATCAGAAGTTGATTTTTCAATGGAAGTCAGATTTATAGTAGCATTATATATATGTTAGGCTGAATAAAAAATTGTGTTTTTAAACACACATTTTTAAAAAAGTACCATAAAAATGAAACGTGTAAAACGCAAAAACGCTTGTGTTTAAAATTTCAGAATTCATGCCCGTTGCTTTTGCAACGTTCCAAATGTTGCATTCATTGGATATCATTGTTGGTGACTGTAATTTTTTTCATTGTTTGAACTTGGCGATTTTGACTTTACCTAATTCTGATGCAGGGTCTCATCTAGTGGCCAGTTTTCAAAAATGACAGCTTGGATGGCGTGGTCAAGAGAGAAAAAAGACGGCATGTTTCAAGACAACATTGACAAAAACGACTGCTAATCGAAAACTAACATTTCTGCTTCTTATAAATTTTATTGAAACTTACAATGTTGATGGTAAATATTCAGACATAGATTGAGATCACAGACTATTGCCGTTTGTTTCTACCATAGGTGTCACACTTACGATTGGCAATTGTTGGCAGCCATGTTTTTTGGGGGAATAATTTCCTCTCAACTAAAATTTTATTGAAACACACAATTCGTTGTTTTAGTTCAATAAAGATTTAGGCATAAATCGAAATAATGGACTATTACCATCTATTTTTACCATAAATGTCACACTGACGATCAGCAGATGGTGGCATGCAGTTTTTTTTTAGGGAATGCTTCCCTGTCATGTGACGTCAGGGTGACCTCATACGATGCTTAATGCCAATCTCATGAAGTTGGATACCCACTTTTCAAATCTTAGATGACCCCCTGTTCTCACATCTTGATTCAGCTCTCCTCTTGGATAGGTAAAAAGGAATTCTATTGTTGACCTTGTATTCAATTGGTAGGGCCACTGAAACATTTCTCAGTTGGGAAGTGGAGATCAATTTATCACCTACTCGTGTAATAATAATAATAATGTTTATCTTTGCAGCAGTACAACTGTAGGTCCGGATGGCTATTAAAGACACGTTGTCAAACTTAAATCCCTTGAAGTCCCATGAGACGAATCTTACGCTAACATTTAAAGTTTTGTTACCCCAATGCCTAAGCAAGCCTCAGCCAGATAGTGACTAATCGATTCCCAAGTTTATTCTTCTGGCTTAGCTGCGATACTGAAGAATACCTATTTGCTAATTTCTCGTATAATGCATCGATTTTAAAAATTCAGACGAACAGTACTTTCTTTTCGATCTTAAAAACTGTCATTTTGGTCGTTGGCATTACTTAATGTTTGTTTTTTTGGCTTTGAATCTTGTACGCTAAACAGGTGTCTTGGTTTATGACTGCAATTGCTAGCAGAGCATTGAACTGCTGTTGTGGGGTTTCTAGATTCGATTTGGCACTGAGACTGATTTCAGAAATCACCTTTCTTGCCAATAATGTCCTTTTATGCTGTTGTTTTAAGTAGAAGACTTTTGGGAAGCTGTTCCGGTAACTATCTCTTTGTTGCCTCAGGATGTTGAAAAAAATTGGGCTTTCATTCTTTCTTTTCATTCAACACCAGTGTTCTTCCTTTATTTGTTCAAACATCATTTGTTGAAAAGTTCTGATCCAAGTGTGGAAATCTTGAAACATGTCTGAAAAGCTCTGAACCTTTTTGAATCTTGAGGCAAGGCAAATGATTGAAATAGTGTACATTTAGTCAAGCATGTAGGGTAAATTGTCTTCAAATTCGAACAAAAATAATGACTAAGATTGTATTTTTTGGTTTTTCAAATGTTCACTGTATTGCTAAAAATGTTCAAATTTCATTGTGTGTTTCTTGATGACATCCGTACTAAGTTTTCAAATAATCAAGTAATATTGTCTTCTTGTTAACTGTTGTCGAAAATTTTGATAAAATATAACTTAAGCGTTTTACCATATTTTGTTCTAATTTGAAGAAACTTTATCGTACTGATTTTTTCCATTTGCTGTAAAAAATGATTGTGAAAATAATGTGTAACCAGGGCCCGGTCTCTAATCTTTGTACTCGAAACGAACTCGAAACTATTTTTGGCAATTTCTCTGCTCCCTTTGTGCAAACTTAAGATAATTGGTTATCGGACTGTGCTCGAATACATTATAGTTTATGCATAGGAGTTTCTAGTTCAAGTTTGCCCTTGAAAACCCTTATATTCGTGCTACAAACTCGAGTAAAAACTCGAAATTTCGAGTTCAAACTCGAACTTATTGCTTTAATATTGGGTTTACAAACAGTGAACTAAGGGCAATAAATTATCTAAGTAAGTTATTGTGTACTAGAGCATAGAATAATAGACACTTATCTTGATTTCGCCCAAAAGTAGAGTAGAAAATGCCAAACCTAATTTCAAGTTCCATTTCGAGTAAAAAGATTTGAGACCGGGCCCAGGCCTTCATGCAGCGTACGTCTTGGGCTTCCAAATGGACGCCCTAGCGCTAATTTGGACGCCCTGGCAAGGACTCCCAATGTATCATTTGGACGCCCACTGTCAATAGGAACCTTTCAAGTTTGGACTTGCACATTGTAATGAATACTAGGAAGCCTCTGAAGGCTCAAAGTGGGGGCTCTTTTTTCAAAGCAGGAAGAAATATACAATGTATATACAAAGTATATGCATTGTTGCTATTTTGGCACTTGATTGACAGCATTGTAAAAATCTTGGTCTACACATTTTTTTAGTAAAAATGCTCACCATAGAAGGCTGTTTTATAAACTTAGATGTAAAAACCTTGATCTATGCAATTTTTTGTAAAAAATGTGTGTTTGGGGGTATTGCTGGGGGTGGGGGGTTTCGCGTCGGAATCATGGACGCCCTGGAATATTGGGAACCCCATTTTGGACACCCTATTTTCAAAATCCTGGATAAAGGCCTGTGTGTAACTATACTGTAGTTGTTTCTTGGAATTAACGGAAAGGAAGATTAAAATGCCATTTTTCAGCCATGTTTGGATTTTTGATTAGGGAAATCCTCTAGAACATTAAAGTGCGATTGCTTCTACACTCCCTAAGGAAGAAGTTTTCATCGGGTTGCGGATACTCTGTATTGCCTACTACAAGTTTGATGTACTTTTAGACAGTTACCAGTTGATAACACAAAGAGACAGTTCTCACATAATTGGTTGCCATTTCTTCATACAAGTCCGTCATTTACAGTTAATGTCAGGTTAAATTGTTTTGGGTCATGTGATGTGACCAACATATGGCATGCTGACCAGAATTAAAAATTATTTTCATGGCGTCATTTCGAATGCACTGCAGTTGTTTTTGAGGCTGCATACCAAGCCGTAGGTGGATTATTAGGTGTGGTCATTTTTAAACATGTTGAACTAGACTGACTGTGCAAAATGATGGGTGTAAAGTGTCCGTTTGTGGGCAGCAAAGTGGAGCGCGCATATTCAAGGTTACAAATGGCAGGAGTCGTAGTTTATGTTGAGAAAGAGAAAGTGATGCAAGTTTTTGCATATTTAGGTGAAGATTTGACTACAGTTGAAGTAAACAGGCAAAGGTCAAAGGAAGTTGGGCGTAGATGATGTGAAAATATTTATGTGTGTGTTAAAGTTAAAGGATGAGTTTCCAGAATTCCTCTTGACAAAAATTGCCAATTAAAATGAGCCTTTTTGTCTCCACATGACTCAACTGAATAATCATTGTTAAAAAGTGCAAATTAGCTGACGGCTTAAAATTTGCATTTATTAAGTTATTTGAAATGATGTCGCCGAGAAAATCAGCGTTTCGTTTTCAAGAAATCTCAAAATCTTGACTGATGGAATGAAAATTTACTAGTTGGGTTTGCAAACATCCTTGGGAACTTTGCGCTAACGCTGACTATCAAAACACAGTGTTTGTGTCGATCAAAAAATCAATTGCGTTCATCACTCTATTGAGAAATTGTTGGGGCTCATTGGCAAGGATAAAGCGGGTCGCTTCTTGATGGAAATCTTTGCAGCTGGGAGTTCAACATATTCGCGATGATGCAATCCATGTTTTGAGGTTTGCTGGCTTCATATCTCTAGTTGTTCATTTCATGTTTCATTGTACATTGATTGCATTCTAAATCAGCGATAAATTTAAGAGCTGGAGATAAACCTGGAGTGATATGCATCGGTTATCTTCGATCTAGCAGTATAATAAACTCAAGTGTCATTATGGTATGATTGGAATGATTTATACACTAGAGATAAGGTCAGTTTTACAATCTTCCTCTGTGTGTGGGTGGTTGTAACCATTTACTGTACATCTGTTACCACATTTCCCTGATCTTGAGCTTGTCCTTTTGATTGGTGGTGAATTTTGTGGCAGTTTGACCTGTTGCTGGTAAAGTGGTATTTGCTTCTGTCCCTTCTGAGAGACTTTATGTGAGGCTTATACTGTGTTCAGTGGTGCATTGAATGATGATGCATTGCAGTGACCCTGAAATTCGTGCTGCAATACAGGCCAACAGAGTTAAAGTCGTGTGTCATGTGAGATATTGATCTTGTGCATGAATTGATCATTCATAAAAAAACAGGATTTGTGTCACGAGGACAATTGCCTTTTGTCTCACATTGGAGAGGGGCCAGCCAGGGACAGACACAGGGGTCAAATGCATTTTTTTTAAAATTGGCACGATGTTGTCGTGACAGACCCAAGTTCCACATTACATGTGCTCACTTCAGATGCACAAAATTGTAAGGTCTTTCCAGTGCACTGCAGTTCTTGTAAACAATGACTGCCAGCTTTTATTTCCTCCATTGCAGTTGTTCTTTTTCTGATGATGCAGGTCTCACATTTATTAGCTCGTCTATCCGGTCCTATGTCTCTGTCATTAGTTTTGTCCACAAGCTCATTAACCTCCCTGACCCCACTTCCTCCTTTTTCATCAAAAAACTCCTCAAAGACGCTTCCAATCTGCGCTCCTCTTCTGACAACCGCATATCCATTACTTCGGCTCTGCATCTCTGCTTGTTTGACACCTGCCCTTCTGCGCTCGGTTCTTTTGCCAACTCAGTTCTCGCATGTGTCATGTTCCTCCTAGCCTTCCATGCCTTCCTCAGTGTCGGTGAATTCAGTCACCTCCTTTCTCCTTTTACGTCATACAGGTCCTCGACATCATCTTCCCGCCCTCTGGCTATTTGGTGGTCATCACTTTGTGTACTTTCAAGCACAGCTCAGGACCAATCTCGCTTACAATTCCATCCATTCAATCTCCCCATTGCCCTGTATCTGCCCTAACCTTGTACTTTTCTACTTTTCCGCCCTGTTCAGGCCCCCTGTTTCAACACCTCAGTGGATCACTGGTTACACGTTCCTGCTTCACCTCCATGTTAACTAAAGTAGTTTCCTTTGTTACAAGGCCTCGACACCAAGTCTTATAAGTCACATAGTTTTCGCATTGGCGCGGCCACATCAGCAGCCAGCCGCAGCGTTCCTGAACTGGTGATCCGGCACATGGGGTGCTGGAAATCATGCTCTAAAAAACTACATTCGCATGTCTGTTTTTTCCTCATCACCCAGCTTCCTCAACTCCTGGTGAGTCTGTAGTTGCAGCTCCCCATTTCTCTCCCTTTGCTTTTCAGCCTCTCCCGCTACTTTGAGTATGTGGTTTGAGCCTCCCAGGCCAGGTCTGTTGTTACAGCCTGTGCCCACAAGTCTGTAGTTGCAGACTTTGTAAATTCTAGTCATTAGGCCTAGTTACCTTTACCGTCATTGTTCAATTTGTATTCTCAGTTTTCTTTATATTCTATTTTTTTATATTCTAGCTTTGTATTATAGTTTTCAGCTATACCTTTATTAGTCCATAATTATACCGTATTTGCCCTAATAAGCGTCCATGCCCCTATAAGCACCCCCCACGCGTTTTCAAACTTTGCTAAAATAAGCGTCCAGTCCATGAACGCCATGTACATGAGAAAAATGCCTTACCTACGGTTCTAAAATTCTACAGTAACGTCTTCAATTTATCAATAAGATCCGACAGTCCTGAAAAAATCATTGTGCACGGAATTTGTAGACCACAAGCCTCACCCTTATGTCTGTATTTAGCCGTGACTATACTCTTCAAACCTCCGCCGTGCTTCAAAAAGAACGCAAAAGTTTTGCTGATCTTGTGAGGGACGTGTCCTATTATGGTATGGCCTTTCAGAACAGATGCAGCATACTTGTCAAAGGGATTGTATTGGATAGGTTTCCTGTACAGTTCTTCTCTACCTACAGGAATCCAAATTTCTTTGTACCCCTGAAAACCGCGAATCGAAGGCTAATAATAACTTGACTTTTGTTAAAAGCGCGTGGTCAGGAAGCACGCGCTACATTCAAGTACCTGTCGTGGAAGATTAATCTTCGGAAACTATCCATTGATGAAACGGGTAGCGCAGCATCGGCAAGAAATACCTACTGGCACTTATTTCCGAAAGTCTTGTTTAGTTCTTTTTATTTACGTTATAATAAATGACACTATTCACAATGCTCATCTTGTTTTACTCTGCAACATAGCTCGTTGCGTACCCCGTGCAGAATAGATTACAATAAATTAAATTTAACTTCTGAAATGCATTTTTCGTCATTATTTTGACATTTGTCACTTTATTTTGATATCAACCCTTAGGGTTTATTTTTCAATACTCATCGCTATTTGTAGTCTCAAGGGTCTACTTTTGTATTCATACATTTCTCTACGCAGCACCTGATTGGTCACCCATATTTCCTTTGTTCGGTTCAACATGGTCTAGCTCATTCAGCCACCTACCTCGTCTACAAGACCCCCCATCCCGGGTGTCTGTTCTCCTTTTTTCTTTTTCTTATATCCGTTAACTGTGGCGTTTTTTTCTTGCCCATCTTGCAGAGTCTTGTTTAGTTACTTTTATTTACATCATAATAAATGACATTATTCGCAATCCTCACCTTGTTTTACTCTGCATCATAGCTCGTCGCATACCCTGGGCAAAATTGATTACGATAAAAATTGAAGATGTCAAATAAAACTCTGTACAGTGCTCAACACAGACGAAAATGTTTGCTGAACACAATTGACCTATCGCCAGGACTTTGAGTGACGGCTTAACTGACCATTTAGAACTCATCATTCTTGACACACCTTCGTTTCCAAGCCGCCATTTTACCCGACAAACAACCCGTTGCCGAGTAAAACTTATTGTTTGTTAGTCAACATTACGCAAGGGGGCGGAGCTTGCGATAGGTCAATTGTTTTGTCGCCTGTGGAGACTATGGACACATGATTTTCGTCACCAAATTTGAACTGTGTGAAGACCTCTTTGCAACTTAGCAACTTAATTTTGATTTTGTTTGTGCACTACTGTGTGTACCATTAAAATTGGGTCCATTGTCATTTGCTGTCTTGTTATTACTTGGTGAAATGAAATTTCTCCGAGTCATAAAATTTTTTTTTTGTTTGTTTCTTGTTCGCACGTTACAAATCGCAATTCTTATCAGATCAACATGAAATTTACACACCAACATGTGTTTCATGAGTGGCTCGAAGTCTATTGCTTTTTGTTGAAGTCCAATACAAGATGGCGTTGTAGCAGCCATTTTTTCCCCTTTTTTCATTTGGGGAGCGTAGCTCCACTATTTTTTATCAGATTTTCTGGTTTTTCTTTCTGTGGCTAGATCATTCCAAGGTCTATTGCAAATGTCTCATTTGTTTTTCTCTAGTGCTAGAGGTTGCATTTTCGTCTGATCGACATGAAATTTATGTACACTATTTACCTATATAGTCAATAGCCTGAGGACAGTTGTTCTTGGGCAAATTTGGACGCAAGGTGGTGCTGTGACAGAGATTGTTTTAATTATGTTTACAAAAGTCTAGCTCCTCGATCCTTTGACCGAATTTTGGTTTGTAAATAGATCTGCTCATGGCTATACATCAGTATATTAAGCATCACAGTCATGGTTGTTGATGTTCTGGGTTTGGTCATCAATCTCGCCTTTGAATTTTTATTCGATTTCACCATGTGTCACTCCTCAGAGTGCTTTCATTTGATTTGTTTGTTTTGACACATTTAAAGTAATGTGCTTTTATGTACAAAATGTATCTGTTTCTATTTCTTGTATGTGGTCAGAACCTGTGTATTTTAGATTCTCAAACAAATTCACATAAATGCGATCTGAAAGCCCTTGGAAAAAAAACAGTTGCCCACGCATAACTAACTGTTGATTTTGCCCCAGTCTCGGTAATTGCAGGAAACTTTATTATACCCTAATTTTTATGTGGTTATCTAGTGACTATAATGTGTTGTAAAGGCTGTCTCATTAGCACTAGCCATGTATGGAGCAATATATAATCACCTGTATCTTCACCCTTAACTGTTTCATCATCATCTCATCAAAGAAATATGAAGACTGGCATTGGATCAACTGATCACGAAGCCTTGTGGTTTTCCTTCTCATAATCAAATACCTTGTTCACATGGAAGTGGTTGTAACTTTTCATTAAACCCATTTAAAGGTTATAGCTTGGTCTGAACTCTTTAAAACCGGTTTAAAAGCTGAGCTGTTGTGCTGTTATAACCCTCTGGGAGGTTGGCTTAGCGAGAGGTTATTACGGTTGTAATTCGGTGTGAACGCGGCAGTTTTAAAAGCTATAACTTTGTAGGTGGCGCTGCTGTCGAGAATGATGCACAGAGGCACTGTCATTGGAGTACAAAACGGAAAGCAATAGCACTGATCAACGAAGAACTAGGGTTACAACAGTCTGTTTGAACAATAACGATTACATAACAATTACAACTGTAGAAAAGTTACAAGGGCATAGTTCATCTGAAGTCTAAGCACAGTTTAAGTTGCAAAAAGTTCAACTGGTTATTTGTAAAATGTTAAGGTTTGTGTGGCTTAAAAATGATTCATGTTCCATGACTTTGTGGTTTTTGGCTTTCTTTGGATTTTTCCATTTGATTGTTGTTCCCACGATTCTGATATTTGCTTTGAAGTTTTGTTTTTTGGTTTACACTATGGCACAAATTGGTGGAGGCAAATTGCTGACTGGTCACTCAGATGACTGGCCTTAGAGACCGCCCACGCCTTGTGCACGACAGCTGAGACAGTTTACACAATTCTGCTAAAATTTATGTCCTCAGATATTGATATTGATTTTCATTCTAATTGTGCCTGGCTCTATCATCACGGTATGGTCTTATTGGTTTGATGAAGTGGAAATTTGATGTTAAATAGGAAACGTTTCCCCTGAAATCTTTACGTTCTATTTCAACTAAAAGTCACTTTCTGAATTTGAAAAATGGAAACAGTCGCTATCAAATAACAAAATATGATGTTGTTGACTGTATTGACTGTATTGACTGTATTGACTGCGAGGCTATAAAGGAGAATTTGGTTGTGAATTGCTGGAAATGATGCATTTTGCGAAATTATGGAAATTACTGCTTTTACACATAGAATACTACTCACGATGAGCCAATCCAATTACAGTTGGATGCGTTGATTGCAAATTTGTTCAATGGTGTTTTTCTTATCTTTCAGTGAGGTCATTTTGATGTGCACACAGCATCGAGGGGAAAAAGATGGAGTTGTGAAAAATTTGTCAAGGCCTGAGTTGCCCAAGGTGAGTATTTAAAAGCAATAATAACAAAAACAACATTTTTTATATTTAAGGACTTACGACGTTAATTATGCCAAGCTGCAATCACAAAATTTGAAGCGGGAATAACTAAACCTTGAGAAATTAAATAAAATTCCCTTTCATTGTTTCGATGACATATAGCTGACGTCCTCTTGAGTGATGTTGAGTTTCTCACCCTGTGGCGTTGAAAGCAATGTACTTTATACTGGACTAAGACAGATACCTCCCCATCTTTACTAATAGCGTTAGGCATCTGCTTGATTCAGATTGACTCCCTAATTTTTCTCTTGTAGTCCTCTGCTTTTCTGTCAAGCAGGGCTACATTGGCTTGATCATCACAGTTGACTTACTTAATTCTGACTCTGGGTTTTTCTTTTCAGCTGTCATAAATGGTATGTTTGTATGCTGTTGCTTAAATGTTGCGTTTTTGAAGTTCCTCTTGAGAACTGACCTTTCATTCTGAAGTGGTATGTGACTAGTCCTGTGGTATCTTCATGTCTCTTGTCCCTAACAACTGAGTTTTGTTGACACTGAGGCCCTTTTTCCATATAGTTAACTCTGCTACTATCAAAGCTTCCATGTTAACTATGGTTAACCGCAAAGTTAAGCATTAATGTTCCTATCAACTTCAGAGTTTGTCAGCAAATTTATCACAAGGCAGTGCTAATTCAGTCTTTGGCCTTAGTGTTTTTGTCCTTGTCAACAAAAATGGCAAGGAACTGTAGCTCTCTACAAATAGAAACTATAAAGTCAACTTCACAAGGCAATGTACAGTAGAAGTTGATGTATTAAAAATGGACTCTTGGGTATAAGTTAACAGCTGATCCGAATAAATGTGGTAGGGCGGAAACTCGTTTTTGCCTACACCGTAAGTTCAGTGATTTTTTTAATGTTAAGGATCCAGTAAGCGCAAGAACAAATTGAAACAGAATGTCTAAACTGCCAATATAATAAATGAACAAATCCAGTTTGGATATCCACAGTTGTCATTATGTGCTGTTCTTAAGGTGCACTGTGCTTCAGTTATTCTTCCTGTGGTTACAGTCACTTTCTGTGCTCCCACATTTTGAGAACAAGTTATCTCCACTGAATAACCAGCATCAAACTTGGCTTTGTCCGTCAGCAAAGGTGGAGTGACCTTAGGACTCTGGATTTCTGTGGGATGGGAATGTCACAAGCTCTTCAAAAATACGGTATTTCCCCAGCCATGAAACCAGTTAACACCATTTGAAACATCCTTGTGTATCCAAAAGTCAAATGTGAACTTACGGAAAAGAGTGGAGGAATTTATGAAATTGTCTGTGCATCTTATGACTTTATGTGTTTGGGTGAAACACGGAAGGGAATTAAAATAATGTTGAAGCAGCAGCTAACAGCAGGCTTTTTGCCAGAGAAAGGCCTCTTTGTCAGAATTTAATAAGTCAGCTGTCATGGATCACATGTCAATAAGAATAATCATGTGGTCGATTGATGAAATGTTGTCCTGCTTGACATGGAAGCGGAGAGGATTTCAAGAGAAAAACTAGCAAGTCAATCTGGATCAAGCAGATGCCTAATGCTATGAATAGAGATGAGGATGATCCCCGATTTAATACAGTATACAACATATTGTTTTCACATCACATGGTGGGAAAACTCAACATGACTGAGGAAGGTGTCAGCCACAGGACATAATCTGAGGTAATTTCGATGGAAGGTGAATAGGGGAGCTAGCACTCTTCACTGTACTCTCAGATTCTACGAACTCCGTGACTGGAAATGTCAAGTGAGTAGTGGTGGATATTCTCACTGAAGCCGTCATTGAGTTTCATTTGGTCCATAGCGTTATGCGTAATTAAGAACGATAACTTGCCTCAAAGAGTTCCAGCCAAATATGAACCCAAACTATCATTTTCAAAGTTGAGACTGCATGAGGCTTTAAAGCGCCATTTCCTTCACAGTTGTTGTTTTAATCCGGCTGTGAACAATCCTAATTAAGCCTGTAAATCTGCTGACTCAAAATCTTTCTTGCTCAGGTGGCATAGCCATTTCCCAGGATATTACAGCGCCCTCTCTGGTACCATGGTATTTACCTACCGTTAAGCGCGTCTGTAGGGCATTTACCCCTCCATTGTACTACTGTCGTGTTAATCACTATTTTGTATTAAGATTAATTTGCCATTTGTCATTCTGATTTGCCAATAAAGTTTTACCATTGTATAGTGAGTTGCAATTCTCACATCAAATCCTGCTGTTGTCAAGAGGCCTGTTTATTAGGAAATTTAATTAAGGTCCTATTGGGTGTAGTAGAACAATTATCACATTAGCGATGACTTCATGACAATAAAAACTGAATAAAACAATTAATATATTGTGTGTTATGCCTGGTGATTTTTCGAACTGTCTGCCTTTTCAAAATGAATTCCTCATGAAAAGTTAAGTTGGGATCAAAAAGCAAAATAGATCTGCTTGGTTTCGGTTCTGTTGTACTTGCTGATAAATGGTTTGGTGATAATTTTCATTAATTAGCACATAGTATGGCGTACAAGTGAAATTCTGTGTCAGCAATTTCTCCACAAAAAGAAAGATCATTGAGAAAATTTCAGTCTATTGCTAGCTAGCCAATAGCCAGCTCTTAAACCGCGACTCAGTTTTGGAAGCTCTGGCCAGCATTAAGCCTATAATGCAACAAAATACATATACCTGCATTCGCATGCCATTATAGCGTGGTTTCACATTGCAAGTTTGAGCGAACTCTTGTATACGATGACTAAAGGAAACAGGAACTCTGTGTATGCCTAAGAAATGAAGAGTTGCTTGCCCACCGCTAGCTGCCTCAAGTGAAAGTCACGTATTCAGATAGTGCATGTCATGGAAACTAAGATGACAAATCAAATGAACCCCTGTGCTTAGCTGACTTTTTCTTGAGGCTGCAGACTAAGCTCGTGGGTTTTTGTTTGTAATGAGCCTAACTTTGAGTAATAAGAAAATGATACAAGCGGTCTGGTAAACGTTGTACGAGATTTTTATGTTTCTACTGTGAAAAAGTGTGGCTGATGATGATTTTCGGACGACTCTGACTACTGTGGCACCTCCTAGTGGCAATTTTTTGGTCTATGGCTGTATCTCCCAAATCCTGTGCAAGATCTTTATTAAATTTGGCAAGTGTATTGATATGAAGTTGACAACAGGCAATGACGACATTTTGATGGACCGCTGTGCCCTCCTCGTGGCATTTTTATAATTGCGCTCTTTATCTTTGAAACATCTTGGCAGATTTGTATGAAATTAGATTTCTGTCAGAGTTGACAGCTTCCCGTGTTTGGATAGAATATCTTCGACGTACAGCGGCTGTTTTTATAGGTATTAGGGAGACGACGATGCTTTCTCATTTTTGGGTGGATTTGACGTATTCTGCACCACTCAGTGGCCATTTTAAAAATTTTCAGTGTGTTCTTGAGATCACCCTCTCCATCCACCAAACCCCTTGAAGGATCATTACGGTATTAAAATTTGGAGATGAGTTCCTGATGAAAAGACCAAGGCTGACGTATTTTTGGACGTGTTCAACTACTCTGGACCCTCTAGTGACATTTTTTTTGCGCCCGTGCCTGTATCTCCTTTACTTTTTGCAAGATCTTTCTGAAATTTAGCAGATGTGTTCCTATGGAGTTGGCAACATATGACAGCCAGTTTCAGACCAATTGAACTACAGCTGTGCTCCCTAGTGGCAATTTTATTTTTTACATTTGCCTCTAACTGCAGAGTTCCTTGATGCTTTTTCATGAAATTAGACAAACAAATTTCTGTTATGAAGACGACAGCATCTTTCCTTTTTGTGATAGATTCAACGTATTCTGCACCAACTAGTGGCCATTTTAATTAATTTTTTTGTGTTTTATGTCGTTTGCCTCTGTATCTGCCAAACCAAGCAGAGGATCATTATGAAAATTGGTAGATGTGTTCTTAATGACAAGAGCACGATTACGTGGATTTTTAAATGTTTCAACTACTGTGATGCCCCCTAGTGTCACAATGAGAAACTCATTTTGACCCCCTGCTCATTTCAAAGTGCCCATAGGTTGTA
>NMRA01000264.1:317266-339276 GCA_002633005.1 Phoronis australis
GCTCCGCGTTGCTCTTGTTTTGGTTTCGATTTCTTATTTGATTTCCAGTTTCCTCTTTTTTCATCTCTTTTTTATCTTTATTTTGACTATGTTCTTGCAAAAGCATTTATTTCAGTTAAATTTTACAACACAAAAAATATTTCTATCACACAAGTCTGTTTGTAGAACGATACGTCACCCGGAAAATTTTCTTCTTTTTTTGTCATTGGTCATTCTGAGCCCTGATAACATGTAGTATGTGCTTTGGGTATGTTTGTCAATTGATTTGCGCAATAGAGGGTCCCTCTTTAACCATAGACACTGTGTTAGGGCAATGAAGGGTCCATCTTTAACCATAGACACTCTGTTAGGGCAGCCATGCGTTGAAAGAAACTGCAGATTCCCCCATTTTGCTCTTACAAAGATTAGCATCACTTTTTCAAGGTTTTCACTTTAATTGAGATTTTTTCCTGTCCCAGGACACTTCATTTATGGTCTATTTTTAAGACTGCCCCTAAACGTGACTACCAGAATTTTGGGATCGTGCACTCAAATACTTGCTCTTTACCAAATAGTCTAAATTGCACTGATATTACGCCATATGTAATATTTGCTAACTGCAACCTCTAAATTTTGATCAGATCAATAGCATGTTGTGTATTTATTGCATATGTAAAGAATCTCAGTATTGTGATTCTAAAGGGTCAATAGAACAATATTGAACCATTTTCGAATTCGGAAATGGAATCTTATCGCTGTAAAGAATATTATTAGTTTGTGTTCATCAGAGTAAAAGGCCTAATTCGATTATCTTCTTTTAGCCAAATAAACGGGGTGAAGTGCACTTTTAAATTTCCAGTTGTGTTTGCTTTCAGATGAAGTGACACGTGTCGTGTTACCAGATTTTGAGGATGAACCATTGTCATCATATATCAATGCTAACTACATCAGGGTACGTTGACTGAGTCATGAACATAGAATTGTGTTCTCATGTTTAAATCAAACATTCAGTGATTATACCAATGTGCATTGTGACTGTAGAAAATATTTCTTTATATTCTATTTAATGACTTCTTCAGTATTGTTTGAAGACAGCTAAAGGAATTGCTAGTCTTTCCAGGTTGTGGTACAGAATTTACCTCAAAACAATTTCTCACCATGATCAGCAGTCATTCTCAGAAAGAGTTTTATTTGAACAGTAACAGTGGAGCTTGCTTAAGTTTATAGCCTCAGTTTCAACATATTGATAATAAGTAGGATATTCCAGCAGGCTCCGACGTGGCGGTGATAGTAACCACTGACCAAGCTGATCATAAGGGGGGAGTCTGACTGTAATACAGCTAAACAGGAAACCACTGACTTGTGCTGTACTTAGGCAAATGAATTGAATGTGCATTGAGTTGTTGTTAGATGAAAAGTGAAGGTACACACGATAATGGGCGGATTCCTTTCCATGGATTTAATGATAAATGACTCTGTTTTTTGACATTTCATGACAATAACCAGACTATTGTGTTCTCTGATATGACATTAAGTGGTCTCCACTTGACTACTTCCCCAAGTAATAGAATGTTACTGAGATCATGGTGTTATACACTACCCTGCAAGTTACTGAGATCATGGTGTTATACACTACCCTGCAAGTTACTGAGAGCATGGTGTTATACAATCCCCTGCAAGTTCCTGAGATCATGGTGTTATACATTTCCCTGCAAGTTACTGAGATCATGGTGTTATACACTCCCCTGCAAGTCGCTCTGTTCTTAAGCACCAATGTTCATTTTTGAATGCATGAAATGTACTGTAGGGTGCATTTGTTTCACCTGTGATACTTAGGCCAATGGTCTAATCTCTGTGCTAGAAACTTGACTTGAAATGTCTGAGTTTGAAGATTATATCCTTGGCCCTGGTTTTAAAATTAGCACCATGGTTTTTATACTGTCTGATTTAGTGACCAAAATTCGACATCACTACAGGGTTATGAAGAAGAGCCTCAGGCGTTCATCGCCACCCAAGGTCCTATGGCACATACTGTGAACGATTTCTGGTTCATGGTCTGGCACCAGAGAGCGCCCATCATCGTCATGATCACAAAACTAGTGGAAAATAATAAGGTCTGTGAAGTTAGTAATAATTCTGATAACAGTGACAGTAATAATAATATATAATAGTGATAACAATATTCATTTAACGGGTTCTAAAAGTATTAACTTGGATGAAAACAAAGATGAGATTTTAGTGTGTTTGCTCCATGTTTTCAAGCGCTATGGTTCAGTGGCCTAACCTTACAAATATTTTGGAGCCTGTTTCAAGTTTTTTGGTTCTGTGTAAATATTTCCATCTCTATAGGGTCCGTGGAAACATCCAAAAATTATGTACAAGACACTCACATTATCTGGAAAAAGACTCTTATTTTTAGCTACCAATAAAATAACTTCCTGTTCTTTTAACACACGTACATGGTACACAACCTCACAGTTTCAATCACGGCATGATTCAAGCATGCTAGTTGGTTCCTGGTGTACACCTCGACAAATTTTGAAATCTACACCTCACTAGTTGAAGCAGCTTGTTCGTTCCGTCCAAAACATTTAAGTTTTGATTAAGACCAGACTTACTTCTGTGAAATTTGTTTGAACTTGTTCCTTACTCAGATGAGAAGTGATTTTTGGGTTTCAAAAGAAGTGACACTTAATTATTTGTCCAGACTATGGTCTGCCCATGAAATGTCACTCTGTGGTAAACCAACCTGGAGAGACTGATTTTAAGCATACCAGTCCTGAAATTTAACTGAGAAATAATTTAAGACCAATTTCGTAATGGGAAGTGATCTAAATCAAAAGTTGGCTTTTGTATTAAAGACAGGTTTTTAGCTGCTTTAAAGAAAAAAAGGGCATCAATTTCTTCCAATCAGACTTTTTTGAAAGCCACACAAGTGCGCGCAGCCAACATTTTACTCACCCTCATCCTTAGTTGCCATCTACAATGCTTTGGCCAGTTTTCTTTCTTGGCTTAGAATCCAGCAAATATTTAGTCTGAGGCAACACACACGTAAAGTCCGCCTGTGTCTTTTTAGTTTGGTTTTAGTAAAATTTTTTGTTTTATATTGACAGGTGAAATGTGAGGGCTACGTGCCTGAGAGTCATGCCTGGTATGGGAGAGTGCATGTTGGTGTAGAGAAGACTTTCAGTGTCGACCACTATACAGTCAGACAGCTTAAACTTGAGGTCAGTCTAACATCTGTTGTTACGTTCTTAGTGAGCGCCATTTTGCTTAGTTACGATTATAAGGTCTTGAGCATGCTCATGAAACACTCACTGTTCACTCCGGCCCGTGACTCCTTAGTATAACATGGTGTCAATCCCTGCACTATCAGTTTAACCACGTTTGCAATGTTAAAACAAGTAGTTATTGAATGCAGTTGTAACATTTTTGCATCTGTGAGACTCGTAAGTTTCAAGAAGAGGAATAAAAGCAACTGACCATCGTAACTGTTTTATGGCCTTTGTCACCAGGGGGCAAATGAACCAGAGTTTGTACGTTAGTGGTGACGCTATTTGGAAATCCGGGGTAGCGTAGTTATTGCAGCATGAGTAGAATAAAATATTGCTTTCTCATTGGGGAACTCCTGTCTATCAAAACTCTATTGCAACTTAGGTTAACCTTTCCCACTGACACCGACATCTGATTCATCACTAGATAGCTAGTATGCAATCGTTCTTACAGTACTTAGACAAAGTGCGCACAGTATGGCATTATTGGTACCATGCGTGGGATGACCACAAGGCACCGACTACGGCCAGACAACTGTTAAACTTGGCAAAGGAAGTACGGCAGAGCCGGATAGAGCTCCCTAAGGGGCCAGTTATAGTGCATTGCAGGTAGGGTTTGGCTTTTTTGAAATTCACATGATTTTGAGGGTTTAACAATAGCACATAAGATTGAAAGTCATGTGTAGTTCTTGTACATTTTTTGATACCGTTGAATGAGAATTTTGAAACTTGCATTTTAGTGCTACCATTTCATGAAAAGTTTTGAAACTTTAAAAATCTTAATACTCATTCTCAATGGAACAATGCCACACCTGGATTTAAACATTTTCAGATCGCATTAAATTCATTAGTTAACTGTGGACCCTAATATGGACATCCGACATCCATGCTTTAAAATGTAGGAGCATGTATTAAGATATTTGTATATAAGTAATAGTGTCTTTATTTACCATGTTTCTACCCACTGGCTGATGTATATGGGTTCAGGTCATTTAAACCCCCCCCCCCCAACAGGAGACAAAACCAAAAAATACATGCCACCAGCCTAAATACTCATAACCAGCCTAAATACACACCACCAGCCTAAATACACGCCACCAGCCTAAATACACGCCACCAGCCTAAATACACGCCACCAGCCTAAATACACGCCATCAGCCTAAATACACACTACCAGCCTATAACGGTGGCGCCAGCATAAGTAATGCCTTCATTGACACAATCATTGATTGGCCACTCCTACCTACGCTGTTCCTCATGTTGTTATTACATCTAGTAAAAACTCGGTGTCCATTACGCGCGAAAAGGTGCGTAAGTAATGCTGACTTTTGGAAAAAGTCTAGCTACACCCTTGATTAATCAGTAGACATGGTGAACGTCCTGTCCAAGCTATATAGTGACTTCCAGTGCCTGTCTATGTAGTGTAAATGCCGCAATTTTGACATGCTTTTGGTTGGTAATAGTCACTCACAAGGTCTTGCATTTCGAGAACCAGTTTTCTACTCTGAATACCAGGCCTCAAACTAGTTCTCAAAAGTCAAGACCCCTGTCAGTGGTTATTGTCTTTTGCTGTATCTCCTGGATGTGATCTGTTTCCAGTGCGGGTATCGGTCGTACCGGTTGCTTCATTGCCGTCTCTATTGGTATGCAACAGCTAGAGGAGGAGTACATGACTGATGTGTTGGGAATAGTGTGCTCCATGAGAATGGACCGGTAAGTGCAAATGTAATAGTCCTGTTCTGAAATAGTACAGCACGGCTCTCATTCTAAGATATTTACCCTCAATGCATCATAAGTGTCGACACTTGTCCTTCTTTTTGACGTGAAAATGTACTTGTCATTATCTCATATCTGAAGTAAAATATGTAATTCATCGCTGTAATGCAGGCAAACTTGCATGATTTCATTTCGAATTACAATACTGACAAAAAGAAATTATCAAAAGGGGAAATATCAGTACTGGATGTGCTGTCTCTTTTTAGTCAACTCTGGAGCACTTGTAAAGTAGGTCAACCATGTAATGTACCTCCACCAAAGGGAGAGTTCAGTTGAGGATGGGCCTATTGTATTGAGAATAAATGGTAGCTTTCATGGCACCACCCAAGTATATATTCTGAAGCCGTTTTTTTATCACTGAAATAGACACATGGGAATTCCATACACACTGGTCAGTTTAATCATTGAACAGATTGTATATTCTGTTTATCACAAATTTTATCATTTATATCAAACATTAAGGTAATAACTGGCCCTAGAAAAATTTCTAAGTTTGGCTAATTTGACAACACTCACTGACTATGAAACTTTTAGAAACTACACTTTATGCATTGTTCATGAAAACAATGTTGCGAATTGTTTTTAAAATGTTCCACTTTTGTATGAGGGGCTATCAAAATATATGTCTTTCGGTGATTTTTGCGAAACAAATCAAAAGCTGCAGAAAACAAAAATGATAATTTAGAAATCTGCAAGAGCGTTTTTGAGATTTCGTCTTGAACATTTGTAACAAACAAAATTTGGTCAATATTATTGATACCATGGGGTCACGTGAACCAACAAATGACGGACTGATAAATAGTCAAAAATGCGATTATACAGATTTTCTACTTTCAGAAAAAATGTACTGTAAACTCGCGGGTTAACGCCCATGCCCAAGTAATCGCCCATCCCTGACTTTGTCAATTTTTGGTTTAAGCGCCCACTGCTTGGGTAATCGCCCACCCCCCTGTCTCAGGGTTTCCCAAATTAAGCGCCCAGGGCATTTACCTATGAGTTTACGGTAGTTTTATTGACTTAAAATCTATAGTTTTGTAAGCATTTGATAAATATACGACTTGTTTATGTGGTCCTACATAACCATACAAACATTAAACATTTCATTTAGTCTGCCGTGCTTCTCAGGTTTTTGTATTGAAGAGTATTTTGAAGTGTAACTTTGAGTGAGAAAACCTATGGTGACATGTATTGGAAAATCTGTAGTCATCAAGCAAGTAGACCTCCACTTTTTTGCTGCAACCTTCACAGTATTGCATTCAATGCAATTTCAGTTTATTTTGAAGACACCGTTAATTAATGACTGAGATAGAATTTTGTGGCTCTGGACTGAATGCGATTTACACTTTGACATTGTCAGAGTGCCTTACTGTCCAAAATATGGTTTTAATGGCTTATTCCTATGTTTCCAGAGGAGGCATGGTACAGACGGGGGAACAGTATGAATTTATACACCGAGCATTGTGCCTATATGAGAGAGAGCTTCCTGCCTTGTCCCCTTTAACACCCAAGTGACCATTGGACAGATCTAGCTCAGTGTTACTGGTTGACTAACTCAGTTGAATATGCTAGCGTTGTTTACCAGGGTAGCTGGCAATGTAGTCTTGTATTAAAAGTTCAAATCAGGGTAACAGGTATACTGGGGCTTATTTTATCACAGGCTGTATGTCTAAGTACAGCCAAGTCGTTATCATAGGTTGTGCTGCATTTTTATGTGAGCTATATGCTACGATAGACTTGACTGTATTTTCAAAGTCCCCCTGCATGGCGCAGCACCATGTTGGAAAAGTTGTGATCCAAGTTTGGAAATCTTGAGCCATGTATGAAGAGCTCACAGCCATGTTTAAAATTTTGAGCCATGTGTGAGAAGCCTGCTTTTCTGCTTTACAAGAAACAGATTGAAATTCTACTGTGATCCTTGTCTTATATTTTTTGCTGTAAAAATTACAGCAATGTTTAGGGAGAATGAAGATGGTGTGTACTGGTTTGGTCAATTAGCAGAAATGGAGATTACAGTATGAAAACGCGTTCATGCTTAAACTGGCAATAAGTTCACACCTGTCAAACAAGCTCTTGATTCGGGCCAGTAACTGTTATAAAACCAGTATGACCTTGTTCCTGACTAGTTGTGATTTTTAAGCTTAGAAAGAACTGGCTGTCGTTATTGCTGGAGACCAGTATTAAGCTGTTTGTTATGGTGGGTTAGTCTCAGTGGCCATGGTAATATTGCCATCGAGTGATTCCAAGCTTTATATTGCTACCAATTTTAATTCGAACAACGGATAAAAATACAATGCTTTAAAAGATCAAATCTATGCAGCATGGTTTATTTAAAAACAAGTTTAAAGGTCACTGTCAAACAACTTTCATAAAATGTTTACTACCAGAAATCCAAGATACATCCATCTTAATTGAGACCACCTGGCATGTAGCCTTAGGTAAAAAGAGCCCCAGCTGTTCCTAACTTGTTTTGATTGTCGTGTGATCACTGTGACAGTTGTGATTGACATGTCATGTGATCACTGTGACAGTTGTAGTTGATAATTTAGACTTTGTAGGGATATTCCTGACCAGGTTTGATCCTGTGCCTTTTGGACGCACCTGATGATAAAAGTGTGCCTTTTTTCAAAAAGTTGTGCCCAGCAGAATTGGTGTATTTACAATCAAATATTGGAAAACCTAAACAGCCCATTAACTTGGCCTCATTTTAATGAAATCTGCAACCTGTATTACCCGACTGTCTGTAAGTTGACTAGAATCTTGCATTTTTGGAAAAGTGTTCCATTTTAAAGATGCGCCTGAGGGGCACACTTCTGTAACGTACTTGCACCTTTTTATTTTGATGTGCTAAAGGCGCAAAGGCGCGGTCCAGGAATGTCCCTGGACCTTGTCATTATAACAAGGCGCACTGGAATTCAGAAAATTCTTAAAGGGTTGCTGTTGGGTTGTGAGCCTTTTAAGAACCCCACAGCGAATAGACAATAGCTGGTAAAAGGTCAAGACGGCTTTCTTTAGACCCTAGAAACTGGCTTAAACACAAGAACATGCAAGACTTTGAGATATTGTCATTCATTACATCTGAACCACATGATCATGCCGAACGTCTTGGTTCTATGGAACGTAATCCAGTTATCAGAATGTCAGTGACAGACTAGTATTATGTGAGAACCAACGAAGCCTGAGACTTTACTGGAGTGGCTGTTAGTGATTGGATTTGTGAGCACTGTTTAGATTATAACCATTCACAAGAGTATTTAATAGTGTATGCCTCCCAATGTTATTTATGTCACTGCTATAACATCTTGTCATTCTCAGACAAAACATTTCTTCAAATTTTTAAAAGACTTGTGACACTGTTGTGAATAGCCACAATTTTCAACAAATTGCCTGATGCAAGCTGTGGTACAGGCAAGCATTTATTGGGACCCACTTGTCCGTAATAAAAGCATCACTTGTCGAGCACATTGTGTCTTAAATTGAAGAGATTTTATGGTATATTTGTTATTGAAAGTGACTTCAATAATGTAGAAAGATAGTATACATGTTGTAGTGTAAGTGTTGCTGGGCCGGTATAGTGGATTAGCTTTAACATGGCAAACATATATTATTCAGTTATTGTACGATCTCTAGTGGGCAGTATTAGCAGTGTGCGTGTGGTAAAACATTTATAGACCTCAGGAAGGAAACGAAGTTAATCGTTTGATTTCTCCCTTGTTATACTTCGGTTTTAGATTATAAACTTAACCATCATTTTATTAAGGACTATTTTTACTGTGATCCATCGAACACAATTTTTGTTCACACACACATACTCTGTATGATGGCATTTGGGTTTGAAGTTTAATTTTCTTAATATTCTGACTTGACCTGGCACATCTAGATCTGTTGGTATATAGAGCACTAAGTTTGAGTGTGGCACATTTAGATCTGTTGGTGTGTAAAGTGCTAAGCTTGTGTGTGGCACATCTAGGTTTGTTGGTGTGTAGAGTGCTAAGCTTGAGTGTGGCACATCTAGATCTGTTGGTGGGTAGAATGCTAAGCTTGAGTGTGGCACATCTAGATATGTTGGTGTGTAAAGTGCTAAGCTTGAGTGTGGTACATCTAGATCTGTTGGTGTGTAAAGTGCTAAGCTTGAGTGTGGCACATCTAGATCTGTTGGTGTGTAGAGCACTGAGCTTGAGTGAAGTTTTGATTTTGACCAGTAGTCCAGGCCCACGACTGGTCTCCAACGTATTGGTAGAAATCAAAACTTCAAATTGTTTTATAATAGAGGCAGCTGGGCTAGGATGCAATTGTGGTGAAAACAGATTTCAAGTTTTATGTGTTAAAACTTTTTTGATTTAAAGCTGCTGTAAATCTGGTTTCAATCAAAAAGTTAACTTTTGGTTTATATTTCGTGAATTCCTTGTCCCTTGTACAAATTATTAATGGTTTCTGAGCTGTGAAAGACCTGACATCTGTTATTGCGTGAGACAAGGCTTTATAGGTTGGCACGATCTTGCAGGTTATTTTATGCCGTTTAGATCCATTTCATAAGGGTAAGTTGTTAAAACCAGGTCCATTGCAGCTTTGAATTAAATAATTCAAAATCATTTTTTGTTGTCTATTCTTAGTTGAAAGCTTTTCGTGACCATCAAATTAAAATGCCTCAATCTAGGCTTCTCTTTTATGGTCACCATTGTAAAAAATAGATTGTTGTAAATCTCTAAAGTGCATATAATTATGTTAATGAGTTATCTGTGATTAGTAAACGCTTAGACAGTCCAGTGTTACTGAAAGGAAGCATTTTTGAAATGAAATATATCGTCATGACATATTTTATGCATGCAAAATTATTATGAATTGTTTATTGTTAAGTTGTGCACAAATTTGAATTGTAGTTGTTTGAAACTCTAATAGAATGTGATATGCTATGGACGACTCGTTAATGGTTCACATACAATTGTATTTATTTACTTATTTATTATGATTATTGACAACTGTTCTATATCAGTGTTAAGTTATTCATTGTGATTGTTAGGTGTTTCAGCAAAGGTTGACTTGGTTGAGAAGTGAATAATAAACTTATGAAGTGAGCTTGACTTTTATCATCTGTGTGAAAAGCAGTAATTTCATCTCATCTGTCATATACCGGTACATTGATTGGCCATATGCATGAGTCACTGTCATATACCGGTACATTGATTGGCCATATGCATGAGTCACTGGTCGATGTAGGATGAGGGGACCCAACCACAATTTCGTAGGGAAAATACCTGCGTAAAAGCTGAAAATGCCTGTGACAGTGTGTGGTATCTTTTTGGCTCTTAGTCTGTTAAGAATTCTTATCGACATTATTACCGCCATCTTGCTATCAGTTTTTAAGTTCATAAAAATAATGTGCTGCGTAGTCGACTGTGACTGTTTCTAGGACCCGGTGTATTTTATTGTCGTGGCGGAACACTTTGTACATCGCCGTGATCTCTTTTAAGAGATCAAGCCGATAAACCTTAAAAGGTTGGAATTATTAACTCGCGGTAGGGCCACCCATGCTGGTCAGATCGAAAGGTATAGATTTGACGAAGTGCACCCCAACACTCCCTGGGGTCACACGAGGGTTGGGCGTAAGGCCAACTTCCTTAACTTGTAAAGAAACACTGGGTGGCAAGTACCCTACAAAGACAACTCGGGACTTTAAACTTGGCCAGTCTGGGCTCATCAGCCATGTTAGGCAACCGGTCCGGCGGCTAGGACACTTCTAAATAATGCATTACATGGTATAAGCTGCCATGAAGAGGCGGCCAACCATTTGGCGAAGGGCAGCTGGGAGACCTGTGCTTGTATCAATCATCCTGCAAAAGAGAACCAGATCTGCACACATTCTACCCTCCATGGCCATGCAAAAGGATATTCAACGGTATGGTGCTCGTCCCGTGGTTCGCCAGATGGTGACGGCGCCGTCTTCTCGGCCTCGAAAGGATCTGTAGTGTCCAGCAGGCACTCCGACTGACAGAGGACTTTGCCCAGAAGATCGGACTGAACATTTAAACTGCATGGCCGACAACGTTGAAGAAGAAGAATTCAACTGCGGAAGCCACTTGGCTAGACATCACCAAAAATTCTAAAATTAAACTAAAAAATTAAAAATTCAAGATGAATTCTGTTCATTTGGAAAAAAGGCATTTGCCGGGAAGTAAGTTTGGACTCGCGGCATGATTATGAAGTTTTTGAATAAAATGAAGTGGGCGTTTTAGAAAAAGTTGAAAACTTGATTCGTGTGCGAAAGTGGTACAAAAAAGCACAATTAAATATGAGCTGTTTTCTAGTAGGAGTTTAAACATAACGTGATTTGTGGTGGAAACCGGAACTTTACTGAAAAAGAGTTCTCTGGCTGTAAGAAAGCGAGGGGACGACCTCTCCCCGTGTTCGACGGCAATCCTCGTTTCAGATGTCTTTGAAGTGTACACTGTTTTCCCCAAATAAACGAATGCATTTTCGTTTACGGGGATTTGTCACTTCCCTGAAAACATATTAGCCCTGAAATTCCTAAAAAGAAAGGAGAAATTTGACAAGCATAGAATGGTTAAGTTGATAGCCGCCCTTATAGTTTCAGCGGGGTGAAACAAAGTAAATGAGATGTTCCAGTAAATGTCTTGAACCATCGACCCACACAGAGAGACAACACGTTTACTTGCCTAAGCCTTTGACCATAACTTTCAAAGTTGGCCAGAGACCTCATTCACACCAAGAAAAACGCAAATTGATTAGCACGTGTTCATCTGAAAATTTGTTCACAAGAAACTGGTGTGCACTTTAAGTAAAATTCAGAGCTTGGTTTATGACTGACTGACACAAATACCTGCTCCAATGCCGGCGGATCTAGGGTATTCCTATATTCTAAGGTTGCAACTAAAAAGGGAAAATGTCCGCGTAGTGCCTGAAGCTTTAAAAATAGCATGCCCGGCCGACAGCGTTTATTGTTGCCTTGGGAATGTGGCACATGGTCCTCGCTACATCCGTCTATATAAGTCCAATGTCGGATTAACGACAACATCATAGCAGAATTCAAGAAGCATATGCTACGTATCCGCACTTTCTGGGCCCCGCATTCACAAAAGTTCAGGAGCACCAATACTATTAACTTGTACATATGAACGCACTCACCTCAGGTGATGCGAACCCCGCGATTTGGAAAGTTTCTGTTGGGGCCCCGTCATTTTTGTGCTTTATTTTTTAACTATTCTTAAGTTTATGCTGGGTATGCTAAAATACAGAGCGGTATATCTGCAAAATTTAAATTTGCACAAAATGTACGTATTTGACAAAGGTAGCATCTTGATAATTGGCACAAGTGCCAGAGAAGCAATAGATTGTGTGCGAATTATCGTGAAATCGTGCAGTTCGATCGACAGCTAGCGTTTAAACCCGTTGGACCCATTGTCTTACCATGTAGAAGCCGTTCCAGTACTTCCCTTCTCAAAAGTGAAAATTGCGTCTATTTTGCTTTTGCTTTGAGATAATTGTTGTGTGAGTATTTGAGTAGGGCCCCGCGATTCGGCTTATGCTAAAGGCCTCGCCCTTGGTAATCTGTAGCTGTCTGAGTCCTGAAAACATATAACGCATGGACAGAATTTGTCGAATAATAGGAAAGATTTTTACTTTTCTCTTTGCCCGTTCGATTATTTACAAGAATTCTAAATGTGAACCGACGAGAACGGATTTTTACAAATCGAAACGGAGCAATTAAGCCCTCTCAATGCAATTAGTATTTTAATACCATGCGCGCACCCAGGAGGGCCCGGGTTACCCGAATGAGCCCCCCATTTGGCGAAGTGGACCTGCGAGAAACAAAAAGTCCGAGAAAATGTGTCCACTAAACAACAAGCGCCCGTTTTTTTTTGTTCTTTTTTTAGTCCGCCGGCTATTTTGTTACCAATAGGTCCATAACGTTAGGAATTCGAGCCCCCCATACTGAAGGCTGGGTGCAAGCATGAATACTAAAAAAAGAACTTTTTTAGGATAAATGAAATGCATGTGTGTCTACATGCACGGTGCTTAGCAGTCATTGTTTCTGTGCAAATTTAGAAAACTACACACTCAATTCAACAGACAAATCCCGCCTCCCAGAGGTGCCAACTACTCATTGCCGACTATGGGTTTTCACATGGATTTTCCGAATGAGGACACACTGGAGACTCTTGAGATTTTCAACAGCATTATCGTGGCAGACGTCAGGCCGATGACTGGTTTATTCGGACCCTGCCTGCTATATGTCTCGTCACGCACGGTTGCATAGAATACAATTTGGTTCTATAAGTTACCAGTGAAGCTGATTCCTGAACTGCAATTGAACTCGATTAGATAACGATAAAAGGGACCCTGCCTGCTATATGTCTCGTCACGCACGGTTGCATAGAATACAATTTGGTTCTATAAGTTACCAGTGAAGCTGATTCCTGAACTGCAATTGAACTCGATTAGATAACGATAAAAGGGACCGTAGTGATAAATAAATGCGTGCATGACCTTTCTCAACTGCCGGATCGCCAGTGGTGCGCAAGCACATGACATGTGACTTCCTTAGGCTGCACTACACGTTGAAATCGAACAAAATAAAGTGAAGATAGTTTTAGTGACTATTCATTGACGGATAGGCCTAATTATCCGCTGTCAAAATTTCGGACACTACGAATTGATGTTTACGTAGACAACAATTTCGTTTTCAGAAATTGAACAATTCTGTTTCCAGATGCTCGGTTCAACGAGAAATTAATAGAATGGGTCTCAGAAATAAAAAAGAAGAGAATAATTTTAACATGTCTTAAAATTAGCTAATGTCTGTTGACTGACTTCAATTGCTCCTCAACACTGTGGTATTTTTTAACCTTAAACAGTCATCATGCAGATTAAAGGCTGTTGGCAAATTCATTCTTTGAATAAAATATAGAATTTGGGGATACATGGGGATTTAAAGTCAGCAGTACAATAAATGTGCTTGTAATCAAATGCTCAAGAACCTATTCTTGTTCATTGATAATCGTAATGATTACGCAAACCGTATCATGTTTGAACCACGATAAGAGGTACCTTTCTTTAGCAAAGCCCTGACTGCGTTCCGTAGACACAAGACACCGGCGAGAGGAAAGTTATAGTGATCACATGCTTTGCTCGCAAGGCCTAACGAGATCTCAGGGATTTGCGTGATCTTGTATTTCCCCCCAGGTCCACGTCTACGATACGTATCCCCCGCCTGGTCCGCTGAGAGCACGAAACACGGGCACACCCGGGGGTGACCTTTCCTTTGGTTATCATGAAAACTAAACATTGAAATCATAACCCAGCGACGATAGCGACCGTGTCATTTGCACGTAGACATAGGGACAAGATTTCAAATGCTGCTACTCCACATTAGTTTACCAGTTTAAACAAAGTTTTAGTGGGCCTATACGGCATATGAACTTTGTCAGGCCGGATCGTCGACTATGAGCGAGCCACTCCACACAGGTGACGATGCCTACTGGCCACTTTGGGTGAACGTGACGGTGCCAATTATATGCGTAGTAGTCTTCTTCGCAACGTTGGCCATACTTACGTACTTCAAATACAAAGTTCCTGTCGACAGTGCAACGCAAACCACGGAAAAGGTACAGTATTTATCCGAATAATCGCAAATTGAACGTAATTAATGAATTCTTTAATGAACCAATAAAATAATTCAGGATGACGTGTTATTTTTGGAAATTAATCGTCATTTAATTCTGAACCGTTCGACTGTAGCCTGATTGAATGTGTAATGGGCATTGACGGCTATGTAGGACCTTATTATTGACAAATTGGCATTCCATTCAGTTACGTATCTACAAAACTGTACAATTCAACTCAGTTAAAGTATATGTTTTCCGTACAGAAGGAAGCCTGTAGAACTTGTTACTTTTTACCAATAATATTATTTCGTTGATTGGCACATTCACTCGGTGTCTAACAAAAACCGAAATGTACATCGAGCAAAACAATAGTGTCAAAAATACGACTAAACTTTGTTAATGTTAAACGTTCAATACAAAATTTCATAAAACGCTGTTAAATTTCTTTAAATTATCGATTCGTTTTCGTTCAATGCAACTTTTAACCTTTTCCATAAAAATAATAAGAGTCCTACCCTTCAGTTGACGGAAAAAGGTGATCGTTTTAAAACAATCCCCAACATCGCTTTAGCGACAGTACTGACGTAAAGCATAATGTCTGGAAATTCCATTTTTCGCAAGTTAGCAACCAAATTTGTTGGGACTTACGTAACCTTAAATGATGGGTTCACACTCAACTGCATCTTAAGTGAAACAATTTACACAACTGCCCCCGGCCGGGCCAATTTCTCACTAGGGCATGTAATTGCTACAAAAATTAATTTCCAATGCTGAAACTTCGGTACTCACCTGAGTGAAATTTCAAGTCCCTCCTTACGTTAGGTTTACAGAGCTGCGCTACGTTCGCACAGTGAACTATGACCCCTTAGAGTTGCTGTACGAGCTCTCAAGCTCTGGTCATGTTTATTATTGTGAAATGTAAAGGCCATCACAAGTGCGCCGACCTGTGAACTACGCCGGTTTGTGCTTACAACCGCCATGGCCGGCTGTCTCTGGTCATTCACTTTCCTAACTATGATAACCTCCCAGTCTCAAGGGGTCTCCCAATGTACGGGATAGTGTACAAAAGTAGGCCTACCGTCGAAATCACTGAGTAGGGTTTCCTCGTCTTTTTCGAGGCACTCAGGTAAGGGAATCGATGCAGTGGCTTTTTTTGCAATATTTAGCATGGAGTCCACGAGTACAGTGGACGAGAAACAACAGCACAAACTAGATCGGTTTCACTATCAAACCTCCCAATCTCATGGATTCTCCCACGCCGGGTACGGGCGAGTGCACAACTACCGTACGTCGAAATCAGAAGATTTTTCTCATATTTTTCGAGGAACTCAGGTAAGTGTAACAATGCAGTAGCTTTTTTCAATGTGGTATGGACAAGGTAGAAGGGAAAATCCAGTGTTGCGCCGCTGACACAGAATTGTGTGNTTTACACATTTGCCAAAGCTCTAGGCAGCGGGCCCATGACCAGCCGTAGATTGGCCCCAGGACGTGGCCTCTATCATTCCTGCACCAATGAAGAAAATTCTAAGTTTGTATATGTTAGTTCAAGTTAATTGTGTCAGACTCATGACGTACGTGTATTAGTAATTATTAAACCAATTTTACCTAACCATGCACTACCGCGTAGGCCTACCCTGGCTTCACAATTTCTGACCCTCTGGTACCTCTGTGATGCACATTCATTACTTATATATTTATATATTATAGTTTTATTCGTACGTACTTTGTGTACTTTTTTGTCAATTCGCCAACCACGTACGATTCCTTTGTAACGAACATGTGACGCATCGTGGGCGGGGCAAATGTCCCCTTTGCAAAATGTTGCTTTCGATCCTGGCGCCAGCGACCGACAACAACACCTATATCTATGAATGTACGAATGTGCAAGGCTGTATGTATGATCTGTATAGCGTGTAATCTTTCACATAAATTATAGGACCTTTCTGGAAAAGACAATCCAAGCTTCATCCCGCCGGAGGATGAGGAAAAGACTGAAGAACCGACTGATGGAAATGCTAATGTGTGTGTCCTTGTCACCCGCGAAAGCCACAACTCAAAGCAAAAAGATTGTAATGTGTACGTCGCTGCCAAATGTGAAAACCACGGCAACCCTGGACAAAAATGTAACGTGAGCGTCGCTGTCACTTGTGAAAACCACGAGAACCCTAAACAGGAATGTAATATGACCACAGAGCTCTAACTTAACCCAATAAAATGAAAATAGAACGACACCAAGATGAAACGAGGGAAAGACGTCATGTATACCTACATTTGTAAAGCCCTGTTTACCTAACTAAAACAAACCGACTCGGGCCTTTTACTCTCATAAGCTCTCTTTTAATATTAATTACTGTAATAGGAGTCTATTTCCGTTACCAACAAGAATATGGAAACCATCAGCGATTGCCAAAAAAAAAACGTTTTAGTCTACGGGAATTGGCAAACTTGGCCATAAAATTGCGCATTGAAAAACGACGTTTATAGCGGAAATGGAAGCGGCCTGTCACGGGAAGGAATATTACCACACCCATTTTATGAGAGTAGGCTACTAGAAGGAAGAATTGGATTTTCATTTTTAGTCAGCTAAACAGAGCGAAACGCTATTTTAAATTAGATACCAACGCATGTACCCAAACTCGAGTTACCCTTCAAACTAGGAATACAATTGTCATGCGATTTGCTATTCTTGTTCATTCGTTCCATGTGGATCATGATTTGCGATTTTAACCCCGCAGCCTGACAAAGTGCAAGCACATGTAGACAGCCTTGTAGAGGCAGCAATAGCTACAGTGTATGGTATGTAAACAACGCGTTGGAACGTTAGACAATTGACATTTTCACGACCGGTTGATTGAAAAGTAACCACACGTCAGGAACTACGAAATAATAGTCTGTGACCTTATAAAAGGCATATTTAGGAATTGTGAATCAAAATAAGATTCAGTTACTGGACAAAATGGTAATGACCAATAAACACATAGAGAATACAGGAACTTGAACATCTGAATGATTGAAATTTTTATCATCATTGTAAAAACGTTTGTTTCTATGCCAAAACCCAACTTAATAACAGCTATAAGCCAAAATCTGAGAACAGTGCGTCCTACATTTTTAACCTTCGAGATGAATATTCTGCCTTTGTTTTGAGGTGGGTTTTATTGGGCTACACAAAATGATAAAACAATAACACAGAATTTAATGATTTTTTTTGCATGAGAAATGTAAATGCTCAGAACAATTGCAAACAAAGCAGACGACATTTTCAAGTCATTAAAAAAAGAGACATTTCTTCTGCCAAAACAGAGTGCGGGTTTCCGCTTGGTTTCATGATAATTGATCTTGCACACCTTTCAAAATTCTTCACAGGTGAGCTTCTCCCTCTTTCAGTAGGTTGCAAGTGTTGTAAGTGTACCACTACTTTCAGCAAAGAAAACCAAAGGAGACAAGAAAAAGTAAGGTAAAAAATTGTCAGTTTAGGACACAGAACGGTGGACAGATGAAATTTTGATTTTGTCAAATTTCTCAACAAAAATTAACTTTTCAAGGAAATTTACTTACTTTTAGCATGGTCTGTATGGCGTAGCTATTAACAAACATTTGATGAAATTTTGTGCATTTGTAACAATGTAGTAAACCACTGAAAACTAGAAATTTGTTAATTCTATCAGTTATTTTTGTCCCAAATTGAAGATTTTTTACCGCACATTACAGTATTATAGCTAAGGTTACTTTTCTGTATTTTATGAATTATCATTTTAATATTTCTAAATTAACACTTTTTAAGATTTGAACATCCTATTCAAGGTCACAAGGACAATTTCCAAGAATGTTTGTGTAACTTAATATTATCTGTTTCAAATTAATATTTTTTCGCATCTGCATGAAAATAATGTTCATCAATTTTTGCTAATCAGCTGTGATTTTGCGAATTGGCATTTTACCAAGATAACTGAAAGACTCACTTTGGACAATACAGCTCTTATCATTCTAATTTTTCTTGATATTTCGTACTAGCTGATCAAACCAAAGTGTTTTTTTGGAAGCTAACACAAAAAGATGGCACTGAAAAAAGATCAAAAGTTTATTATGTTATCAGCTTGTGTTACAAATATATAATTACAGAATAAATACGTCAGAAGTCTAGTTTGTTTGTCCTTGAACCACTTGCACAAGACATCTCCCCAGATTTGGGTAAGACAGAGTCCTCTTGAGTTCGACTGACAGTTTCGGATAACTCTGGAGGAAGATGGAGTTTCTGAAGACGGAATACAATGAACATCATTACCTGACACAAGTAAAATGACAAACAGCTGTAGTAACTGATGCATAAAACAAAAGCCGAACTACGAGAACACGAGAACCTCCACCAATGTAAAACAAAAAATCCTTTCTCACAAGGTGCTCGAGCTATGCCCTTAGACCCTGTTCTCTGAGACATCATGTATGAACACAAAACATTGAAGCACAGAGGATCACTAAGTCAGTTACAGGGACAACTATATCATATAATCAAACGGTCTCATAGGATGCTAATAGATCGACTAAATAATGACATAGATTTCAGATTGGTCCCTCATGGGGATATGGCAACAATGTGAACTGAAAATTACACTAGTAGAGAAATGGGCCAATGGGATGAACAGCAGTTCAGACAACCATGATTAAAGTTAAAGTGACCACAAACCAACATTCTGTTTATGAATCAATTTTTTTTATCTAGACCACTTGCCAATACAAGTGGGTGTCAATTTGTTCCTTACTAACAGATGAAAAGTGATGTGCGGGTTTGCAAAAAAACTGAACATTCATTATTCCATACAATGGATACAACGACATGCTGTGACAAGCCAGTCTAGGTTTGGACCAATAATGAACAGGCGGTACTTTCAAAGCCATCAAATCATCTAAGTAACAACAATTTATGTCCAATTTCACAACAGTAAGTGATCTAAATCAAAATTTGGCTTTTGTGACGGATGACGGGTTTACAGACATTAGGACTAATCACCAATACCTCAATAGTGAATTTTTTCCTCCTCAGTTTAAATGCCAAATCCCATGATTCGGGCATGTGGCAAGTTAAACTGTTTAACCGTGGAAGTTTGCGCAGCTTGAACAAACCTGAAATTGAAAAATGGACCATTGTTTGAAAAAAAAAGATGACAGACCACATGGTAAGAGAAAAGATGTCTTTTTAAACAGCCCTGTGTGTCAAAAGTTTGTATTATCATACTATCTTGAGTGAGATGCTTCACAGCTCAGAGTCTCAGTTAAAATAAGCTGCTGGGATACGTGGCCCTGGCTCACCTTCTGGGAAACGTGCTCGTGTCTTCTCATAGGGGAACTGTTGTAGAAATACCGAATTTTAGGTTATCAATTTCGCAATTGTTACAAAAAATAAATACCAAGATAATACTTGTCTACGATTACCTTGTTGTTTACTGCATAGATGTTATAAAACAACTCTGATGAAGTTTTAAATATTAGAATCAACGTAATGAGTCTTAGACAAATAGAACAAGAGTGACACAGAACACTGATATATTCCCACCGTGTACATTGCAAAAGGTAAGGACATAAAGGGCGCTCACTTATTTTAACTTTGACAAGCAGTTTTGAACCTCAAAACACAAGAAATTTGCTGTTTAGCTTCATTAACATGATTTAAAAATATGATACAGCCAAGTAAAATGAACAAATGACGACGAAGACATTGAGCCTAGCTGATCTTACCGTGATAATCCTTGTAGACTGGGTTAGTTTCTTTATCTGATCCTACAAATGACTCTAGGCCAACCACAGTGTCACACAAGGCTTCACACTTCTTCACAAAACTGACATCCTACAGAGGCAATGAAATCAAATAAAAGCAGTTATATGTATTGTTATGATAATTTTGCTCGATTTCCAGCCTTTTAATTATTTTTGTTTACATCAGTTCATGTCCAAAGCTTGCTGGTGAGCTAGTTTTAAACAATCACTCTGTTAAGTGCAGAAAAATGCAATGTAATATTGAATTCTAAATGTTAAATGTAACAAAACAGTCTTGATTTAACTTTCTGTCACCCACAAGCATCTTTGCTTAAAGTGGAACTTGCACGCTGGTTCCTTATCTCTGTGATTACTCGATCAAATTAGTTAGAAACACAACACATAGCAATGTAAATATGAAGTAGGTTGAAAATTGCCAAATTTTTTAAGAACGAGTTTTGTGTCAAAAATGATCCACCGTAAATCACTCAACCGTGTCTAGTAAGTATTGTGACAGGATGTGGGCCATATGAGCCCCCGAGGTACGTCATTAGTGCAAAGGTCACCTATTTGCAGAACTTTTACATTTACTAGTTGTCAATGAACTGCACTTTGTTTAGTGTAGATGATGTTCGAATAGCATTTTCGATTAGTCCCTGCTATACATTAGCATAGTTAGGAAGTTAGGAGCATGCAAATACATCTTTAATATATGACAACATGGCTATTGTGACAGACATAGTTTACATGTAAAACATACGCACTCACATGGAAAAGATGTGAAGGTAATGTTATAATACAAGTGGCATATGAAGATCGTAGCAAACATCGCAGTGCGTAGAGGAATTGTGGGAGAGAGTGATCGATGATATCTCTGACAGTCAGGCCCCCATGTTCACCCCATAGTGGAGAACCCAGAGATTGCACAGCTGCAAGACGGAAGGGAATCAAGTTACTCCACATGAATGATTCTCGAATCCCACTGGACACTTGTGAAGACTGTATTGCAAATTGAACAGTTTTTCATAACTGAAATAGTCTTTGAATGTAGCCTTTCTACACAAATAATGCCTCCCAAAGAGGTATCAACTAACAAATAACGCCTCCCAAAGAGGTATCAACACACAAATAACACCACCCAAAGAGGTATCAACACACAAATAACACCTCCCAAAGAGGTATCAACACACAAATAACACCTCCCAAAGAGGTATCAACACATAAATAACGCCTCCCAAAGAGGTATCAACACATAAATGTAGGCTAGAGAAAACTTGCAGTTAATTCAACCGAACCATAAGGAACAGATATCCTTTTTAGGCAGTAACAATCATTTTCAGACGAAAATCCAAAATATCTTCTCACTAAAAATTCTAGTTAGTGAGTATTTTCTAGTGATTATATTTTATTCATGATTTTAAATGAAGTTAGACAAAATTAAGCAAGTTCTTGTCAACCTTCCTCAAACACTTTATTCAATACGCTTTTCTTTAACCAAGCAATGAATTTTCAGCACCAGTTATGCATCATCCTTACCTATTCTCAAAATATTTTTCTGTGGTACAGTCTGGTTTGTAGAAAAGCCCCTCTTCTCTACACAGTCCTGAATGGC
>NMRA01000264.1:344582-379564 GCA_002633005.1 Phoronis australis
GTAAGTAGGACACTACAAAGAAAGTGGTGAATTGCTGAGATATGCTATATTTCATGGCGACGAAAGCCGATGCATAAGATCGCTCCACAACTGGTAGAACGTCAATTTTCCAATGCCAGTAAACAATTATGTTTACTGAAGGAGGAGTGAAGGTTTTAATGACACTGATTTTTTGACACATTTTATTTGGCCAGTTAGGTGCAAAACTGTATATTTAGTATACAGCTTTGCACAAAGTCGAAGGCTAACCCACTGTGGCATTAACCTAGACAGTGACCACCATCTCTAGCTGACGGTCAAAGCTCCTATAGGCACTTCATACGCAGGAAGTGTTTCAGAGAATTATGCCCCACACCGATTAAAAAATCAAATTCCCGTTCTTATAAGTACCCTTAGTGAATAGAGGGACACCTTAAGAGGCAGTCGATGTCTTTAATTCCTTCCAACTCAAACAAATACTCCCATCATCAAACTTTTTCTTCCAGCAGTCCTTTGTTCAGTTCCCAAAATCAGATATTGGCCATTTATAACATTGTGCGCCGCAGGTGGAATAGCGTCATATCCCCTGGAATGCGCTATGTAAAAGAAAAAGTTTGATAACGGCAGTATTCGTTAGAGTTGGAAGTAATTAAAGACATCGAGGGCCTACTACTACTAGTCCTGTCTGTCAGGCTCTATACGCAAAAGATACTAATAGCAACGTGACATTGTTGTTTCAATCAGTGTGAGGCATACTTTCCAAAGCTTCCGGCGAAGGAGCTTCACTGTCTTTGCTGACCTGCTAGAGACGGTGGCCACAGTTCCACAGTTTACTAATTACTATTACTAGTATTAGTATTAGCCACCCTAAGTCCTAACTAGTAACTGACTTATTGATGAACTAGGAAATTCAAAGCTCTAAAACTAATGACAATTTACCAAGAACATTGTCAAGAGATGGTACTCCTGTAGAAATTAAAAGCTGATTGTTTTGTAAAGAAGGCTTTGTTCCTCGTATCTGCAAAACTTTCGATCTAATTTTCTTCTGAAAACTTGTGTTTACCACGGGCGCAGCCATTACTGGATATGACGTCATGAATGAACAGCAGTGCGCGGTATAATAACATTTCGAATATTTTTGAAGAAATCAAGAAAGCTCTTGAAACGTATCACAACTTCACACGATAAGCTCAAGAATCTAACTATACAAATTTCCTGGTATCCGTCAATGAGTAAATATATTGATATTGTTTAGAATTCGTCTGCTGAGCTAAACGAGTCGTCTGCTCTGTGCTCGCTCTGTCCGCGAGTCCGCCGAGAGATTTTAAAGGGTACGTGCGAAAAAGTTGCTACTGATTGTTTTTGTAGTGAACAATTCAATTCAACAGTCACGATGGTCGTTTGCGTTAACTATTGTTCGGTTTTTTGACTTTGAAACTCACACGCTAAACACAGGCGTGTTGCTTTACGACTCCAATTATCTCATCCAACACGTTCACTAGGTCACTTCAGTCGCGATCGAGCCTTTGCCTTTGATGTGATAAGGACTTTGCTAGATACTCTGGGGGTAAACGGTGCACATTTTCTCGTCCACTTGTGTGCAAATCCTGTTAGCGTAAGGTCTGAAACACCTGTGCTTTTGGTTGAATTTTTAGTGAATAGTCTACTAAATTACGTCAGTTTACAGTGATTTCATTAAAAGTTCTCTGGGGATGATTCAAACTGCTGTGGATGTCAGGGGCTGATCCAAGATTTTGAGTTAGGGGTGGCCAGGGCATAGTATTAGCCAGGATTTTGCCCGTCCGACATTCGCACCCCCGTACCAAATGGAAGTGGCCCCCTCGCCCCCCCCCAGTTAAATTTGCCACTGGATGTCAGACTGTAGATGATGTGACAGTACTGACTCAACATTTTACAGGGTGGGAACACTAAAAACTAAGAAGTATTGTCACAACTGGAAACAGATCAAGCCTGTTCATGAAGACATGCCTGAGTTAATTAAGCTTATAAATCTTTGTTAGGGCATAGGACACAAAGGGTATGGAAAGGTACAATCCACAGGTAATGACATGGGCAGTGCAACACTGAAATAAGTGAAGGGGGAGCTATAGCCTCCCCAGGCCCCTATGGTGCGCCGCCGCCCCTGGATGAGAGTGAGTGGGGTATAATTTGTAAATGAAAAAATAAATGTCTCAACCACGAAGATAAGATCCCTCACACAGGTAACACTGCAAACATGGAGACTTGATATGGCAATAATATGCCAACATGGATATTTGTAAAATATTCAATTTGTAAATACACAATTCCTTATCACCCATGTCCCAGTCTGTCCCAGAGCATGCCCCAAACTGGAGAATTTTTGTCATAGATAAAGTTTCAACTTGACTATCTTATGTGACTGTTGTAGATGTGTTTAATTATTTACAGGTTAGAATGTTGACTTTGAAACAGTTGTTCCCTTGTATTAAAGTGAGACGATCAAGCAGATTGCAAGAAAAAAGAAGCTTTTGCCATGTTGATGATACTGCGCTGGGCTATTTAGACAGTATTCCATTGGAGCTTAAGTTTTTAGTGTTTAGTTATTTGAAAGGTTGGTATTCAACATTTGATGTAAAAAATCTTTTGCTTGATAGTATTTGCTTTTCGAATTTATGTGACAAATTATCAAAATGATATTAAAACGTGTAGAATGATTCATTAAAATTGAGCATGAGGAATCTGTAGGTTATCTATCTTTCCTTCTAATATGTAAGCAGCCAGACACAGAGATAGATGCATCTGATTGTCATGTTGAAATTGGTTCAATGCATTGCTAAAACAGTATTTCTGTATTTGTATAGCTTCTCTTCAGTGAATTGGTTCAACTGTAGATAATGGTTTGACATAACAAAAGTGGAATATTGCTTCATTTAAAATGATACTTTTAGATCCATTTTATGGAAACACTACTGAACAGTCTTTGTAAACTTCTAGCCTCAGAAAACTACTAAGCATTGAGCCTCATTCCAGCCAGAATCACCAATTTTTAGTCCCAGAAGCAGTCAATGAAATCCACTGGGCCTATAGTATAATTGTGAAAGTTGAAGGCCCGCTAACTTGTCACATAAATTAGTTTTAATAAAAAAGTCACTGCATGTGGTCTTAAAGTGAACAAACGGGGACCAACTTTACAAAAATTAGATTTCACAGAAGGAACACAGTTCTTTTTAGAAATTAAACTTAAAATGTGAGAACTGCAAAATTTTGTATGCCTTTTCAGTCATTATTTCTTTGCACTCTCATTGAAACTCGTAGTTGTTTCAGTGGAAGACTTAAGCATCTTAACAATTACGTCCAAAGCATTGAGAAACATAGTAGAAGACTACCGACATACGCCCTCTGGGTGGCGGCATGCACTACCGTATGCTGATGTACATAGGTGTCTGGACACAGCAGAGCAAGCAGTGTACATAAAGCACTTCCAACGATTAGGTAGGATATAGAGTTTTATAATATGCAAGTTTGTGGATGAGGGGTGGTTTTAGCCAACATACCGCATATTACGATAAATACTCTTTCATTTAGGTCACAATATGGAGAGAATGGTTGTTTGTTTTGTTGAATTTCTAAAGGTTACAATAAGATAAACTGGACTTCATTATCAACATGATCTGTTCTGAACAGCTGCAACACTGAGCACAAAATTTGTATAACTTTGAACATTTGAACAATGTAATTGGCCTTTGATATAGAAAATTTGAAATTTTGCTTCTTATTGTTGTGAAAAATTGGAATAGACATTGTTTGTGATGATGTTTTGAGTCAAACAATTTTTTGATACATATTTGAATTTTATCTCAATAAAAATGTTCAACATTTAGCAATTACTCTTTACTAGTGTTTCTGCCAAAACTGGATGTTTTTATTGATATTGCGTTGAAACATGACATAAGTTAGTCATTCCATTTGAGTACATGATGCTTGCAATTGATTGATGGATATATGATCAGTGTAAAATATCTGTGCCTTGTATTATTTATAAAATTATCAGAAGATCTTCTCTTCCAGCATGAACTACATAACAATTTTCATTTTTTGGTTTATTTTTACTTGTTATTTTATTTTATTCCTTATTTTTGTTTGTCACCCCTCTTATTTTTAATTCAGCATGTCTGTCTGTTGTTTATCAGTTTTGTATAAGTTTTGTGATGCATTATTTTTCCTCGTCACTTGACTGTTAAATGTTAAAAAATCCTTTGCTAAATCAGTCAATTAAAAATCTGACATGATAGCTTTGGCTGTTGAATTGCTTTTGTTTTTTGGTAGGGTTGTTGATGAAAAGATCAACATGTCTATACAACACATTGATTCGTCTTAAAATAATAAGTGAATATGCAAAGAAGGTAGGTTTATAGCTTTAAAGTCGTTAAATGTGTTTAAATGTTTTGTTTTCTTATTTCTGGTTTTTTTTATGAAATTCAATTTTAGGAATGTTTAAAATTTTGGGGATATGAAGTAAAGAATGCAGATACAGTAACGTAGATGTAAAACTTTGATAGCAATTTTTGAGAAGGTGTTAGAACTTTTTGTTATTGATTATGTTTATATATCCGACTGTCAATTTGCTTTATATTAGCTATATATTTTTGACTGACATTTTTTGATAATGGTGCTCATATATAACATTGCAGTTACTGCAAATTCATATATCATAGGCGGATTTAGGGGGGGGGCAGGGGGCCTGGGCCCCCCCTTGGCTGGCACAAAAAAAATGAAACNGCTCAGATCCAATTTCAAGTGTCAAATTCGGAACACAGCGCATTCGTAATGGAACTATGGCTAAGTATAGGCTCTCCCGCGATATCCCAGATGACTGGCGGTGGCGCTGCGCACTTCGACTCCGTTTCCGTCATCTGCTCCACTGTGCAATGAAGAAAGTTACTTCATTTTTTAAAGAAAATGGAACCTGAGTGACAATGAAAAAACAGAAGCTGCTGGTAAGATGTGAATTTTAATCGAAGCCTTAGTGAATCACTCAGAAACTCATAATTCTCCAAAGCAATCCTGTCATTATTGCCAACACGGAAAACGGATTTAGTCTTTTGGGCAATTGAAGACTATTTTGAATACAACAAATTTGCTACGAACCGATTGCACAAAATATAAAACGCGTAATAAGCATTACAAAAAGAAGTAGGTTTCGCGTGCAAACCCTGTGGACCATAAACAAGTAGGTCTCTAATAGTAACAAATTCGGAGTTAAATCGTGGTGGTGTAGTGGTAAAGCATGCACGCTCTATCTGCCAGGTCGTGAGTTTGAGTCTGTGGTACCTACAGTTTTTCCTGTTTGACATGTTCTCCGTGTTCTTCTTTCTTTTTTGTTTCTTGGATAATGCTTCAGGAATCAAGGAAAATGTTTGATTTTTAGAGGAAAAAACAGAAAAATTTCCTGGGCCTCCCCCCATTTGGTGCTATGCACATCTACAATTGTGGTTTGCGCAAATGCTTACAGACAAAATGTTGGGCCCCCCTTGTGATATTCTAGATCCGCCACTGTATATGTACGATCATGTGTTGTCCTTAGTAATTTCTTAATTAGCTGGGGTGTAAAGTGTTAACTGACTGGTCATGAAGGGCAACAGATACAAATCTAAGGTTGGTTGACAGTAATGAAACATAGGGTAGGCTACCTCGAACTCTTTTTTCACTGATTATAGCAACACAAGGTTGGTTGACAGTAATGAAACATAGGGCAGGCAACATCGGAGTCTTCTTTCACTGATTATAGCAACACAAGGTTGGTTGACAGTAATGAAACATAGGGCAGGCAACCTCGGAGTCTTTCTTCACTGATTATAGCAACACAAGGTGGGTTACAGTAATGAAACATAGGGCAGGCTACCTTAGAATCTTTCCTCACTGATTATAGCAACACAACGGGGTTGTCTCGAGTAAAGATATCTGCATGCATCTCTTTGTGTCCCTTGTTGGCTGCTGGAATAGTTTTGTTCAGTACAAGGAATATCACAATACATACACTTTTTCCAAACAAAATATAATAAACTGATTCCTGATACAGTTGTAATAGAAAAAACCCAGATGTTATGGACTCAGTATACATGGCAACTGCAACCATTTTGTTTTTTTTTTAATGAAATTCTTCCAGGAGTCCATTTATTTAGTTTTTGTCTTCTTTTGTCTTTTGATAATGCCAATCTTTCTTTCAACTCCTTTTATTCTAGTTATTGTGCTTGTCATCAAAAAGTTGCCATGATATCTCATCATGCTTGTCACTACTGGCCTTTGGTACATTTCTACACACATTCACTGCTGGGTGGGATGATACAGAGTGCAGAAAGGTGTTTGACTTTGTCTGCACCATATCATCTATACTGAAGCAAACAGAGAAAACATTTTCTGCTCGACCAGGTGAATGACGTTGATTATTTCATCATGGGACAGTGAAATTAAATCTACACCCAACACTAATTGAAAAAAATATTTACTAATGTTGACTGGAATTTTCTAAACTTTAGTTGCATGATTGTTGCTTATTGTAACAATTCCTGACTTGGAAAAATTAGTTGGCTCTCATGTTGGCCAATTTTGAACAAATGAGAATGAGTGGTTATGACAAAATGTGAAAGCAGGTGCTTTGATAAAGCAGGTGTTTTCACATTATGGAAATAACTGTTAATCACTCACAATTAAAAATGTTATTAGCACGCTTGCCAGGCATCAAAAGTACTTAAATCAGTTTTTTAATGAGAGACAACGTTGTTTGTTGGTATATATTTGTCCAATACCATACTTTGATAATACTTTGGGTATAAAGCAAATGGATTAGAAATTTAGACTTTAATTCGTAAACATGAAGTGAAAAAACAGAACACTTGCTAATACAAGGACAGTTTTACACTTGTGCTAACAAATGTGTTTTGTTTTCATATTTTACCATTTCTGTTTATTGATGTTAAGAAACTTTATGGAGTAGTATTTAACTTATCGTTTTTAAGAATGGGGCTATTCGGAGAATTCTCCTCGCGGTGTCGCTGCTGTACTAGTGGTGATTGAATTGCGAATGCGTGGCTGTCTGCATGTAAACAACTGGTAAAAGATGCAATTTTTATCAAAATACGTCGTCGCGCTAAGCCGTATTACTGCTAATTTCCCTGGTGCAAGCCTTCGACAGGTGGCCACAAATTCCCAAAAGACCTAAGGTTACTATATTCGTGGACAATTGCGGTCAAAAGGGTCAACTAATTGACAAAAAGTGTGTGGATGCTGAAGCCCCGTGTGTGCTCTATGACTAAACAGTTCCATTCGGAGACTACACAACATTACTTGGTAAGTTTTTTTGCAATCAAGTTTCTATCAACATCGTTTGGTGATGTTATCCCCACCAGTTACCCCACTGAATAACAGGTTTATTGAGTGGAACTAGTGTTTCTTTTAGGAAACTCACCCGATGCCGGGTAAGCTAGCAGCACATATTCATATTGTCCTGGGTGGGAGTGCTCCCAAAATAAGAGGTGTATGGTACGTGATGCACAGAAGTCAAGGGTGACTTTTTCACAGCAGTTTCTCTTTAAAACTATGCCGTTTCCAATAAAATTCTCTAGATGTGTGAGTTTCCTTATTTTATCGCGGATTTCCCCCCAGGACTACCAGATCAGTTATCCAATCAACATGAATAAGCCTAATTCAGTAAATGTCGTAACATTGTATTGGAAGAAAAATTGACACCTAGAATGAATTTTACTTGTTGAGATCACATTTTAAGTTTCATGAAAAATAGTTATTGTTAAATCACTTTTAGCCTGTTTCACATATTTTAATTCAGATATTGAATAAGACTTGGGTACAAAGGTTATTAGTTTCTACACATAAACATGAAGATGAAACGTCAAGTATGTTCTGTCTTACAAAAGTAGTTTTGTCTTGTCTTTCCCTTTACAATTTGCTAATATTTCTCCGACTATTCTGTTACAGGTGAGCGAAAACAACTGAAACCAACGGCCCGACCATTTATTTTACCTTTGGACAAAGTGAAAAGCAATCCTTCAGCAATAACCGGAGAGAATTGAACATAATTCAGAAATTAGCACTTGATATGCCTTATTATGGACTCCGTTGCAATGTTGTTTCTTTCTGTGCTTTTTTCAGTTTGCCATTTGTTTTTAAATACACTGATAATTGTTTATTCTCGAATCTTCTGCATAGCAGATTCTTATCCAGCTAGGTACAATTGAAAACATACAATAAGACAATCGATGCAGCCACTGAATGTAATTTCCCCATAATGTGTACCAAATTGAAAAGTTTTTACCAATAGTTAAAGCCTTTCTTCTGAAAGGAAAATTTAATGTCACTCAGCTTTTGGCTTTCATTTCACTGAGATCTAGTTTCAATGGCCTATAGAAGCGCTTGTAAAAAACACGTGGCTTTCTTTCATGTAACCTCATTCAGCCTCAATAACATCCACAATTAGACCCTTGAACGTAAACACAGCAGCATATAACTTGAATCGTTTTGAGCCCAAAATCAGACCCTTGAAGTAGACCAGAGTGTCACTAGGTCTTCTTTAGCTTCAGTCCCTCGTGTTTCTTCCAGGAAAGGAAATAAGCTATTGTCCACACATGACTCATTGCCTATGAAAGGGCATCCTCACCAACAAGGCTTACTTGTGTAGCAGTCAGATATAGTTCGTCTGAATACACAGACAGTCCACTGGCACATTGTCTCATGGTAACTTTGTACTGCAATTCACATTTCTCCAGGGCCACTGACTTGTACATTGTGCCATGCAGCACTTCTGGTGTGTGGAAGTGCTGTGGGAAGAGAACCGAGTAACAAAGCTTGTCTATGATACAGCTTGAAGTGGCTTTAAAATGTCACTGAACCTGGAACAAATATTGAAATGTGAATAATTAAGTACTCCAGATTGGGTCAAAAACGTTATCCCTGTTGTTCAAAAATATATGGTGACTGCTCTACAGTTTCACATAAAATTAAATAATTAATTACTATTTTCAGAAACCAAGGGTGTATATAACAAGCATTGCATAAAACTGTGTCTTTATTTTTTATTCGTAGCCATAACAATTCTTTAAACGTATCACTTGTCTGCAAAATATACAAGCTTTTTGAGACAACTTCAAACCTTTGTTACCCATTTTCAAGCCTTTTTAATTTTGATACTTTCAGCAATTTCAAACTCCCATTACAGTTTCATGGGTCTGTCAAGAATACTTCTAGTCTAAGGTTGAGGGAACCGTTTCTCAGACTTTTAATCAGTGTTTCTTCTAATAGAAGATATGAAGACTTGGGTCATTTAAAAATGATGACTAATCTTTCTGTTGTTTAAGAGTAATTACAAATCGTAAGGCACCATCAAAAATGCAATTTTCACAAAAATGGCAGTCATTTGAATTTATAACGGCTTGCAACATTTCAAGGCATGAGTTAAGACTATTCAGTCACTGTGAATTCAGAAAATGTAATATATTTCCATGGGTTTACAATAGCAAAACAGTTTCATGAAATCAACTTGAAGGGACTTCATGAAGGTTAAGAATTACCTCACCATGCTCTTTTCCCCAAACATGTATTACCTGTTATTTCCACACATTCAGTTGTAACAAATATTACAACCCCAACCCCCCATGCCAATCCCCCGCTTCAAGGACCTGAATAAGAAAATTAACAAAATGACTTACATACCTTTCTTTAAAAATAGCTGTTCCTTTTCAAAGGCTTTGTTCGTTGCCTCCAACATTGAAAGTAGGCTTTGACAAAAGATCTGCACTGGATGGGAAGATTTTGTTGGTTAGCTGCTGTCAAATGCTAAAAACCAATTTTTGTCCATTCAGGGACGGTGCAGAAGCGATGCATATCTCCTCTGCACGGTACAAGCCCTCAAACCTAAAAACTAAAGGTTACGTGAAAACAGAAGTGATAGATTTCCATTTCAACGTGTAATAGATTTCCAGAAGACATATGATAGGGAGTAAACAAATAGTCTAATGCAATGGATATTTGTCATGTACCCCGCTTTGCCATTGGGCTTGAATTGTAATCTTAACTCATTAACCTGTATCGAGTTGACAGCATAAACATTCAGCATTGATTGATGTAACTGTCACTGATAAACTGTTAGAAATCATTCCAAACAATATTAATGCTTTGATGTACGAAAAGATCCCGATTGCTACGTCAAGTATCGTATCACATATCACAACAAACAAAGATAACCCGACCGGCGACTACCGCGAAGTCGACATCGGCGAGTACCTCAGTTAACAGACATCGGTAGAATAAGCATGGAATAATCGTTAAAATAATCACAAACCTTACTTTTGTATAACGTCGTGCTTACTTCCTCTCATAGAAGCACCCTTTTCACGGAATCTCAGATTCAGTTGGCACGGCTGCAAGCCATTTCACCATGTATTTAAAGGGCTCACGAAATCGAGGCTGTTAATCTATCACCACTAGTACACGCGCGCCCTCTAGTTATTGTAGATTTTCCGAATAGCCCCATTAGTTATCTTCTTAACATCTAATTCTTCTTGGTTTCATAAACATTGTTTGATTGATTAAAATTCTTTTGTAAGTTGAATAAAACACTTTCTCATAACACAACTGTAACAACTTTGTTTTTTCTTTTCTTTTTATTTGTTTAGCAGCAGTGTGTGTTTCAATTTTAGACATATCTATAATATTGTTCACAATAAATGAACTTACCATGGGTGATCACTATGAAACAAGCATCCTGGTGAATTTGCTGGTTATGGGTAGTTGAATCATTAAAATTCTTACACCGTTTATAGACAAGTCCTCTATGAAAGTGCAGTTAAAAGGGTAATAAATGCAAACTTCTGTCAAGAACTATCGTTTGATTCAGGGCTCTTTATTGTTATAAAAGGCCTCGTCTTGTTTCAATTAGAAGTCTTTTCTAGACTTGAGAACGACATTATGTTAATTCATGCCAGGTTGCTTGTCAATGAGAAGATAGAACAGGTGATTATATTACTGCAGACCAAGTTACTTGTCAATGGCAGATTGGTTTCAGTCACTAAGGTAGTTGGAGAATCCTAGGCGTTTTATTGTGCGTAATTTAATTCAAACAAAGAGGTTGCGTAGATTTTGTTTTTAAATTGTCAGTGTGCAGGTGAAAAAAATGATGTTTAATTTCCATTTCCAGGTCAGTACCCTCACGTTGAGATGCATGTAAGACTATTCTTCAGACGTGTGTTCACGGATGTATTGAGACGTCATGAAGACAGAGCATTCTGGCTGAGTATGATAGTGAAGAGTTTGCCCATGATCAATCAAGCCAGGATGTTATACCTCTTGTTTGGACCAGCCTCAGCAGGTACTGAACAGCTTGCAACGTATGGCGCTCGAGTGGGATTTGATTTTGTCATTTTTTAACAAAAACAACTTTTAAAGTTATGCGGAACTTAATACAAAATGTGAAAATTTTGTGGTAATGGTCACTTACGGAGGGCTCACTGTTTGAGAACCACTGAATAACAGGCATCAAACTCAGCTGTTCTCAATATCCAAGACCCTTGTAAGTGAGTATTGCCAATTTTGCCAGTTGGGAACATCAAAACTCAGAGATGACTGTTTGGATTCAAATGAAACTTCCAGGTATTCTACTTTATGGTCTCTTTTCCACTTTGACATCAAAATTTGGTGTTTTTAGGGCTCTTGTTAAAAAAATTGAAAGTTGCATAAAATGAAAACAAATGGATAATTTAGAAAACTCATGATTTTTATCTTGAACATTTACATTCAAATGAAGATATTGGTTGATACCATTGTTTTGTTGTGAATGAACCTTTTGATAATTTTAATAAAAAGACATAGTTTTGCAAATGGCTAAGAGTAAATACTTGCAAATGGTCCAACATAACCTCAATATACTGCAAATCCAGACAGCTTCTTGTGCAATATGTTTAAATACTGGCAAATATCTCTCCCCACAAAACTTCCCTATGAACCTCACCTGCTGAGAAACTAATCTGTAGTTTGATATCCCGATACTCAGTTACACCTCACAAGCCATCTGTAGATGGAGGTTGCCAGCACTATAGAACTAATTCCCTTTCTTTAAAGTGAAGTTGAAAATCATGTCATGCATGTGAGGATGTAACTAACTCTGTCCAACCATTTTTCCCTCCTTAAGGTGATGTTGAAAGTCATGTCATGCATGTGAGGATGTAACTAACTCTGTCCAACCATTTTCCCCTCTTTAAGGTGATGTTGAAAGTCATGTCATGCATGTGAGGATGTAACTAACTCTGTCCAACCATTTTCCCCTCCTTAAGGTGATGTTGAATGGCATGACATGTGTGAAACTACACCTCAAGATGCCTTACGAACTTACCATAAGTTTGGACCACTGGCTGATGCTCTTCAAAGTCTTCATCAGTTCAATCACTGGTCAGAGGACACCATCATCAGCGTAATTGATGAGATCACTAGTATGTACGGCAATTGTATGATTGTGTAGTTTTCAAATAAGTACCCAAACAAAATCCGTTGAACCTGAAATTCTGATTTATGGCAAGAAACCCAGACACCAGATGGAAAATAACACCAAAATCATTTTTGCTTTGAAATTTTGGAAGAGAAGAACATTTGTCATCTTTTTGCAAAATAACTAGTTCTTGTTTTACTGTCATTCATCAAATTAAACGCAATACTAGTAGTGTTTTTAGTGCTGAGATGTATGAAAAAATAGTGATAAAGTCTTCTTCTTATCAACTGTAGGCAGGTTTACATGGTGACACATCCTAATCAGCCAGTCTGTTATTTGGAAAACTTTTTCAAATTGGTAAAAGGAAAAGGATCAACTTGAGATTGAGGCACCAAAGCAGTATGCATGTATCCATCTAGAACTGAAATATACCAGTGATGTGTTCTGTACTGGCAAGGAAGTTTTTATCACACGCAAGAATTCCTTCACTGTCAAATAACTAACATTAAATTCATTTGTCAGGTTTACCTGAAGACTGGCTACCTGAAAACACAGCTCACCTGATGATCTTATGTGGTGATGCGATCACCGTAAAACTTTTGGGAAGCAAAGCCATCAATGGGCGTATACGGGATATTTCTGTGACAATAGCAGGTCTGGCAGTGGTAAGCTATTGATGTTTGCAGACTGATAGGTTGGCCAGTAAGTGCTAATAAATTGAATTACTCTCATTCTTCACTTATTTCACACAAAATTAATTGCCACAATTGCTCCTTTTCTATTTTTCAAAGGCTGATCACTTTTACTTCAAATAATGATAATATACCAGATGTTGCTTATTGACATACACGTAGTGCAAACTATGCAACATAAACTAAAAATGAAATTGTTATTTCTTGCAGAGAAATTTGACAAAATATTCTGTCACATGTCCTCCATGTTGTGTGGTAAATAGTTGAAGAATTACCACACTTGTTGCTAAGGGAAGGACTCAGTTTTTTATGCAATAAGTCAACTGAGATGTTCATTAAGTTATCAAAACTGTTGTTTTCTCATAAGGTATATAAAGAAATCATTTCTTGATGTATAAAAAGTACATAAATGTGACAAGGTCCAGGTAAAAGGTTATTGAAAAAATAAAATGCCAGATGTTTCTGACTGGAGAGCGTTCATTAAGGCTATAGGACCTATGCTAGGACCTTGCTAAAGTCAGCCAAAATCATGTGTTCTCTTTCAAAATACACGGCAATATCTCATATAATCTTGCAAAGTTTACTTTTTAGCGAGGTCCTAGTATTACTGAACTCTACCTGGTAAAACAGGAAGACACAATCATGATTTGGCATTCTTTTCCATTTCCCTTTAGGCGTGCTACAAGAACCAGTTCCCGATATCATGGGTTGTATCAGTGATACGTAAAGTCAGCACGTACATCGAGGCCCAGAAGGACCGTTTGTATTTCTTAAATGGCATTATAGACACTTTCAGAGAGAACATTTTGGAACTACATGAATTTAGTGACCACCCAGGTAACAGGATTGAATTGTTTGGCCGTAGCGTATGTCTCAAGTGTTGCAGCTGAAGTAAGGTTTAAATTGAAAAAATGGTCTGCGAATTACATTGGGAGTGTGCTCCGGCATGTTCCTATAGACAGGTGTGGTCCTACACACTTTGTTGAAATCGCAACAAGAGCAGTTAGGTGCCATGATGTCTCATTAAACTCTTAAGTTCAATGGAAATGCCATTTTATTTCGAAAAAATGATAAATTAAAGTGGCATGGCATTAGTCCCAAGTTTGGCAGAGTTTGACCGAAATCTGTCATAATCGGCCTACAGTTTATTTTGAAAACTACATTGTTTACATTGTCCAGTGCAGGTGTTACTTGGCAAATTCAACAACTGTGTATCAAAGAGACCTGTTATTTTACAGACCAAGACCCTGAACTGGAGACAACTGTTTCTGCCCTGTCGGAGTTCACAAAAGAAATCATCATGGTTTCCTTCACCATACTCACAACAAGGTCTCCTGGGTCAAGTTCACAAAGTAATGTAAATCTCAAGATGACCGGTGCTAAAGAAAACAAGTTTACCAAGTCTGAGGAGTAATCTTCAGTGTTTGTCTAACAAAAGCGTTCATCTTGTGTTTCATTGATATTTTCTAGTGTTTTGCTAAGAACGAGAATTGTGCATTCGAACGTTGACGCACACTTTGCAAAACTGTCTTCAAAAGACAAGTGACTTTGGAAATATTCAATCTTACCCATTCCTAAAGTTAATCAGTTTTTGCATCATTCAAAGCTAGCAACACATGTAAGATGTGTAGCAAATACGTATTATCACCATTTTACCGAGTCTGAACATGGTCGATGGAGAAGTTTTTAAAATGTTTGCCTTAACCGAAGTTCGCTATAATCACTTAGCACTTGTACAATAGGACACTTAAGCCATATAACAATGTAAACCAGGTTCGTTGACACGCTTTGACTGTAATCATTGCGCATGAGAAACTAGATAGTCAATGCTTTTAGTTTGATGTAACGTGTTCAACTTATTGATGCAAGCACTTGTGTCCAGTCATTTTAAAATTGCAATCTTTGTCCTTCAGACTATAAAATCAATGAGTAATAGAATTTTCAAGTGAAACATTTTATTTATAACATTTCTTTCAATTTATCACAGTGGTCTACTGCTAGTAGAGATCAAATCACCGAGCTAAAGTACTATATAACAGCACCTAGACGGAAACAAAATCTGCAGTGCCGTACAGTATCAACAATATTAAGGGGAGTGGACATGAAAAGCTTAAAGTTATATTGAGAGCTACATCGATGGGGCACAAGTGGCTAACTTCAAAATGAGATAAAATAAAGACGAAGCAGTTTGTTTAGCCAAAATTATGAATTCCATTCACAGCACAGTACAACTTTAGAAAAAAAAGAAGTCTTAACTTGCCTCTACTTTTTGTGACTGTCACAAAATTTGAATCCAAACTTTCGACACCACTATGAAATGGTATGTCCTAAGGTAGCAGTGATGCTACCTAAACAGCGCTCAATATACCTTTAATATTTGAAAAATAAAAACAACATGAGGTCCCCTTTTCTTGACAGTTGGTATTTTCTTATGGCTAAATTAGTTTAAAGGGGCATCTCCTTCTTCTTCAGGACTTGAACACAAAGCCTATTAAATAAGATCATTAACTCGGACAAACCTGTCTGGGAAAATCTTGCATACTAGCAATTGGTTTCTTCTAAGATTCATGTACAGCAGATCAACTTTTTAAAGGCTTATCCACCTCTGCATGTAATGAAGCCTGTTTCATACTATTTTTATGTGCCAGCATTATCAACATTCTGTTAAGTGGCTATAAACCATCTTGCATCACATAAATGTGTTTGATTTAGGCCTCTTACCCTTATGAAATTGGTCTCAAGTGTTCCTTTGTCAAACTGGAAATGATTTCTGGGCTTCAAAAGAACTGACAGTTTGTTATTGCCTGATATCAGGCTCTATACAATGGCCAGACACGTCATGTCGTTATATGCACCAGCTTGTTATTGCCTGATATCAGGCTTAACAATGGCCAGACACGTCATGTCATATGCACCAGTTTGTTATTGCCTGATATCAGGCTCTACACAATGGTCAGTCACTTCATGTCATCATATGCACCAAGCATGGTCTCAACTAATAATAAACTGACAGTTTGTTATTGCCTGATATCAGGCTCTACACAATGGTCAGTCACCTCATGTCATTATATGCACCAGTTTGTTATTGCCTGATATCAGACTCTACCCAATGGCCAGTCTTGTCATGTCACTTTACGCACCAAGCATGGTCTCAACTAATAATGAACTGTCAGTTCTATGCCTCATGCCAGCAAGGAACAATTAAAGACCCATTTTATAATCAAAATTTGCCTTTTGAACGCAATTAAGGTTTATAGTCACTGTAAGGAATCTAAATTGTTTTCAATCGTGGCATGAAACAGTGTGAGACAAATTTTTATGGAATAATACAACAGCCTGTCTTCCATCCTCACAATTTCAAGCACAAGCATTCTCAGCAACATATCTCTTTTTGCCAAAAATGCAATTATAATTATCCTTTCTAAGGACCAGTACTTCTTTCTCATGCACTGTGATTCTTTTTTAATGAAGCACAGCTGTACCCAGTTGTAGTCGTGACACAATACCCCCAAGTATGTGCGCACAGTGCCAGAGTGAATAGAAAGCTTGTTCATGAACAAAGCGAGGAGGAAGACTGTGTGCCTTGAGCAACATGGTTTGTAATGAGCGTTTCCAGGACCTGAGATAGAAGGAAATGTCCCTACAATATTCATCATCACACATTTCAAGTTCACTGCATACAAGCATATATACAGATCACCAACAAAATATTATAAAGCACCTATATTACATAACAACCGATTCCATACAGAAGCAACTTATAATTTAGTAGCAAGAAACAAACCTTCAATTGCACTAATCAACAGTATTTGTGCCAAAAAGATAATAAAAACCTAGAAAACAAAGATTGCAGCAGGACAAGTTTGGCTGAACAGTCGTTTGTCAGTTTTAGCATCCCTTAAAGGTAGCGCTGGTATCAACAATCTGATTAAACATTAGCACTATTTTCTATTCATATTTAACAGAAAGAATAGCCAAACCCACTCTTAACAATAAAACCTAGCACACCATAAGCAATGTACACAGTTCTGGCTGGAGAAAGGTTAACACAAAAAATAACACAGCCCACTGCCAAGGACCATGTATTTATAACACTGGAGAAGTAAAAAATCGGGTGGACATTACCCAAATGGTCGATTCTGTTCACATGTCCAGTAACACATGAAGTGGTCAAAATAAAATGTAGGAGATGGTAATTTCTTGCCTGAATAAGATAAGGTGTTGCTGAAACTGGGTTTTCAAACGTGATTTTCCTACGTTTAGGAGCTAAAATTTATTGTTCAAAAGTAACTCATGCTTTCAAGGATGGCACAATCGTAGAAATTGGTGGAAGGTTTTGAGTGAGTATGGGCATCTAAAAGTGAAAATTTGCAAATTTCACCCATGGTTGTTACCCTTAAACGGGCATTAACCCAAACATGGACAGAAATTTTAGTTCTAAGAACACAATTATTTTGTAACAAAATTACTTTAAATCACAGAAAATCACGCTTTGCTTTCTGTGTTACAGGCAAATGCCATTTTTTATTCAATGCTTGCCTACATTGTTTCATCCTTGGGTCACATGTGAACAACACACTGGCAATTTCTCCAATAAAACTCATTTCAAAAATGCAAAACCCAAACAGCTTTACACGGCATTTCATGATCGTCAGAACAATTGTCTGAAGATCTCATAATTGCCATCAACTGGAAACTCAACATTCACTAGGTGTGGTTACTGACAAGGCTTTCTTTCTATTATCTGAATAAGATAACGAACCTCTTTTCAACATTAGGGTGTTTCTGGAATAAGTGTTCTATGCAACAACCTGAAAACACTTCAGGCACAACCATTGTCTCACCAGCCCCACATTGTGAATTTTAAAGTTATTAAAAACATGCACCATTAAAAAGTGGACACGACTTTGTGGATGATAAGCAACTGCCGGTAGTTTGGATATGTTAGAATGCTGATGAAAATACTGCCTGTGAACACTCGGCAAAAGAGAAAAAACAATACACAGTGAGTCCAAAAGCACCAATCAACGAGTGCACCAGCACACCACAGAAACAAATTGGAACCCAAAGTGACTTTAATGCACAATCAACCATCTGAAACGAGCTGTCCAAGAATCTGGTTTGAATTCATCCACATATCCACGTAGCACTGTTGAAAACAGAGGAACTATTAAAACAATAACCATGACAAATAAAGTGACCAAAACAGGATAAAGCCGCTGTATTTAAATAATAAATGAATTATAGTTAACTAATCGTGATGTTGACAATGTGAATTCCTTGCGTCTATAAACGGTGACTGTGACTCCTTAGGATTACTCAACTTTCAGTGCTGAAGATCAAGTGCCATTCCTGCAATATTTACTTCTCCAGAGCTCGTCGCTTGCATTGTAAATTGACTTATCTGTCGTCCTACGGAAAGGGGAGGGTTGTGGCACGTCTTGGCACGCCCCTCTGAGTGTCCCGCTCGAACCGCTTAAATGTGTAGTTGATAAACACCAAGTCTTTGTAGTTTAGGTCCCCCTTGTCGTTATCCTTGTGTTGTTGGCTGGCTGCAATTTAAGAACCAAATCTTCCAAAAATTAACAAGCTAATCACATAACTGCACAAGATTTAAGATAGGCAAAAGCTCTACCCACTTTCAATACAGCTTGCACAATCAATAAAATCAAGACCATGATGGACTGAAGTCATAAGCAATAATTAGTTTTTCACATTTTCCTAAAAACTACAATCCACTTCACAAATTTATATGAAAAAGTAAAGCAACAGTCAGATAACTTACAAAATTATCCATCAAACCAAATTTAAGGACTATGATGCATTTATTACTTTAAGTTTTACAAATAGCAGTAACTTACGCCACATTAGATCTATTTCCGGAAAGTCATCAAAATTTGATGTGTCTGTCATGCTTTTTATTTCTGTTGCAATGGCAGCAGGCCTGTCTCTGGAACAATAATAAACAATGTACACCTATGCAATGACAGCAGGCCTGTCTCTGGAACAACAATAAACAATGTACACCTATGCAATGGCAGCAGGCCTGTCTCTGGAACAATAATAAACAATGTACACCTATGCAATGACAGCAGGTCTGTCTCTGGAACAGTAATGAAAAATGTACACCTAGAAAAAATAGTTGACTTTAAGTTCAGATCTTATTTCAAAATTATCAACAAAGCTTTAATTAAAAATGTCATGGCATTTTAATGTCAGTAATTATCAAGCTAACCAAAGATTGTGAATCAAAATACGACGAAAAATTGTTTTGCAATGTGAAATGAATTAATTCAAAGCTCTGAACAAAAGCTGATTATACTGCCCATGTGTCTGAACACAAAGCTATGCACTATTTGAACACAAGTCTAAATGCATTCTATGTTCATGACATAGTGGAAACACTTACTAGTAAAAATGCGAGGGAGCAGAATTTCACTTGTGGGTCAACAGATACCAGTCACGATTGTTAATTCGACCACTTACCTAATATGTTCCCAGTCAACACCGCTATAAAAGCAGTGAGATTTGATCTCACTAACACCGTTAGCACCAATACGGTGGTCCACATTACAGCAGAACCTTTAATGGAAAAGTAACACACACTGTTAACAAAATAAAAGCACCTTACTCTGCACACAAATTGACCTATCGCAAGTTCCGCCCCCTTGCGGAATGTCAACAAACAAACAATAAGTTTTACCCAGCAACGTGTTGTTTTGTCGGGTAAAATGGAGGCTTGGAAACGGAGGTGTGTCAAGAATGCTGCGTTTTGATTGGTCAGTTAAGCCGTCACTCAAAATCCTGGCAATACGTCAACTGAAAACAGTTAACAGCAGATATCTTGGCACTGGTCACCTACAAGAGTCCCATATTTTGAGAGCCAGTCTGATGCCTGTTATCAAGAGGAGGAAATGGGTACCCAAAACTCCACATTATTGTAAGTGTCTGTTACCCAATTCTAATACTTGCTATTAAACCATGAAATGTTTGATAGAGGTTTTCAGTCATTATGTATTCAAATTATACAAATTAATATGTCTGATTCTGAAGTGACAAATAGCCTCAATATGGGCTGGGGACATATAATTACACTTAATATGTTGCTGGTATTAATGAACAATGTACTAGTAAATGTAATAAATAAATGAACTTGTACTTTGAAGTATATTTCAGGGGAGTAGTAGGACGCAACATTTAATCTACGTGACCAGTGTTGCGAGTCCAGGCTAGCATTATCAGACACAATTTCCATCAGAGGCCAGCCAATGTCATCGAAACCAAAACACAGTGAAGGCTACTGGCAATAACAAGTAATTGACTATGCTTTAAGGTGAACAAGACGGACAATTCACTAAGAGAACAATATGGTGGAAACTATGAAATACCTCTGAATTAGATCTTTCGCTTCATTGGAGATTGGCACCTCTGGAGGGAATATTAATGTTTCTTTCCAGTTCATCACTTTCCTGTAGGTCTCTTGGGGATTTTCTGAGCAGAAAGGCGGATAGCCTGCAACAGGAATAAAATGAATAAAGTTGACACTAACCTCCTAAAACTGCTTTGAGGTGATGATGTGGTAATATTTCAAAAATCTATTGGTCTATTTATACAAACATTTAACCTATTTACACAAACATTTAACCTGTTTATTTGGCACGACCTTTCAGTGGTGAATGATTAACGCTTGTTGGTTCACGGCCAAGATTTGAACCTGAAACTTCTCAGTTGTCAGTCCAACATTTTAACCACTGGACCACTAAGTCATCCACAAAATGTAACATCAAAAAAGAACATTAACTCATACACTGCCAACTTCCATTACAGGGCATTGCCATCATTTTGTCTTAATACTTTTGGCTTGTACTGTAGCTACCACACGTACCTATCAACATCTCATACATGATGACGCCGAGACTCCACCAATCACACAACTCCGTGTATCCCGTCTGCATGAAAACTTCAGGAGCAATGTAGTCTGGTGTACCTACGGTGGAGTATGCCAACTGTCGACGATTACGACGCCAGCTCTCAAACCTTCTCCTTGAATCCATTGGTTTTGATGCTGAAAACAATAAAAAAACAAAATTTACATTATGCAAAAATTCTACAAACAGCAATACAAGATTTATTCTAAGTCAACAAGTGGTGTAATCTGCAACGATGGTTCAAGTTAATTATAGTGACACAGATTTGGTAATTAACATATTTATTATAATCAGACTAACCTGATTTTCAGCACAGAAAAATTAGCCACACGTTAGTTGGCGGAGGCGAGTCTAACAAAAAATAAACAATACAAAGCTAGTGCAGCAGGAAAAACTAGGTCTGCACAACACTCAGCAATACATATTGATAGTAATTAAGAAAATGCTCATAGCAAATGACTCCGTTTTGTTAACGGTTCTCGGCAAATTTGACTAACATTACCTTCCATCCTCATCAGCTTATTAAATTGGCTTTAAGGACATGTGCGTAATTTTCAACACATCTAGTCACTAGTCAAAGTATGCTTTAGAAGTTGAAGAAATTGTGATGCGAAAAGTTGTAACGGCTGTTTATTGATTTTTCACATCGTTAAATATGACAAAACAAACACTTGTTCTATTGAAAACATGATAGTTTGATAAAAACATCCAAGCACTTTAGTAACAGCTAACATAAATTTATGTAAAGCCTAGTCAGTAAAAATATCAAATTCAACATTTCTGAACTTTTGGGGAGAAGAGGAAAAGTGTGATTGTACACGTAATATGTCGAAAATTATAAATGGTTCTTACCTTTCATACAAATGTATTTTCACACCCACTATATTTACAAACATTGATACCCAATTAATATAGAGCTTCAGTGAGAAGGTATCAATAAGTGAATAGGTTTGGACAGCAATAATACCTACTGAAATCACTTGGCATGGCCTTTGACAGGTCTTTGTAGAAGTCTGTCCTGTGAGACTTTTTGAGGCCTGTGCACAGACCAAAGTCAGACAACTTGATATGACCCTGCAAGACAAGTGAGAACGCTCATTAACCACTGAAACTTCTCTCTTTTTGAAACTAGAGCAACAGGAACGTTGAAATATGCCCACGAATGCACCGCAAACGGTGTGCTTCTAGGGTTGTTCATTTGTTTCATAAAAATAGCCACAAGATGGTGCAAAAATGTCCAATCCATCTGAAAACTATTTACCAAATTTCATAAAAATGTCAAGTAACTTCAGGAAAACGGAAAAATGAAATTGCCACTATGGGGCACAGCATTCATTGGATCCGCCTGAAAGAAGTCGTTGTCTGCTGTTAGCTTCATATAAATAAACTTACTAAACTAAATAAAGATCCTGTAGTGCGTTTAATAGATGCAGCTATGGGCGCAAAACAAAACAAACTACCTCTAGGAGGCGCCACAGTAGTTGAATTAGTTATCGTAAACCGTCCTCTTCACATTGAGAACATCTACGTCAATTTTCAAAATCATCTTTAGAATGGTTGACTCGAAGACAGGAAAAATGGCCACTAGGCACATATAAATATGTGGGTGCATAAAAATGTTGTTAGTAGAAAAGCTAAGCTTTGGTAAATTACACGAAAGACATACAAATTTAGTGATAATAAGACGTATTGGACCAGTTATTTGATACCGATAAAATTACTGTGAAGTTGTTGCATTGTTATTCAACAGCAGGAAAAGTGCTACGTGATGATGATTCTGGCAAAAGTATTGCCACCTACAGAGAACTCACTTACCCGAGGGGAAAGGGACCTTTACCTTCCGAGAGCGCAATTTCTTGGTTGAGGATGAATTCCCCCCGCCCCGGTCACCACTAATTCCACACACTCCAGTTGCCACCCCCATCAGCAATGCTTCAAGTTGCCAAAACTAATGTTTTACATGAACGATTCTATCATTGGATCATTGCATCGGAATTTGTGGGCCTGACGAGCTGATGACGGAAATTTCAAATGACTTTTTAATGTTTTTCATAGAGGAATGGGGCCCAAAATTGAGGTATTTAAGGCCCTGACCAACCAAACAAGAACAAGGAGGAAAGCTGTTTATCCCAAGCGTTTCCTTGAAGTTCTCCTCAAAAAGGAACATTCCTGTAATAAGAAAAATGAGGCTTACTTTAGCATCCAGCAGCAGATTGTCAGGCTTGATATCTCGATGTATGAAACCTAGACTGTGGATTGAGTCGATGGCACACACGCTCTCAGCCACGTAGAACTGAGTCACCTCCTCAGATAGGGTGTCCTTTTTCATAAGTAGCGTCATCATGTCACCTGGAAATATACACAACTTTAGTGCTGGCCACTATCTCCACCTAGTGTTTGGTCCCTGAACTAGCCTTATTCCATTTATACTGCTTTTGGCACACAGAATGATAAGCCTGTCACTTCCAACTTATATTAGGTAAAATATTAAGATTGAAAGTGAGTATGAATTCATTATCACTTGTCAACAGAGAATGAAGGGGAATTAACAGAGAAGTTATTAAGGTGGTTAAGCCATTCTGATATTATAATTTGACACCCCCCGTCCGAATTTGTTACCAGTTATTTCAGCTGCTGACTGAATTAGCCCTCATGACGGAGAACTGGTATTTTGTCTGGTTACTTTAAGTTGTATAGCGCTATACAGTCCTGGATGAAGTGGACAATGATTAGCCAAGAATGGGAGACGGGGAGGTCAGCAAAAATTAGAAAATTCAAACCAACCAATTGACTGGCTGGTTCTGGGAAGGTGTAGGGAAAACAAAATATGTGTATGTTCCAATGCTGAAAGCACTTATCACTGCAGCCCAAATTATCAGCTGAGAACAATGCACGTGGCAATTCTGATACACAACAAATACTGAATTCATGGACTTGTTTGAACATTTTCCAGGGACCCTGGTTCACTGCCATAGAAAACAGTGCCATTCACCCACCTCCAGGTAGATACTCCATAATTAAGTAGAGGTTCATAGTGTCCTGAAAGCTGTAGTACATCTTGACCACCCACTGATGGTCAGCCTCCACCAGGATGTCGCGTTCTGCTCTGACATGAGCCACCTGAAACGGAGGCAAGAAAATTTGATCATGGACGCACAGACACATACAGTGAGCACAGCACCACCCGCCTCTTGACTCCCCAATCATCAGATTAAATTTAATTCCCTTCTTTTCTGCAATTTGAAAAACCAAGAGGTCAGTACATAATAGACTCGAATCAATGATATATTTCTAAATCATGCTTTATGTTGGTTGCAGATTACAAAAATTCAAAACAGATAAAACAAAATCTCAATAAATTATTGCAATTATTGCATTATCTGGCATGTAGACACGATAGCAAATAAATCTTCACATAATGGCACTGATTCAAATGAAAGCCTTCATCAATACATTGAAACACCACAAACCCATGAGATTGCAGTTACAAGAAAGCCAACCTGTTCTTTTTCCAGCATGTCAGCTTTCCTCAGTATCTTCATAGCATAGATATGGCCTGTGTCCCTCTTCTGTACTAGTCGCACCTAGCAGAAAGACAAAACAGGACATGTTAACCAATGGAGACAACAGAGAGAGGAAAGGACAGCTAACACCAATGGGCAACTCAAAGTTCACACAGCAGCGCTAGCAATACAAAGAGTTCTACCACTAGAGATGAATCCATTACATCTAATCACATGGCGCACTTAATAAAAAAATAATTGCAGGTGGTCTGATACACATTGTACCAGACGTACGCGAGCCCTGCATGTGGGCCCATTGCACTGATCACCTGGAGCCGTTTTATACCTTATTAATATATAATTGAAACCGAGCTAAGGAGCAAGAAACCAGACTCAAGGGTTTAGCAGTGTGACCCAGTGGGACTCAAACCAACAACTTTGAGTAAAGAAAGTGGGCACCTAACACACTAGGTCATACTACCTCTTCTTCATGGCACCCTTAGCTGATGAAGTAATTTATTCAGATGTTAAAAAGAGGTACCTCTTTTCATCAAGTTAACACCACCCAGTGAATTGAGTTGTCCATTAGAGTTCAGTTATCATCATTAGATCCATTAGAGTTCAGTTATCATCATTAGATCCATTAGAGTTCAGTTATCATCATTAGATCCATTAGAGTTCAGTTATCATCATTAGATCCATTAGAGTTCAGTTATCATCATTAGATCCATTAGAGTTCAGTTATCATCATTAGATAAATTAGAGTTCAGTTATCATCATTAGATCCATTAACAGCACAACATATCATGATCTTGAAGTCAATGTACTATGTATCAGTAACAAGGAATAGGAAATGACATATTCATGCAGAAAAAACTTTAGAAACTCATCCACAATTTTAATTACAGTGTGTTGCCAAAAGGATTGTTCAGTAATAGCAATGGGAAATGTAATACCACAATCACATCACTATTGTCCAGACTACTTTACATGTATGAATTTACGGCCAGGCACTTATTCCTCAAATCCTATTACCAGAAGATTACTTGCTCAAGTGCTTTGCACATCAACACATGCCTTGAACTTCAAGAATTGGTGCAGGTGGATGTATCTTGCATAGGTGCATTTATTAAAATGATGTTAATAGTAGCTTTCGCCGGCCACAAATGGCAAATGTCAAAATATAGATTATGAATGACAGCCGTTTATTAAGGTATAATAATACCTGTGATGTGCATTCAGACGACAGTTTACCAATAGAAAACAAGATGCGTAAATTTGCCTTATTTCACAACTCGAGTTTTTGTAACCATCACAACAAAACTACTGCAAAACAATCGGCAAATGACATTGTGTGTAACTGTCATATTACTGAAGCAGTGCTCAACATGCCACTGTGTGTGTAACAATCATATTACTGAAGCAGTGCTCAACTTAACTTAAAAAATATTTGGCTTTTTGACGATTCTTTGCATTTTTCAATATATTACCTTTATGAAATTGAAATGTAAACAGAAAACGGAACACATGCTGTCAATTACCTTTGTTTAACACAAATGTTTTGTGTATAAGAGGCTCAGTCCTGGATGCATGCACATTTATTCAAGTCTTTACTAAGTCAAGTAAGTAAAAAAAATTGTAAGATGAATTAAATCAAGTTAGTGGGGGTTAACCTCTACGATGACAAACTCAATGAACTCACACATGAAGGCATGAAAAAAAAAACAGGATTCCCCCAAAGACATAAAACTAAATGTCCAAGTTACGAATCCTTGTCACAACACACAAAACGCTTACTTCACCGAAGGCTCCTCGACCTATGACCTTTAGAGGTTCAAAGTCATCAACTCCTAAACGAGATCGTTTTAGCCTCAGGAATTCTGTCTCCTTAGTGGCATGTTGCTGTCGTTTTTCCTGTTTCTGAAAAACGACAAGAAATGGTCACTGTTGATTGATGAGTGAAGCGACGATGCTGTAATGGACAAAGACTGTCTGCAACATTTTTTCCTCTGTATAGCAAGTGCTAACAAGATATAACATATTATGCAATGAATTTTTTCACTTTTTACCAATAAAAAAGTGGAATTGGAAAAGTGGTAAAATTTTACCAATTTAAAATACAACAAGGCCAGCAACCGAAATTCGATTTTCTAATTTCCATGAACCATGTTAAAGCAATACTTTGCCACTTTCAAGTTCTTTAATCTGGCTACAATCAGAAAATATTTTGATTAAATGTGGACATTCAAAATTAATGCTAAAAGCTCTAAAAATGATGAAAAACACTTTCGGCAATTGTTTGTGTCCGCAATCGGAGAGATTATACCACAATGCTCTTGTTGCTTACTTCCCAAACTAAAAGAACGTAAACAAATAATAAAATTACCTGTTCTTCGGTCAATCCTTCCTCTTCCATTGACTGTTCCAACAATCGGTATCTGTAACAATGCAAAGACAAACACCGTCAGATCACGCAATCTAAACAAATTGTTTGACATCACACAAACCCATATTCTGTCAAAGAGACTGACTTTTGAATTAGTACAATGTTACCACTAGAGCCCATCTCAACTTGTTTCTAACTCAGATGATGAGCTCAAACTACCATGATCATGACACGTAATGACACCTTGTGACACGTCAAATTGTGGAAACTGCTTTCAAGCAATTCAGTCAGTTCTTTCCTAGCCCAAGTTATTCGACGAATGAAAATATCCTAGACTAATTTGATAACGACAAGTTGTCTGAATCAAAAGTTAATTTTTATGATGAAAGATTGATGGATAGCCACTTTAACAACTCATTTACTATAGTCAATGCATCTGTTCTAATAGGCAAGAGAACAGAGACCAAATACATGAGAATGAGGCACTAGTAGCAGCCCAAAAAGTCACAAAACAGCTATTTACTGACACAGTGGCAATATTGTGAGCCATTTATGGACACAGTGACCAGTATTATGAGCCATTTATTGACGACGCAGTGGCAACATAATGAAGTAAACTCTATGACTGGATGATGAACGAGTATTTTAAACAAAACGTCACCTGCAGTTGCCCAGTCTCTTAGATACACATTTAATGTAAAAGGACTTCACATGTGATCATCATACTGTCAATGAACCAGTGGGTAGATACCCAAATGATTTGTGCAAAGAAGTCCCATGTTGGAAGATGTCCACAGGTAAAAAATTGAGTTTTGTCATCGCCAACTCAACCTCTCCTGCACACAACAATTTGAAATTAGGAAAACTGGAAGTTGCTTTTCTAGTCCCACAATACTAAAGGAATTATAAGCTGGATGTTTGCTATCGATGCTGCCATGTGTAAGTGGGTATGAAAATAAGAAATGACGTCATCTGCTGAAGAGCTGTCAATGTTTCAAGTACCTAGTCACCATTATGGGATGACTGGAGATAGGAAACTTCACATCTTATACAACTCAACATAAACTGTTATATTTGTCAGTATTCCACGGGCACAGAGGTATTCAAATAAACCACTTCATGAAAACATAGCATTGTGTCAGTGACCAGTACTGACCTCTATGAAACAAATTGGAAAGTTCACTTAAAAAAATTTAAGAAGAAGAATAACACATGAAAAACTTAAAATAAAAAGTTTTTCCTACAACCATCCATGTCCTAAACATTAAAGACCAACCCAAGCAAAAGTATTACATAAATGTCATTAAGTTTCTTTCATAGGAAAAGAAGTCTCAGTTTACAGCTTCATTGGCCTAGTAAAATTGCACTACTGTAGAATGGATGAAATGCAATATTTAAAGAATAAATGTTAAATGTCATTAAATACAAAAGAGTGGGAAAGATTTCTTAACTCAAGTAGTTAATTCTTCAAATTGGTTGGATAAACTTTATCAGAAAAGGTACGAGAAAGTCTATGACTATTTCTAAAACGATTGAGCTTACCGTATTCACCCTAATAAGCGCCCAGGGCACTTAGAAAATTTGTTTCCGGGGGGGCGCTTATTGTAGTCTAAGGCGGTTGAAACCAGGTTTGCGAAACAAGTGAATGCGGAAGGTAGGATTCTTCAAATTTACGCTCTGTGACGTATGTGTAACCTATGACAGACTTTCCACAAAATTGCGGTGTATTGCTATCAAACATTGTTGTTAAATTGGATCTTTTTTCAGAAAACTGTGCGGAAATCTCAGGGCGAAAACTCGCCGAATTTTTCGTTGCTGCCTCGTAATCGTCGATGGGGTAACTTGAATTCTTGAATAAAAATACAATTTCAACTCAACAAATTACCTGAAATCCTGCTTAAGTTTTCCAAATAGTGTAACTAAGATTTTTAAGTTCCTGTGGAGTCGGGATTAACGGCAGATTAAGTCCAAATCTGAGCTAGATCGCACCCTGCAATACGAGACAAATCTGGACAAACACACATTTGTTTTTAAGTTATTTTGCATGTTTGTATGTGTGTGTTTGTGTGTGTGTTTGTGTGTGTGCCGAGTGAGCGAGTGCGTGCGTGTCATCACAGTTCATTTGCCAGAGTAGCAGGCCTACCAGTATGTAGCGCGCGCTTCCTGGCCACGTGCTTTTAACACTGGTCAAGTTTTTTTATTAGTCTTCGATTCGCGGTTTTCACATGTACAAAGAAATCTGGATTCCTGTTGAGGGAGAAGATCTGTACGGGAAAGATACTATATAATCCCGTTGACAAGTACGCTGCGTCTTTTTTGAAAGGCCGGACCATAGTGGGACATGTTCCTCGCAATATCAGCAAAACTTTTACGTTTTTTTTTGAAGCACTGCGGAAGTTTGAAGTGTAAAGTCATGGCTAAATACGACATTGCAACAAGGCTCTTGGTCTAGAAATTCCGCGCATAATGATTTTTAAGGACTGTCTGATATTATTGATAAATTGAAGATGGTACTGAAGAATTTTAGAACTGTAGGTAAGGCATTTTTTGCATGTATACACGTTCATGGGCTGGGCGCTTAATATTTTAGCGAAGTCTGAAAACGTGGGGGGGCGGGCACTTATAGGGGCATGGGCGCTTATTAGGGCGAATACAGTATTTGCTTTTACAGACAAGACTCCAAGCATTAAGAAGTGATTCATTTTTTAGTATCCAAGACAAAGAGTGACCTTTTTATTTTTTTGTGTATGCCGCTCAAATTCACGTATTTTATCAATGTTAATCTACAATAGAATCCTGCTCTGCATACTGTTATCTCAAATTAATTCACCAGCACACTACATACATTACCAGCTCTAGTAACCCAAACAAAAACCTTCTTATCTTGAGATTAGGCTGTGATAGATATATGACTGAACATGTTCATGGGTACACCACTTATACCTTAATGTCGATGACTACCATGATGGTTCTTCAACAAATAGCAATGAGGAAATAATGTTGAACATAGTGCACATGGGCGTTGAATATCCAGAACATTTACAAGATTCTTTTCACTTCCTAAAGCAGTATTACATAGAGACTTCATCAGTAGATAATAGAAACAAGGACAATGATGCTACAGAAAACAATATAGATTTGACAAATGAATCAACAAAAAAGCCCTGCCATTTTTGGACTTCGGCGCTACAATGGTTCAATCCCAAAGTGAATTCATCCACAACTTTCACTTGTCAGGATGTTATCATCGGCAAGCTTATAGAATCAGATGTACTTAATTTAAGATCAAATCTTGGTAAATACTAGTCATAACATCAATGATTTGTTGTCGCACCGAGTTCAAACTACTCAGACAAGAAAAGTATCAGCAGCTGTGTAATACAACCCATGATTGCCCTTGGGATCGGTTCAAATTTAAATGAGTATTTCAGTCAATTTATTGGTTGCTGCTCTTCACAACAGTCGTGTAACAGCATCTTGAACCCCTTCACTAGATGCATTACCTGTTCGCCCCGAATCCTTTCACTAGATACATTACCTGTTCAAATTAAACCCCTTCACTAGATGCATTACTTATTCATTTTGAACCCCTTCACTAGATGCATTACCTGTTCATCCTGAACCCCTTCACTACATGCATTACCTGTTCATCCTGAACCCCTTCACTAGATGCATTACTTGTTCATCCTGAATCCCTTCACTAGATGCATTACTCGTTCATCCTGAACCCCTTCACTAGATGCATTACCTGTTCATCCTGAATCCCTTCACTAGATGCATTACCTGTTCTCTCTCTCCTCATGTTGTGATATCAGGTTGCTATAGTAATTCTCAAGTGTGACTTTTGCTTTGGTCACTTTGTCCACGGTATGAGCACTGATCTGTGATAACTCACCAAGTGCTGCCATCTTCCGTCAATCATTTAAACTACAAAGCAAAATAACAAAGGTATACTGTAACCAATAGGTGAGATGGTTGTGTGGTAAATTTGTGACGTTGTTTAGATTTTTTAGCCTCTAAACGAAACTGCAGTAGAGTTCATCTTAATCTAAAACTTGACAGGCTGTTTTACCAAAAAATATTTAAGAACACATTCAATTTTGATGCTTTTGGTCTTCACAATTCAATCCAGACTTTCCATTATTATAACTTTGCCTATAAAGTGATAATCAGTGTTATTCACAATCTGTTTTGACTCATTGTAGAAGTAAGACTGAATTTTGCTGTGACGAGCTTGACTCACACATGTCTAGTTTGAAAATCAATGTAATGAGTATGAACCAGGTCTTCATTTAGCAGGCACCCGGAGTGTCCATTTGAACACCTTGGCTAGGATGCTCTGATTAACAAATATACATTCTGTTCAGCATGTGAACGCCCAGGTAAAGTGAGTCAAAAAGCTTTGGTATAACTTTTAACTCGCTAACAAATGCTTTACTAGCTCATAAGCCTGTACAGGATAAACAGAATAAGAAGTTAGTTAAGATATTTTGTAAGATATGATATACTTCATTATAAGTCTCCAAAGTAACATATGACACTTGACTATGACAGCAATTTGACTAGGGGTCCAAACAAAGCAGTCACACCTCTATGTTCAAGGACGCCCATAGAAATTGAAAAACCCATTTTGGATGCCCCTTTTTTGAAATCCTCGTTTGAATTCACGGAAGACGAGTCATTTTTCAACGAAAAAATCATCTTAGTTATTTTACATCAAGCCACTGCACAGGTTATAAGCTAAACATGCAGACACTTGACTATATGAACATAAACTTATGAAGATGTCCGTGAATATTGTAACTGTCGACGAGTTTGAATTTTCTAGTTGTGGAGAACACTTGATAATTATGAGATTTGTTCAGTCTTGGGAATGCTTATAAATGTAGCTCTTGTGTCACATTAACACCTGTTGGAAGGTAAATAAAACTTTGGCATTAGAGTGCAAAATTTGGTAGACCCTATAAAAATGTCCAAATTTGGCTAACTTTTACTTCTACTAAACAGTTCTGAGATTTCACCATGAACATCTATCAAAATAAATTAAGTCATTTTTATCGATCCCATTTTTGTGTTTCTAATATACCAATTCTTCGTCGTTTAATTCTAGACATGACCACGAGACCCACGTAATGTTAGATTAGTAGTGGCATAAAGTAAAAAATAAAAGTTTAGTAAATAAAAACGAGTTGAATTCAATAGTTTTGCAGTCATTTGGTTTAAATTAAACACACTAGTCTATAAGGTCCTACATAGTAAATAAATTCACACTTCAATCACCTCAAAGTTATGTGATTAAGTAGATTCTATTCCCCCAGTACGCTATTTCAGGAGCATGTGTAAATTGCTACTCAGATGCAGTACCATTGTGCAAACATTGGACAGATATGTAGAATCAGGGCCCAGAGTAGCCAGCCAGCTAGATATACGAAGATTATCATCAAAACACCATTATGTGTTACCTTAACATAGACTTTGAAAATTCACACAGCTCATCAGTTCTTAGACAAACATGAAGACCTAACAACCAGCAAGGGTGCATGCAAAAATCTGGGAGTTAAATGACACTCATCTTGCCCGTTACAGTCATAAACATGAAAAAAAAAAAAATTGAGTAATGTAATTTTCTTGAGTGATTCTCCAGGTTTTTAACCAAGAAAAACTAGTCGTCGATTTGGAAACAGTATGCTTGTGACACATGCAGTTTGTTTTATTTTTGCAACATCTTTCGGAAGACAATGACAACTTCACAGAAGCAAGATATGCTCAGAAGCTTGGGTTTACTGAAAAGCACATAATGAAGTGAAACCAATTCCGATAAATTGGTGTAAACTGTATGCAACCTTACATGGAAGAATTGGTGAAAAAAAAATTGGCCAATAGGTGACACTGATGGTGAAAGTCACTCCACTAATTTAGCAGCAGAATTATGCTAGAACATGGCAATCTGTGAAGCCCTGTTAGTTTTGCCTTGGCAATCTCTGTACTCAACACTAACATGATTCCAGTGAACTAACATATTTGAGCTCTAATCATGCAGCACGATAGGTTAGATTGAAAGTCTGATTCTGGTCTGAGTTCAGAGATGTGCAAGGCAGGACACAGCTACAACCACAGCCACAGAGCTCAGTCCAGAGTTGAACCTAACAAATGGGTCTTGTTGTACAATTAAAGCTAACGGCACGAACATCAGAAAGCCAAGCCAGAGCTTATGGCAGCCATTTAGAAAGCCAAATGCGAAATCAATTATGTCTAAGGGGAGGCCCAGAACTAGGCAGAATTGTTCTTTGTATAATTAGGCTACTGAGCACGAATGAAAACAACAGACTCTGAAGTCATCGAGCAAAAGGGTCAAATACTGTTCTAACCTTGATAACAATTAGCAACAATTATTCAAAGAAGTCACATTTAGAGTTGATATGACGAAGGCCAGCCCAGCAACAGTACCTTGTCACTTGATGTGTTCGCTCTATTGTCTCACAATCCAGCAAAATTAGCCGGGATATTGAGTCATCGATAATCAGCAGTCCAGTTGTGATCTTTTTAATGCGGCTGCCTTACAACAACTGATGTAAATAATTGAACATCCGCAATGAAAAAACGATTTGTAAAGTGCAAAACAAAAGTAGAAAAACACAAGAAAAAAGTTGTATGTTGATGTTTATTTGTTGAACTAAATGAGTTTTATAATGATTAGATGATAGATATTTCATTTAAGAGCAATGTAAAATAATGCGTATGAATATATTTTGAATAAAAAACAAGTAGCTAATTATTTTTGTGTATTACTATTAATTGAACGCTATGTTAAAAAACTGCAGAATAATTTCATCAAATAATTTAATAAAAAAGGAAATTATCAAATAAGTTTGAAATATCCACAAGTCTGTGCTTCACATGAAGTTCCGGGTAAAGTTCAGTAAAGCAAGGACCTCGCTAAAAGACATAACTTAGCGAGATTACGTGAGACATTGTCGTGTATTTCAAACGAGAGCACGTGATGTATGTTAGTTTTTAGCAAGGTACTAACGTAGGTCTTAGCGTTACTAGCCCGTGAAGACTTCCGGGCATACGCGATAATAGTTCTCTTTTTTCGCGAGTTTTCTTGAAACATGACTCTTTGTTTCTGAATTCCTCTTTGAAATTTTTACGATGTCTGCATCTACAGAAGATGCTAAAACTCGTTCTGAGCGGGAAGGCAACGCGTCGTTCGATTCTGATCTTAGCAAAGAAGATGCACAGAATATCAACAAAAACTTGAACAGCAGCGGGTCGGAACGAGAAGGAAGTTTGGAACCGCCAGCTAAGAAATCACGTTTGGTTGAAACTCCTAAAGTTAGTGAAGAAAAGATGAAAGATGATCTGCATGATGATGTGTCCCATGAGAAATCTAAAAAGGAAAAACAAGAGGAAGAAAGGCGACGAATGCAGTATGTAACGGCTTCACAAGTGTGTTTACATCTAGTAGGGAGAACAATATTTTTCAAAAATTTTAGAAAATGTGCATGTAATATACATCACGAGAAAGCTCTCTACAAGACTAAAAGAACGGTGCAAAAATTTTTTAAATCGGACTTACGGTTCCGGAGAAAATGGTGTTTTTGTGTCAAATTTTTTGGTAAAAATTCTGTCAAATCAAATTTGTGAGTTTGAAATATAATGGTTACAAATCTATGTAACCTAGACAGACATGTTATACATCATTTCAAAGAAAATTTTATGATGAATAATTTGCAAAAAAGAACATTCCGATTGGACATTCCTGTGCGAAGATATTGACCATAAAGTCAACAAAGTCGACGAAGAAAAGTCATTACGTTCAATTTTGCCGTTTCAAATTGGCATAAAATAAAAATCACTCAAGAAAAAAAAATAAGCTAGTATCATTTCAAGATTTTTCATCAGGGAAGTTGAAATCTGATAATTGGTTTGGGCAAATTATTAATATTATTTTGTGACTTTTTTGTTGACATGCAGTTTGCGACTTACTTAACTTTGTCAAAATGCATTACTTAAAAAAAT
>NMRA01000264.1:380858-430689 GCA_002633005.1 Phoronis australis
AAGTGGTGGCATTTTGGAAACGAACATTTGACTGACAAGACCGCAATGGCTCACCTTTGGCCTATTTAAAGATTGAGGTCATGAATTGGAGCGTGCGCAGTATAAAAATGGTGAGTTCACGATTTTGGGAACTGAAATAGGGACTGCTCGAAAAAAAAGTTTCATAACGGGAGTATTTGTTCAAGTTGGAAGGAATTAAACACATCGGCAACCTCCTAAGGTGTTCCTCTATGCGCAAAAGATATTTAGAACAACGTGACTTTGATGGTTTAGTCGGTGCGAGGCAAAATTCGCCGAAAAGCTTCCGGCGTACAGAGCGCCTATAGCCTCTACATCGCCTCTGCTTCGGGCCAACAGAGGCGATGGTCATTGCCTAGTTTACATCGAGACATAGAGTACAATACATTACAACTAGAAAGATTATTGTCACGGCGTGACAATAACGGACTCTGCGCGTGCGCATACTGGAATTATTATGGGAAGTTATTGACAGCAACCCGTTTACCAATATGAAAAGGAATTCTTTAAAATTATAGGAGAAATTACATGTTAATATTTTGATGACCTTTCCACTAGTTGACCTATTCCAGTGCATTATGCACCCCAATCGGGGAATAATTGTAAACTCGATTTAAAGTGTGGTTAATGCTAAGAATCACAGATGTTTTACTTTAAGCACTTCAGAATACAAGATGAATGAATTGGTCAAAGTTTCAGAAGAAAAGTGCACCTATTGACCCCATGGGTGCACCAAATGACCTGAAAATTTAGACGCACAGAGTAATAAGAATAAAATTGAAGAAAACCCAGGAACAACAGTACTCTGTGCTTACATGCGCAGAGTAATGATTACATGTTACCAGAAGTAGGGTGAGCAAACCAATAAAGCGGAAATTCAGCAAGAGCGAAATTTTGCCATTTTCCATGATTTTCACAACCTCATATCTATAAGCATACTAAGTGGTGGAAAATGAAAAGTATGCCAGTGAAATATTTAATTTTTCTTCTTTCTATTGATATCCATTACAAAAAATTTGGGCATTATTGAGTGTTCTTAAAAATTGAAGTAAAGCGAGCCTTTCACAAATTTTTCACTCACCGCTAAATTCTTGTGACTTTCAGTAAGGGTCAAACTTTCAGCTGTTAAATGGCCGTTACTGAACCGATTTTAATTATATTTATATCAAACTGTTTGCTACAAAATTCTGCTTTCAATCCTGAGTGTACACTTTTTATTTTTTTGACAAAAATATGAGAAAATGTACTTTTTTAATTTACTGCCTTGCCACTCTTTCATCTGGAAAAATCCTGAAAGTACACTCAATGTCATAATTGCTTATCATGTCCTAATCCATTCCTGATCGTTTTTTTCACATTATCTCACCATTTCCATTTAGGAACACTTCTAAAAAGGTAACTTCAGTCATTTTTCAAGAACCATGTTGACCTTTCCAGGGTTCAAACTAAACTCGAACCTGATTGGTCAAATGTATTCAACAGAACCAGTCAAAACTTCTCTAAGTTACAAAATTTAAAGTGGCCCAAACCTGGTAAAATATTTTCATTAAGATAATATAGAATACTTTTAAACTTTAATGTACTTCAATTTTGGGGATAGAGTCATTTTTTTCTATTTTCTTCAAAAATATTTTTTGCTACACTTTTACTACCTCGTGGGGGCGCTGTGATCAGTTTCATTTTTCGAAAATTACATATTTCACCAAAATAAATGTTCAGTCAAGGCTGCAGTGCATCAAAACATTTTAGAATACAAATATGCTCTTTTTGGATAGTCACCAACATAACACCACCTCAGTTTCTATATTATTTAATAGGAATGAAATTGATTTAAAGTTCGTTGAAATTTTAGGATCCAATTTAATTTTGTTTAATTAAAAATGCATATTATCATTTTTTATCATTTGGTGTGCAACTTAAGATTGTGAAAACATTGATCTTACTTGGGAAAAAAGATTAATTTGCATAACTTTACAGGTTTTTAAGTAAATAACGAAATGCTCTGAAAAAGACTAGTTTTCTGGTTTTTGCTCATTTTGAATTCATTTGTTATGCAAATTACATTTTTTAGAATTATTTCACAATCTTTTGGAGTAAAAGAAACATGTTCACTAAACCATAGTAATTCTTGAAGTGTTTTGTCATTTTCAAGGTAATAAATTGCTCTCTTTTTAAAACATCACTTGTTCAACTTAGCTTCAGGGGCAAAAATGTCCTTTCACAAGTCGAAAAAAAACCAAGTCGATGGTGAATTTTTCAATTTTTGTTGTTCTTGTTCGTGCAAAATATAATAATTTGTGGTTTGGTGTCTATGCCATGTTGTTAACCTACTTGCAAAGGACTCTCCGTCTTATTTTAAGAGCACTGTGAGCTATGGATTCCCAAATATAGTTGTCTAAACTTGCCATTTTCTGTGGCCTGAAATTTCTGGGTGCCGTTTGCTGAAAAAAAGGCCATTTTTGAGGCCCTAAAATTCAGATAACTCGAGAATCGCTGAAACGATTTGAAATATAATTCAAAAAGTTGTATGAACGGCATGTCTAAAGCTATCATTTAACACTCTTTTGAAGTGTTTCTAATGAAATTTGTATTTGTGTTTCCTCACCCTACCAGAAGTCGTGATACTAGACACTGACCACCGTCCTACTGGCACAGCCAGTAGGACGGTGGAACTCCCATTGATGCTTCATACGCCAGAAGCGTTTCGGGGAATTTTGCCTCACACTGACTACGTCATGTTGTTATAAATACACTCTGGGAACCACGGCAATGGTTGTCCGCCTAAGCATAAAACCAGCTTGCTGTCATGCTCACCGAATTATTCCACTTCAATGTATATGCCCTGAATATGATTTTATTTAAGTGTCACAAATGTATAATATCCGTTGATTCAAAAGTTTTCTTTAATTTATGCCGAGTTGTTTCAACTGTTCGTTGCTTTTCGGTCGCCAATTTATAAATTACACCTATGGTCGTCATATTCTGCCGCCTTTTGTAAGAACAGAAAAAGGCCAGGAAAATAGTGGAAAGTGATTTACAACAATTCTAGTTCAACCACAGACTGTTTTGAAGTTTAAGCAGTAAAATAACCAGCACTTGAAAATTAGAGATAACATGCAAACATGCTTATGTACAACTACCTGTAACATTTTTGTTCTAAATAAGTACTCTTCATGTAACTTGGCTACAGTCTTTCTTTTTCTCTGTTAACGCGTGTCAGCCAAAACAAAACTGTAAGCCTTCGATACTTGGTCAGCAGAAGTTGATCATTAGACCTCGATACAGTTGTTCTAATAAATTACCCAATATCATATTGTTTGAACTTTTTTCTCACCTTACAGGCTTCTGCAATCATCAATGAATAAATAAATACCCAAGTTGAATTGCATTTTATTGCTCAATCTATTAGTTTTACTTATAGTTATGTTATGCTGTGTTGTATGTACCAAATTAATATGGTGAAATAAATTCAATGTGTTATTTCAGTGTTGAAATTCTCTATCTATTCAAGTATTTTAATTTTCTTCAAATAAATCCAAAATACCTGAACCAAAAATTTCAACACTAGTGTTGAGCTTTGCACAACGTTTTGCAATAAAAAACAAGTGGACAATATTTTGATGGCCAATGTGTGGGTAGAAACTGTTAAGCACCCAGCATGTTGCATTTGTCTGTTGCGTTTTTCCCTTGGCCTTATAGATGTTGGTTAGTGCCTGGGACAAATAGGTACACAATCCCTGGGTTGTTCTTTGTCCCGTCTGAAGAAAATTTAATTTCGAAAATACCTTCTGAAAATGAACAAAAAAGTGCACTAGTAAAATCTACAAGTTTTTAAGGGGTGTCAAAAAACAGTCGGTAAATGCACCGATTTTTGTCTCATTTCTTTGATGTGTGTTTCTCCCAAGAGGTTAGTACCTAATGAGCAGAGGAGCACTCCAGATTGTAACGCTAAGTCCCGTGTAGCTGCGCTGCACACGAAAGAAGATGGCGGACGACCATTAGAGCCTGACGACGATAGGTATCCCGACGATACCTTTTGCGCATATAGGAACACCTTAGGAGGCCGTCGTTGTATTTAATTCCTTCCAACTCGAACAAATACTCCCGTTATCAAACTTTTTCTTCAAGTAATCCCTCTTTCAGCATCCAAAATTGGTAACTCGCCATTTTCACACTCTGCACGCTAGGGTATACATATGTCATGGCACCTGCGCCTTGCTGGGCTCAGTGTTAAAATAGCGAGTCTAATACTATTTGTTGGTTTGAACTAACGTTACCATCGTTTTGCCAAGATGCAATCGATTTGGACATGCCATAAACGGCATAAGAAGTTACGTGATACAACACGTTCTAAGGTTGAGGAGTCGGACTGTTAATTTAAGTACTAGTTACCATGATCGGCAGTCATACTTGAATTGATGTTTGGTTGCACTTAAATTGAAGCTAAGAAGGTTGCATCTATCCAAAACACCAATTCCCAATTTTCTTAATTGCGAAACATAGTTGTTAATTTGTTATGCTTGATAGAATGCTTTCTTGATCAAAACATCTAGTTCAACCATCCACTTGTTCATTACAATGAACCTTCTGTTGAAGGGATTGGAAATCCATTGTTTGATGTTATTTTCACATATTTAGTGGTTTGACTAATGTCATTTGTATTATTTAGTTGACAGGAGTTGGTGCATCTTTTCATTTCTTTGATGATTTTATTACGGGAAATCTAGTGTTTCCTAGGGTGTACTTCCATTGAAGGCTCTCGACCATTTCTAATGTTGACGTGGAAATGTGCATTTGAAATCTACATGGGATTCCTGTGCAACAGAATCTTTCCAAAATATAAACTGAGGACAGTGCTGTTACTTTAACACGGAATAATTTAGTTTCTAAGTTACCTTACACGCATAAATTTTGAAATTCTAAGCTCCAGCAGTCTGCAACCAATGATGTCAACAGAAAGTCATAGCATGATACGTACATCACTCGGCATTGGAAAGGCTCCTTTATTATAAGGAGTTAATAAAAGATCTTTAGAGCTGTCCTGTAACTGGCTACCATCAATTTAAGTATCACCGTACAACATTTTTAGTGCGATCAAGGTACATGTAGCATTTAGATCAAAAGTCCAGCTCAACCTGATCATTGATGAGTTGACTTCATAGCTTGCTAGTCAGTCCCTGGAAGTCCTACTACTTTGTCTAGGAAGAGATAGCGTTGGCCATTGGTCATAAAGGTTAACTTGTCTTTTATTGTCCCTAATTCTCTATGGGTGTTCTCATTATGAACGTCCTCCTGGTATTACTTTAATTCTTTTTGTCAACCACAAGTCAGGCCTTACTGACCCAATCAGAGTACAATATTTTAAGGTTTACTCATTGCTCTTAACCAGTGTTCTTAGGTGTCATGGTAGTCTCTGACTCAACTGTGCCATTTCAAATTTGTATATGCTGTGCACACACTGAGAACAGACAGAGTTTGCTTTTGAGCTAACTGTCTTTTATATTGATATTTGTAATATTCTGTTGTAGGGTTCTTGTTGCAAACTTCTCAGAGGAGCAGTTGGATAGATACGAGATGTTCCGACGAGCCACATTTCCACGAGCGTCAGTGAAACGGGTATGTTGCACAGATTTGTACTTAAACCTGCCGTTAATCCAAACTCCACGGGAACTTAAAAAAATCTTGGGGACGCTACTTAGAAAACTTAATGAAGATTTCAGGTAATTTGCTTGAGTTGAAACTATTTTTATTCAAGCATTGAAGTCGCCATATCGAAGACGATGATTTCGAGGCAGTCAGTCCGCGAGTTTTCACCCTGGGATTTCAGCACAATTCTCTGTAAAATGATCGTAATTTAGCAGCAAAGTTTGAATAGCAATTCACAACAGTTATGTTGAAAGCCATACAAAGATTACAGATACGTCACAGAGCGTAAATTTGATGAATCTTAGCTTCCGATTTCACCCGTTTCGGAGACCGGGTTTCAACCGCCTTGGGTTATAATAAGCGTCCCCCCTGAACCGAACTTTTCTAAGCGCCCTGGGCGGTTATTACGGTGAATACGGTATTCAATTGAATTGTGTGGTCTCGCGCTGATAACTGTGTGACAGTTAACGTAATACACGTGGATATTTTAAAGCCTAAACCTGGGTTATGTTACATAAGTGCATGGCAAGACACTCACGAAAAAGCGGAATCACGGCATTATGAGAGAAAGAGTGAGAGAATGAGGGAATGAGACTTTTATGATAAAAACGTATAAATTACAACTTCACATAGAATACAGAAAACAGCAAACGTTGGGATGGTTAAAAAATGCTAGACCTGAGGCCACCTAATACAAAAATTATAAGACAAATTATAAGACAAACATTGCCATGTGTTTCAAGGGAAGCACGTGATCACAGGCATGAATGTTGTGCGTCTATGGGAATACATCCCTAATTAATTTTTATAGTGTTAGATTCAACTAGATCAAGTTTGTGTCTTGTGTTCATGTTACATAATCCACATATTGATTGATATCACTTCATAAACCTGGCTTCACATGAACAGTTACACAATACAAACATTGTCCAAAGGGAATGATGATTTTATATAAATGTCCTGTTGTTTCCAAAAGTGAAAATGCTAATTGCTTTTACTTACTGTGTTTTGAAATTGTTCTGTTTTCCCAGGTTTCTCGTTTGCTTTTTAAATATAGTTTATTGTAATTGGTTCTCCTGAGCTCTGAACCCCAAAGGAGGTCATTTGCAAGGCAGATATTAGTGTCCTAAGATTTAATGATATGTGGCCTCTTGATATTTACTGTGAATGATGCTTTTTAAGGTTATCTCAAACCTTATTTAGTTACCTTGATATCAAGAGGACCTGGCTATGTCAACTAGTAAAGATATATATTTTCTGAAAGAAAAAAGGTCAAAGATTATAAAAATATGTTCATATTTATGTGCCCCTGTTATTGTTACGTTAACACGTTTTTGAAGTCAAAATTTCATTTTTGAGAAAGAAACATTCATAGAAAAATAACCCCTGGGTCGATTTTTATGAAACCATTTGTAAATGAAAATTTCCACAATTTGCCCTAAAAATGCTGTTTGGAGTTTACGATTACTCATTAAGTTATGTTTCTATGCCAAATTAACTCACAAAACGTAAGGCATTTTTGTAAAAAATAGCAGTCGTATTTGCTATCTTATGGTACATAAAAACCAGGTGTTGAAAAGAAAATCCTAACAGCGTTTTCTAGATTGATAAACAAATGTTAAAATGAGAAAGTTTCAGTGAAATTGATGGAGCCGTTTTCGAGAACTTTTGTTCCTAAGATCAAATTAAGTCGATTTGCCGAGAAAAAGCAGAAAAAGTTACGAGTCTTCAAAATTTGTTGGTTATCACTTAATAATTATTCGATGAAAACTTGTTCACTATTTGAGCATTCACTCACTTTGTCAACTGAATTTGCGGTGTGTAATTAACTTAATTATCACTAAAATGTTTTAATTGTGTGAATGTGCCTTGAGTCAAGCTAGGTCAAAGCGAGGTCAACTGTTGAGTAGGTCAATAGTTCACTGTGATACACACCATGCGCCGCGGAGACTGATATGAAACCAAGTACAAAATGGACAACAGAAGTTGAGACGGTGGTTAAAGTGCGTTGTTAGCACGACTATCTATTTTCACAACTTGCTGTGTTTGTGAACACAAAGTCACAGATGTATACGTTGACTCGAACGCGGTGCATTCGTTCTCTGCAGTCATATGCATGCAGACGCATTACTCCCTCGGGATCAAAAATATGTTTTGTCTTCGTTTTCGCGGCATCTTACTATCCCGTGTACATCTCGTTGACTCAGTATTATGGCGACTCGGTAAATGAAAGGACTGAGGGTACATGCAGAACTGATCTATGTCTGGCAATTTTAGTGACAGCCCTGTAACCTTTGACCTGGGATAAGTAAACACGTTTCCACTCGGCTGAAGGTGTTTCTACTAAATCATTCTTTTCTACTACACGGTATATATTTCGTATTTGAACTTCCCCGAGAATGAAGATAAGGTATTTTGTTAGACATATGTGAAATATTGTAAAAGCGGTCATTTTTTGTGAGTAAGGTTCGAGACATCCTTAATAATGTGTTGAATGAGCCCAGTATTCACTTTTGATGAAATTTTAATCTGCATTTGTCATGCGATATAAGTTTTTCTTTCATCATGTTAATTGTTATTTAGTTTTGAAATCCTTTTCAATTATTATCCTGCTGCGAATGCTGAAAATATCTTTTGTACTTTTTTCGTAACATGCTTAGTCATTATTCAAATACTATTATACACCAAGAATCTCAATATAATAACCATTGATACTAAAAACGTATTAAAGTAATAACACGATTGTTAATTTCAGTTAATGCAATCCATCACTGGTAGCACGTTATCACAGAATGTTGTTATTGCTATGGCTGGTATTACAAAAGTCTTTGTTGGAGAAGTCATGGAAGAAGGTAATCCATTTAAGGAGTCTTGTTTACGCAGTTGGCTGCTTGCGTTTTGTGAACTTATCAGAGATTCAGTTGTACTTACGTTTGGTCCTTTTTTGTTTTTTACTTTTAAGCAGACAGTTTGTTTTTGTTTTTATATATTGGGATTCACGTCTTTATAATTTCTGGTTGTAATTTTAAAGATATTTACAAATTCATTTGTTAATAGCTGTATTAGCCACCAGCAGTGTAATTAACATTCAGCGCTACTGTACCTTTGGAATACTTTTAACGAAGGCAAAATTAGTGTGGTTTTCAGATGAATGGCAGACACTATTTCACATGTCAATCGTAGCTGCAATTTATGATGCCATATGTGCTACTGAGTGACCACTTTATGAAACCTCAGAGTTACAGTGTGGAAAAATGCACTTTCATATGAAGAATAAACACATTTCTTTGGGAATATTTTTTTTGTTATTTACATTTGGAATTGTTTACAAAGCTGAGTATACAATTTGGTGAGCAAGGTTTTGAGGCAGACCCTGGTCCTTTGGTTTCCAATTCCACATTTACACAGTGTATAGAACTAGTTCTGCTTAAATTGCCAAGAGACCTTAGGTAGTGTATATTAAGCAAATGTTGATTTACATATTTGCGGCTATCATGAGGTAAGACATTTTTAAAATAACTAGAAATTCTATTTATACTAACGAATTTCATTCAAGCCCTGGACTGTAAAGAGAAATGGGGAGATCAAGGCCCTGTCCAGCCAAAACACCTCAGGGAAGCAGTGAGACGGCTTAAAGAACGGGGGCTAATACCCACTACGAAACACAAGAAAGTCATGTTTCCAAGGTGATGTTTCTGTTGTGCAATGGTGTTGAGGATGAAGTGCAGAACTTCAGCTGTTGATTGCTGGCGGTGTCCTGTTGTTAGAAGGCAATAACTTGCTAAAGTTAACTTACTGCTATATGCCTCTCATCGAGTTCAAGTTGAGATTTTCACATAGGTTGTTACATGTTAGTAAGATAAGTCAAATGTAAGCTCCCTCTGTTGTGTATAAATTGTGACAAAGAAACATCCAGCTGATGTTGCGTTGTGGAAGTCTGGAAGTCTTACAGGATGTATCATTAACATAACATTGCACAATCCTAAAGTAATGTGACAAAATGCCCCAGAATAATGACTGAGCACAAGTGTCATAGTGACCATGGTAACCATCTGTTATGAGCAAGAATGATGAAAAGGTTATAAGAAAGTTGAAACTCTTTTCTACATTGACTTTGTCATGGCTACGAGTCATGACCAGTCACAACCCATCATTTGTGCCGTGATCGGAATTTGAAAACATCATGGGGAAACGATATGTTGTCTTATTCAGTAGTAGGATTTGTTGTAGGCGATTAAAATCGTAGTGTACTTGTTTTCAAATGTTTCATACTGAGTGCTTTGGCAAGTGTAACATTAATTTTTTGTCAAAAATATAATTTTAGTGTTAAGATGGCCAAACATTTTGTATTCGACAAGCTGGACAACATAGGACTTGTAGTGCATTAATGACTTTTGAGACCTGGATTTGTCCGAGCTGTGTTTTGTAGACTCGAGAACCTCATGAAAAAGCATGGCCTTGCAAATGGACATGCATGAAAGCCTCAGTGTTTCGTATGTTGGGGAGATTACGCGTTTACTCAAGCGAAATGACAACCATGCTGGCGATGTTGGTCTATGAGTTGGCATGTTCAATAAAATTCACCATTTCCACTCAAGAAGCAGTTTTCTGGCTTAGTGTTTCGCTAATGTCGTGGGTTACACAATGCAGTCCAATTTGAGTTTAATTGCATGTGTCCGACATGTGCTGTCGCGTAAATATACCAACGAAACCCATAGTGCTACACAAGTTAAACTAAGTAGCTGCTGGTTTTCAAGGCATAATGTGACTACTAAGACTAGAAAATAGTTTTGAGAATATATATGTACAAGTAAGTATAAAGTTTCTGGCAAAAAAGAGCAACATTTTTCACTTACTGCATTTTGCTTTCAATTGCGTAAGTTTGTGTTTTTAAAAACATCTGACAGTTGTGATTGTGAACTGACATCTTAAAGATGTTAGCAATTTTTTAATGTAGGCACTGCTGATGGTTGAGATGATTTTGCATAATATCTCATGTGCAGACTGTGGTACATTTTAACTTTGCATTAAATTTAGTCTGAATTGTGAACATTCTTCACATATGAGTGTATTCTATTACGTGTTGAACATAACATGAACTTGATCAATATTTCAAGAATGTACATTGAATATTTCGAAATATTTTCAATAATAAAATTTTTTTTTGAAATTAATTTTGTGGTGATATTTCATTACTTCATATAACACAAGCTTTAGTATTCTCTTGTATTTCTATAGACATGACAAGTTACACACACTGGACGGAACCAACATTGTATATACATTATTATTAATAATAAATATAAACAGCCAATCAATCTTACTATATCAAAATCATTACTGTGTAACTTCACTCTACCCTGTGAAAGACGACCAACCTAACACTTCTGATTAATTGTGCAAGGTAAAAATTACTTAGTTCAGAAACTGTGAACACTGAAACTAGACAGAAAAGAGGATTTGAAGGAAAGCGTTTTCACAACTTCACAGCAAATCCTCATTAATTTCAAAAATTATGAACAACCACTTTGAACAAAAGTCACTAAATTTTCAATATTTGAAATAATAATAACAAGTCAACCTAGTGGTGATGAATATTTCTGTTGATCTGTCATTCCCGTTAAAACAAACTCTATTCAATTCATGGTGTTACATGAATGTTGAGAACTTGACGAGTTAAAGAACCATAATTACAAATGGTTCCAACTTGAACATAAATCAAACCAAATGCATTGCATGCGACTTTAACATAAACACGTGAACAGAAAAGGACAATATTGCTTTGTTCTAAACAAGAAAATCGTTACTTAAATTAAGTTCTTATCAAAGAATTATGCGCACTCAAAAGCTCACGCAATGTGGTGAAGTCAAAATGGCACACAAATAAAAAGACTACCCAATGTTCCTGAAGTCGATAATCTTACGAAACTGACACAACTTCACTAGTACTCAACAGAGTGGGACATAGACTTCAGGAAACACGATTTATTTGGTGTAATAAGATGCCTAGGAGACACTCTGATGAACGGCATGTCCATTAAACCGAAAGTATTGTCAGCAGTATATGCTCAAAGTGTAGCAATAAAATTTCATTTATCCTTTTAATTGCTTTGAAACTTTAATGGACTCCACACCAGCACTTCATTGGCAAAATCATGCAAAAATTTTCCCTCTCAAGTAACAACTGACCAATGCCTGACAAAAGTGAGCGACAACCAAGCCATAACCCCAAGGGGAGATCGAAAAAATCTTTCTCACCACTAACATTAATACCCAGGAATAACTGCATGAATGTTTCAAGTCTTTTTAAAAGCAATTGGGAGAAATCAAGACAATTCATCGAATAAAACACTTAAGTTTAAAAAAAAAACGACAATGCTCAACGAGAATAGAATGAGCGAGCTGACGTCCACGAGGTGGTGCTAATGAAAAACTGTATTGTATGAATAGATGGAGTACAGCAAGCTATTCACAAGAATGGAGGATTTATGGGATAAGGATGACGTGTGACTTGAATGTATGCATTTCTGCAGACTGTGCAGTTGTTTCACAAGCGCCACCTAGTGAATTCAAGGTTCATCATGATATATTGCAATCAATAATGTACTACAGAAGACTTTAAACAGATGTTACAAGAAAGCAATGCATGAGATGAGGCATTTTGTCTATCAACATAAAAACATCAGAGATCACTGAGAAAGACAAAGGTCAAACGTCCATTAAAAAGCATATCCAACAATGCTAAGAAAATAAAATATATGAAAACAAAAAATGGCTGTCGAATGTGCTTGCGTGTTGGACGGACTTTCAAAAAAATCATGCTACATTAACTGGAATGTATGAGACAAGGAATATAGACCCTCAAAATACTGAGAAGTAGAATGACGCAACTTAGTATATTCAAACAGGGAATAGCAGGCTTGACTAAAGGGCTGGAAATCAACTACCTACTTGAGTGAATAAATTAAGTTAATTAGTGGTTACAGACATCAAAGTACATTCAATACTATACAACCACATGAAAAGTTAGACAGTGATAGAAAAAGCACATTTACCAGATATACTCTTTCCGTTTATTACAAGTTGTATAGTTTTTAGACCCTTCAATGGTAATTAAATTAAATTACAAAATAGATTTCATGACTGCATTTGGCAGTGCCATACTTTTCAACCAATGACATGAACACAACAGTTTTGGCCAATCAAAATCTTGTAAAACCAAAGTACAAGACACCAATAAATAGTTGTTAGTCTGATATGTGGATCACAAATGAAGATACTTTGGTTTTTAAGCCAAAATTTATGATTGTTCTGTAAAAAACACAATATAAAAAACAAATATTAATTTTTTTCAATCACACTCTATGTTGTTTTTCATAACCAAAAACATGATCAAGGCAAAATTGAGCTGAAGGTATATCTTTTGGATGTGTGACACTACAGGATAATCTTGGTGCAACTCAACTATACATAGATGTGCAGTTAATGTCAAGTTCATAATCCACTAGCACTGAGAAATGACTTACAGCTCAGCTTTCCTACAAGATGTTTGGTTCCATATAGTGCTCTGGTATATTTAAATCACAGACATACAAGGCAGTAGCTAACTATAAGCCAGTCGAGAAGGTTTGAGATGTACAGCAGGTGACATGTTATGATGGTGTACTTATTCCAATTTTTAACAGAGGAGTGAAAACCAGTTTTCTCCTTTGAATGTCGGGCATTAAACTGGTTCTCAAAAACTGGGACCTCTGAGAGTGACTATTGCCAGTTGTGCTACAAACAAGGGTTTAAGAGTATTTCTTCCTTACCCATGGCCTAAACAAGGAAATCACCAAACATGCTGATTCAACTTATTGGTTCATATGTTGAAATCTTTCGGTGCACCAGGAGAAACTGAAATTACAAGATAGAATGACTCCAATGTTTCGAATAAATTGCCATATTCTTTTTCAATGGAAAGACGACAAAGGACTGTAGGGCTTATATAGACAAAAGTCCCATGAAATCTTAGTCAGTATTTTAGCTAACCATGTTACATTTCTTCAGTGAATTAACCAATCCTATTCATGTCTTTATTTCAGCCAATTACATAGGTTTCCTTCAGCTACTGGGCAATCATTTTCATTTTTTTCACTGCCACATTGGCTTTTTTAGGACTTTTGGTCTATACAAGCCCTATAGTCTTTTAAGTCATCATTGACCATGAAATCTCTTTGCCAGAATATCACTCTACTGGTGTAAAAACGTCCTTACTATTACTGCAACTGGTTCTTGCAGTCGACAATTATTTAATACACGACTCTGATACAAAGCACCCCAAAACACATTACGGTTCTTTGGCCCTATCAAAAGTATTGTTCAGACGAAATGACCTGTCACGACTACTAGGTGAAAGAAGTACTCATCGCCACAGTAACCTGAATTCCTCACAACTGAGAATGAAGAGGAGTTAACAGGAAAGTCACAAATGTGTCATTTAGTCACTATAACAGGCATTATCAGTCTTTTTTGTCATTAACATAATTAGCAGTCATTACTTTGGTCATGTAATGTTCTTCAACGGTCATGTAATGTTCTTCAACGGTCATGTAATGTTCTTCAACGGTCATGTAATGTTCTTCAACGGTCATGTAATGTTCTTCAACGGTCATGTAATGTTCTTCAACGGTCATGTTTCTTGTCGGTAATTTGTTTGTTATCAGAATCATCCCTTCCCTAGGCTTACTCAAGACACATGCACTAATTCTTCACATATTTAGCACAAAATATGGCTGACGAGTGAAATTCTGTTTTCAATTGTTAAATTTCTCCACAAAAGAAAAGATTAAGAACACTACAGGCATGAATTATACTGTGTAAGATTTCATAAAACAACATTTTCTGAAATACCCATTATTTGAAAAAAGGTAATCAGCCTTTTGCAAAATGGAAAACAGCAATTTTGGCAATTAGTGATATTTGTGAAAAATAAGTGGAGAACTGCAGTAAACTGATTGACAATTTGAATTTTAGGATCACGAGGAAGGAAGAGATACCCTTTAATCTTTTACTCTTTTCAGGACAAGAAAAATTTATCGCTTCTAGGATATTTCTCTCTACTACTTCATTTTGTCAAATATATCACAGATGATTTCTGCTGAAAAATACAACAGTAGCCAACAGCACATTTCTATGTACCCAGAGAATTAGAAAAACTCTATCTGGGGACGGTACGCAATTCAACTAGAGAGGGTCGAGTGGACTCTGCTTCTTCTTTTTCTTGCCCTTGGCTGATGGTAGGGACTGGAGTCGAGTGGGCTTCCTCATGGGATACTCTTCTGCCCCTATCTGTCCGTGGACAGAGGCTGCACGGAGACCGTTGGCTTCCGAGTGCCACGGCATATTGCTATTTTGTGTCAGGCCAGCCTTCATCCCATTCATCATCTGATTGGCTGCAATGACATGTCAATCAACTTAAAAGATGTATTTGCATGCTCCTAACTATGCTAATGTATAGCGAGAAATAAGCAACAATGCTATTTGAATATAATCTATGCTAAACAAAGTGCAGTAATTGCATTCATTGGCAACTTGTAAATGTGAAAACAGCAAATTCTGCAAATTGGTGACCTTTGCACTAATGAGGCACCTTGAGGGCTCATAGAGCCGGCATCATGCAGTGTTATTCCTCAACACCACGTCACAACACTTACTGGACAACATTGAATGATTTATGGCGGATCATTTTCCACACAAAACTTGTTTTTAAAAACATTCGACAGTTTTCAACCTACTTAATATTCACATCACAATAAGTTGCGTTTCTAACCAATTTGACCGAGAAATCACAGAGATAAGGAATTAGCATGCAAGTTCCACTTTAAAGCATCCGATCTTTACTATTTCAGAAATAGAATTTACAGCATGGAAGACTGGATACTGGAAATTAAAAAAAAAATCTAATATTTTTTTTGAGCAGGTCATATCTATTCACTCTAAATCCATCTCGAAATCATTTTTAGCATGTTTTGTTCTACTTCTGTGCAAACTCAAGGTAAGTGAGTACTAGTCTGGTCTTGAGTACATTATGGTTTATGCACACGAGATTCTAGTCCAAGTTTGTACCTGTTGACCCCTGTACATTATGATTTATGCATACAAGATTCAAGTCCAAGTGTGTACTTGTTGAGCCCTATATTCAGGCTACTAACTTGATAAAGAATCTAGTTTTTAAGTAAAAACTTAAAATTTCGATTTCAGACCTGGAACTTTTAGCCGTAATCCTGGGGTCATCCAGTGCAAACTAGGATTGGAAAGTCGTCGATATAAGCCATTATAACACTTATCTTGGGTTTACAAAAAATAGAATACAAAACGCCAAAAATAATATTGAGTTCGATCTCGAGTAAAAATATTAGACTCAGGGCCCAGATGAATAATGTGTTAACTTAACTTCACTCATAAAGAGTGTGTAAGTACAAAATGTACTCAAAGTTTTACAAATGCCAGAATGTTGTAAACACAATGAACATTTCTTGAGTGAAAGTCTGTATAGCACAATAAACCTGTCATGAGGATCAACAGTTTCGGTAATAGTGCAACACCTTTTCTATGTCTTAGAAAACACAAGAATTTCGTCATTAAATCTCATGTGATCACGTGCTTCACTTGTGATATCTCGCAGTGTTGCGTGATATTCTATGTTTTTGTGAGGTTATTGCATTAGTGTCATGCAGCTCAAGGGTGCGGTCAAGAAACAGTAGTTACTTACAACAAAAAGTTAGTAAGATCATGTGCTTCGGTAGTCATGAGTGGTAATACAATGTGAAAATTTGTGCTGTGTAACGCACAGGGAAAAATAATGGGTTCTCCTCACAACTTGAACTCCAGAGAGTGAACTGCATGCCTAGACTAGAGCCATTCAGTTAAAAGCCCACAGGGTGATAAATGAGTTTCTGAATTACGTTAATCTTTCCTGGCACTCACAGGAAGTGAGGTCACCAATGATCTCGCGCAATCTTTACTCTTACATGATCTCGCCCGACTCACAAGATACCAGTTTTACTAAGCACACACCAGGAAGTGTGTTTGATAGTATTATTGAACACTATATGAAGAAAATTATTGAAACCCGAGCTATCCAGAATACCCCGCCACCACTGTGAAAAAAGACGGACATTATTGAGGATAATTAAATTGTAAAGGGGTATTTTTACGATATAAAATGCTTAAAAACAGCAAGTGCAACATTCTAACATAGAGGATGCTTTCATCCACGCAGTTTCAAGAAAAAGCAGACGAAGCCATGCTACAATGAAAATTAACAAGCTGTTGCGGTACAGTATTTCACCACCAACTTGCCTAATGGTTTCTGAAAACGAGTCTAAAAAGCAATGTAATATGCACACTAGGAGGCACTGTTTAGCAAATAATTGACAAGAGAAGCTCCACCTCTCTGCCAAATATGGTTGCGCTGCAAGAAAAACAAGCCAAGGATAGATTTTTAGAGTAAAGCTGGAAAGACCCCACCCATCACAATTGACAATTAGCTACAAGCCATTTCAGAGATTGATGCAGTTAGCGTTGGCATAGAGATTGGAAGCTATTGAACATTGACAGATAAAGACAAAGCTCTATATAGGGTTTAGTTCTGTTACATAACTTCACACTTCAGACAAACCTGGAACTACTGGAGCCAGTAAAGGATCTGAAATGATGACAGGTGTACCTAGAACTTACACACCAAGGCTAGCTCGCATAAAAGTGGATGTCAACAGTGTAATTACACTACTGCACATCACATAGCCACTGAGAAAAAGGCTTTTGACAATCAAATTTATCCACTGCACAAGGTGTATGCAATCCAGCCTCAACTTTCAATAAAGGCAGACAACCGTCTGACAATTGTTTTGTCAATGACTTGCAAGCAAGTAGTGTGTGACGTCAGACTAGTTTACAAAATACACTTCTGCAAGATTTCAACAAAAGAGACCACGCGATCTAATTCATAATAAACAATATCAACAAAAAACTGACAGGTGATCGCACATAACAAATACTTCTTAGCACATGACTGAAATATTTCTAGATCAGTTCATGATACCATCTAAATTTACTTGGTACACAAAATAAAATTAAAACAATGTCCTCAAAACTCAACTGGCAGATGAAAACATAAGAGTGAATAATTAGCAATATCAGTTTTTTCTTGGACATAATTAAAGTCAACTAAACCAGCTCTACAGAGCATACAGCAATGTGACCGATGTGAACACCTACCCATATTGCGTGACTCCTGAGTTTGGTTCAACAGCTGATTGGCCCGTTTTGGCTTGAAGTAGTTATTCGCAACATCCTGCTCGGCACTATGTAGCAATTTCTACAACAATACTTGTCCAGTTTCAAAAAGGAATTATTACACTGTTAATTTAGGTCCTCTGAAGCTTGTTATCAGGAATAAAACCAACGGTATCATAATTATTATCAGAATTTTTATTATATGAATTTCCTCACTTCAAAAATCAAATGTGCTGAAATTCATTTATTTTAACTGGTCACACAGAAAAACCCAGGCAGGGTAAGAAATACCACACACCACACATACTGGGTGTTTACACTTGTGTAATGACCAATTAGTCTTGTTTGGGGCACTGACAATAGGTTTGTATACAACTTATTGCAAATCATAATCATTGAAATACTGCTATTAAGTACACCCTACCATGCTTTATGAATAAGAAGTGGCTGAACAAACCGAATGACAAAAGTCAGGAGATATTGTTCATTAATAAAATTTAACTCAAAACTACTTGACGAGGGTGACGCTGGATCACTGCTAATACGGAATACTCATTGGGTAATATCAGGATAGCCTTTAAGCTTAACGGGAATTCACATTCACTAAGTAAATTCAAAAGATTATATGCTATGTAAAAAAATTCTGAAAAAAATTGCATTAACAATATAAATACTCGTTAAGTATAACTCCAATGCCCAGTTATACCTGTCTAAATCTATCCTCTTCAGGTGGAGTGTCATATACAGAACGCATGTCTCCATTCATGCGTGGCTTGTTGCGCATGTCAGTTCGACCACCTGGCATCATGCCTACAAAAAGCAAATACACTCATTGATATTCAATCCACTTGGGTTTGTAATTGGGAGGCTCAGAATCTGGGGTGGGGTTGTGTTAATCTTTTGTGGGCTTGTATTGCAATACCTGCATGGGCTTATATTGGACTTTTGTGTATTAGTCCATGGACTTGTATTGCACACTTGCTAATCAACACTTACTGTTTCTATAGGCAGCTTTCCCCAAGCCAACCTAGTGGCATGCAAGAGAAAATGTTGATTCAATATAGACTGAGACGCAAGACGGGGGTGAGGTTATACCCAAGCAGGAGGGCGTGTATGCTGGAATAACCCCAAAGTGGAGATTGGAAGGATACAATCACTGGAAAACTGCAACATTTGTGGTTGCTTTAATTTGTACATGCACGTCATTAAAACATTCTACTTAGAATAAAACCGAGACGTACCTTGTACTTTCAATCATTTACAGATTAAATAAATGTGCTGTGATATGTACAAAAGGGACCAAGGCATGGTTACTTCAATAGCCGGATGCAATGTAAAAATATTTCGGATGCGCGTTATAAACACTTCAGGATCAAAGACAAAATATCAAGCGCAAAATATCAAGCATACAATACAAAGCACACAATATCAAGCACTCAATATCAGTCATACATAAACAAAATGTATCGAGAGTGGCGTAGATGAAGTAATATGATCCCACTCGACATTATTCCGTGTATTGACCTCGACCTTCAGTCTCGGTCGATATGCAGAATAATGTCGAGTGAGATATTACTTCATCTACGCAAGTTGAGGTATGTTTTGTATTTATCCTGTATGCTTCGAATTCCCATAAAGTTTCTTTTATTTTTTCACCAGATTTTTCAAATTTTCAGACTGTTCACATGGCGGATAACAACCTATATGTATGTAGTTGCGCGTTAGGTTGCAAGTTTTCTCTAGTAAAAGAAACAGTTTTAAATGTAACAATTTATTACTTGAAACAACAAAGATGAGAGCAATGGCAACTGTGCATTGAACTTGTAACATCTGAAAATAGTAACATAACAAAATATTTCATATTGTAGTTACTGGGGAATCGGCACATGAGTTGCAGACGATTTAATATATTTAGCAATTGAAAACTGAGACAGAGCTGTCATATAATTAACAGTCCTGTTCCAGATGTTACGATTGGGAGCTGATTGCATGTTGAGTGTTATTTACACTGCAGCAACTGTATTACCATAAACTATTTTCAGAATGTTTGATGATCGAGTCGACATTGACCTACCATGTCAGAAGTCACTGTTGAAGTAGTGCGGGAGGTGAGTACGGAAAGCATTATTACATGGCCATATTGTGCTTGACTGATTCAATGCGTATGGGATAAAATAGTAAGCACACAATACCAAGCATGGTTGGCCAATATTACTTTTCAATTCCCCTCACCAATACTAACCATAGTGCAAAACACCCTTACACTTATTCATCAGATTCAGCACAAAAACAAAAAAATCTACCTGTTGATGGCAGTGTCGTCTTCTCTAGCACCAAATTTGGCAGCAGCCATCTTTGGTTTTCATCGTCCCATTTGCACTCAGAGCGCACTTTGTCCAGGTTGCTATAGTTACAGTCTCTACGGATACACGGGTGTATCTTATCAATGATAGCTTGCTGTAACTTCAGCTGTTGATCCTGTTTCCTGATAGTGTCTAAGTAATCAATACGATCAAACTCAAACTCTGACTGAAGATCTACAATCTCCCTCTCAAGGCCAGCAGTCTAGGAAAATAGAAACAATACAAACATTAATATAATTCAACATAAATTTGCAAACGTACAATACAGATCAAAAATGACAAAATTGCATTTTTTCAAAGGGTTATTGCATTCACTACTAAATGCTCAAAAGTACAATAATTACGTGATTTTTGTTAATTACCAAGTGTTATTGCACCAAGGGTGCAGGATGATGAATTTCAAATTGTCTTGAATATAATTCTATGAAATATAATTTCACAAATTTTAAATAAAATTCCACCTGCCTGTCATACTGTAAGTTTAATTGAGGACTGTTTACCATAAGTGAAAAAGATACATGGTTAATGCAGCATGAAACACGTAACAACAACAAATAAAATAAATTCAATGTGATACAACAACTACCATTTAGCTTATACCAGTAGTTGTTACTACAATCTTATTCCAAAAGGCACTTACTGGTAATTATAAAATGTACTTCAGTTCAATGCATTCTTGAATAATACAAAAATGGCATACAACATTAAGGATTACTTACCTTCAGTTTCTCATTCTCAAACTTTTTCTTCATAGCCTTCAGTTCATCTTGCACATTTTCATAAATGCCGATCATTATTCCATCATCGTCCATATTTTGAACAGCCTCTGCAAGCAGCCACAATATAATAAGGATTAAGTTCCCATTTCTTTCTTTTTCAAACTTAAAAAGATATCAAGAAACATATAGCAATTCTTCACTTGTTTATATGTCCGAGAAGTGAAATTCTACTTTGTCACATTTCTCAACAAAAACTTGAAAAATCTCTTGACATAAAATTTCCAGAGCTATAAGAGTCTGTGCATTTGCTCGAGTGGAGTGTGTTTGTGAAGAACAACTGAATAACCAATTGAAAAACCCGACCTCAAATAGAATCATTCCAACTTCTAATCAAGACTTGTCACCCACCAGCCAACTTTCTCTTCTTCTCCTCTGCCCACTTCTTCCTCTTCTTCCTCCTCTCCTTCACCTCCGTATTGTTGACGGCCTCTCCACCCACCATCTGCTCTTGTAGGGCCTGTAGTCTGTCGAAAAAGTCACAAGTTTCAGAAGGCTAAGAACATTTATAACTATGGCATTGTTACAGATCACTGAACCTTCTCTGCCCACAAATTGAAGCTGTAGAGTCCGCAATCTGCCGGGCAACTTAATAAGACTAAGAACACTTACAGTAATGGCATGGCTAGCTACTCACATTCAACCTTATTTGCACACTATCTAACCCATACGACCAGTCATCTGGCAAGTTTTGGATGCACGTTTACCACAACGCCTATTTCTACTTACTATTCAAGGACGATGAAGAAATATTTTGTAAAAGTAGACAATGTTTACAACACCGAAAATTAGTTTGCTACCTTTTTTTAACTCTTTTTAAAAAAATTTCATTGGTTGAAACCCACTCATAAATTCTTCTTAATAGACACAATCTATAAACCAAGTGACTAAAAAGAACATTATCCTGAAAATTTATAATTTCTTTATGCGTAGAATGGAACAATACAATTTCTTTCAGAAAGGCAGAAAAATTAATATTTTTGGAGAATCAAACAGTTTACAGTTTTGAGAAAACAGGCAAATGATAACTGCATAATATGGCAAAACTGATATGAAAAAATAGATCAAATCATAGTAACAACTAGAATACAACATAGGTCTTCACAAGGTAAATAAATACCCTCACCACAAACGAGTTTCATCAAACAAAACAGTTTTGGGTATATAAGCTATCATTTTGACAAAATAATCAACGCTGGGTATTTTCTGATGCCACAACATACTGAAAACTGATAAATACACCACAGCACACCAAAACATCCATCAGATGGCAGCACGTGTACCTGTGAAGGGCTCCCAGTTGATCGTCCACTATTGCACTGTTATCGTAGAGACAAGCGTTCAGTTATTATAAGTTGTTATCTCATAACTTAAGACATGTTGAATGATAATAAGATTCAAATGCTGACACGATGAATCCCTTTTCAAAAGTAAGGTAGTAATCACAAATAGTCTCTGAATGTTTTGGAAACAAAATGAGGTACTTCCATTTAAAAAGATTTGTCATTTTTAGCGCTGTTTTGAAAAAAATGTATCTTTCAAAAAGTTAAAAATTTAATTCATTAAATGCAGTCAAACAACAACAAGAATGGTAGAACCATCAGAATCATAACTTTAAAGTCTCTGATCTGCTCACTGGGAAATATAAACCTTTACCAGACAATACTGCCAATTAATAAGGTTTCCCACAACAAGAACATTGATAACTCTTTTTACCTTTTCATTGCTTCTTGCTGAGCCAGCACCTGCTGTGACTCCAATGTGGGGGACGAAGTGGGTGCAGGAATTTCCCCCTCCTCTCGCGTCGAGCTGATGTGTACGGCTCGTTGAGCATTCTGCAACTCATCAGGGGACTAGGAAAAATAAATGTTGACTTTAAGAAGACAAAACAGATTGAAGCAATATACAGCTGAGCAAAAATTAATTAAAAGCAATTTCACTTGAGTATGCTCTAATGAAATAGCCTATTTACCACTATTTCGGCAAAAGTTGCTCAATGTCATATTACGGACTTTTTTAATAATCATTCGACTTCCACAACAAGTGACAATAGACTAGAAACATGGTTTATCAATAAAAAGATGTGGTAATGGATAATATAAATTTGAAAAAAACACTATCATACAGATATTAAAAGACCTAAACACGAGAAATTGACTGAACAGAAGCAATGTCAAACATTAAATGTAAACCAGGATACCAAGTTGACTCACATATACGCCTTCAGCACTGACTTCATTTGTTGACTCTGGATGCATAGATTGGGCAGACTCCACTGGAAAGTAAAAAACTAAAATATTTTAAAGAAAATCAAAAAAAACCCTCACTTTGACATTTAACAACCAAACATGAACAGGTTCTTTCACATACAATATAATTGTGCATGTATCATGTTTATATTAAAAGTAATGCTGTTTATTTAAAGAATTTTCATGCATTGGAAAATGGACCAGAGCTTCACTTTTAGGTACAAGGGAGTTTCACATGTCTTGAGTGGGTCAATGTATTCCAGTTTCACATGTCTTGAGTGGGTCAATGTATTCAACTATTTTACTAAGCGGTTCAGACCAGTTTTATAACCCAGGAGGGTTGGAGTATACATTTTTTTCTCTTTTATACTTTACAACATATTTAACTGAACAGCCAAAATGCAACAAAATTTTACTCTTGCTCGAGTTTCTTTTTTCTTTGAAAAAGAGACAGCGCGGGTCTACCACTAGTCACTTGCCACTTACATTGCAAAGGTTGTCCCTCTGCATTAACGGGTTCCTCTACAGGCCTCCCACCAGACCCAGGTTGTTCAAACACCTGATTGCTTAGTACCAGGGAACCATCTTCAGCCACTGAAAGGTTGCAAAAATTATGATAATTACATACAGAATATTGAAACCGCGCACCATTTCATAACAGTTGAAACAAGCTGTAAGAAAAATGATTCCTCTTTACACACAGACAGCAACAGTGTATTCCTTATCAACTAAAAAGGTCGCTGCTATAAATTATTGCTTTATCCCAACTCACTTTAAACAAGTTTTTATGTATGGTGGTGTGGAAAAAGAAATACATGGAGGGGTTCACTCTCCTAGTCTGGTAACAAAGAACATGAAAAGGTTCGCAAAAATGGTTTTGGGACTATTCCTAAGACATAATCAACATTTTGACATTAATTTGGCATAATGGAAGCATAATGGAAGCATAATGGAAGCATAATGCAAGCATAATGCAAGCATAATGCAAGCACAATGCAAGCAGAACAAGGTTAAGTATAAAGGTCATGTCAGTTAGGTCATGTCAACTGTCCCATTTCAAACCCATTTTCTTATGTAAATGCCTACAAAATACACTACCACAATGGTAATTCATATAGGGCGAGATCACTCAAGAGTTCATAGGTTTTGAGCGTGAGAACACACACACACATTACACACCAGGAAAAAGACACAAGGGTAAAAGTTCCTTAATTTTGATTAGTTTGATAGAAATCAGATCATTTCAGCAATTTTCAAAAATCTAAAAGTACTTGGTCATTCATAAATATGCTCAAACTATAGATGATGCATTCATCTCAAATGAAAAATGGAAACGTAATACTTTTTCTGGCATATATTTCAATGTGATTCATTGAACACTCCATCACTGGTTAAGAACTGTTTACTGTTAAAGATCGCTTATTGAATTGGTTAGTTAGGTGTACTTTGACATACAATGTGCAGCATGTAATCACTGCACACAGCTCTGTGAGACATAATGACAGTAGACCATAGTGAGACAACTTCACAACACAAATATACAATCCAGACAAATGTGATGTAGACCACAATTTTATAAATAAATTTCATTTTTAAACACTTTGCATTTTCAAGTGAAAAGTGTACAGCGGCTTTTTATCAGACCACATTAGTTTGAATTAGGCTTAGAATCGCGAAACATCTGTTTGAGTGTACACTCATGGTTGATGTTAGGGTTGATTTTCAATATTGTGTACAACACAGAACAAAGTTCGTTGAAAATCATGCTGACATCAAGTCATATTCATGCAGTGTCATGCAAGAAAAAATACAATTTCAATACATCAACTTCAAAATATAGGACAATCTGGAAATCATAAAACCGAAACATAAAATGTAAAATATAATGTTCCGGCACACTAATACCATTTGGTTGTAAGGAGTCCATGGCCTCCCCAGGCTGCTCACTCATGAGTTCAGACTCGACAACAGAGACATTATTCTCAGTGGCAGAATTTTCAGAAACCGTTTCTTGTTTTGAATCACTGCTATTTTGTTTCACACAGACACTTTGTTCAGCATTGTCTGCGGGAGCTTGCTTAATGAACACTTCAGGTTCAGGTTCCGGGGATTCTGCCTCTATTTTCGAAGGTCTGGGAGAAGGTTTAGGGGGCTCCGGAGTATCCACCTGGGCCGTCTGGGTGTCGCTAGTTTGAACTACTGGAGCTAGAACAAGTACATTTATATGAAAGTAATTGGACAGAGGTGGTTGGAGAGACACTTTAGGACTGTGACCTTAAAGGTGTTTTGTCCTGACTTGAGAGATCTACAACACTGTATTACAGAAAAAAGAAACTCGAAAATGGAAACAAATTAAAACACCACAGAGAGAAATACTGTACAAGTGTAGAGACTTATTAGATCATAGCACCACAGTAAATGTGTTTGGTAAAATTAATTAATTGAAAGACAAAAGTGGGGATTTCCATGCCAGACATGTTGACAATATGAGAGTCATGACATAAACCATTACCATATTTCTCTAGTACTGAAATGAAAATAAGTTTGATGTTATAGTATGACTATATGACTAGACATTCAAATTAAGACTTTACTCTTCAAATTTTGCATTTGACAAGAAAATAACACAGGGCCACTAAGCACACACATACACGTCAACGCACATTGTACATACATACATACATACAGACAGACAGACTACACTTCAACTAACAGAAGCATCAATTCACCATGTTAGTTACAATTGCCTCAATGTGGACAGTGTTCATACTGAGGAGAGCACAGTTGTTGTTCTGCATCAAAGACATGACGTATGTACTCAGCCAATGCTTTTACATAGGTGGCTAAAATTCAATAATCAGCAGGAATTTCTGAGAAAACACATTTTTTACTGCACACATTTTGCCACTTTTCTGCACTTAACATGCCCGAAATACTAATAATCCCATAGGCTGTTTAAAACAAGATTACCCAAAATTATTCCCCTACAGAGGAGTATTTTCCTGGCCAGACCACCATCTACTGCCATCAAAGCACACAGCACAATGACCTACCAGTGGCTGATGGCGGTATGTTATTAGTCTCCAACTTTTCCAACTTCCTGTCATAGAAGTCTCGTAACTTGTTCATGTCATTTGCCAGCTTTGCCCTATCAGTCTTCTCCTGTTCATATTTCTGCTTCATCTCCTCAAGCTGCCTATCAAAATCCTGCATACAACAAAGTTACAACCGATAGAGGCAGTGTTCAAACACGAGTAAGTTTTTGCAACAACGACACGTGAATTGTTTATGCTAACATCAAAAAAGCAAGCTTATGACCATGGACGCCACACTTGAATCACCAGTACGTAAATTGTTTTAAGCTCTTAAAAAATAATCATAGTCTTGATATCCTGCACCAGTAAGTCCATTTACTGCTGATGAAAGTTGGCACATTTCATTTGAATGTCACAAATTTTCCATTTCTATGGGACCTTTGTATGAATGATTGTGTTTGAATTATTCATGGTGATGCAACAACATTGTGATGTTGACAAATGGCGACATCTTCAACAGTAACACAGATTTGTTAAAAATAATGACTATCGAAGTTTTGATACTTCTGTGACAGACCGAAAACTTTCTTATAATACTAACTTCAGACATTACTCGCTGGTACCAATGACATCAACAATATTGCTAAGTTATTAAAATAAAAAATATATATGATTATTTCCGATACCAAGCATTCTTAAACTTGTATATTCATCACATGAAACTGATATCTTATAAACAGAAAAAATAATTTATTGTTCCTGTAAATACATTAAGTTTGCTACTACCATAAAACTGTTCCTGTAAATACCTCAAGTTTGCTACTGCAATAAAACAAATTAATATGTAAATTAGATGGAGTTTACATTCTAATCATGTATACACATTAATATCACTATGTTAATATGTTTACATTGCAGTAAAACTCTTACTGTTTGAAAGAAAAATTTGCACTGATTACTCACAGCTTGAAGTTTCTGTTTTTCTTCTTCAATGTCCTTTGAGTTGTCGATGACTTTTTCGACAATCTTTGTTTCGACTCGGGTCTCAACAACTTTCTCAGGAACGGCGACAGTTTCTGGTAAACCTTAAATATAAAGAAATTAGGTGTCAGGTTTCCTTAAAGACATTAGGTGTCAGGTTACATTAAAGACATTAGGTGTCAGGTTACCTTAAAGACATTAGGTGTCAGGTTACCTTAAAGACAATGGTGTCAGGTTACCTTAAAGACATTAGGTGTCAGGTTACCTTAAAGACATTAGGTATCAGGTTACCTTGAAGACATTAGGTGTCAGGTTACCTTAAAGATATTAGGTGTCAGGTTACCTCAAAGACATTAGGTATCAGGTTACCTTAAAGAAATTAGGTGTCAGGTTACCTTAAAGACATTAAGCATCAGGATACCGTAAAGCGAAAACAAAGATAACTACCACTAATGTCTCAACAATAAAAAAAAACATCATAAGGGGCAAATTTTATTTTCTTTTTACTCACAGATGATAGTAAAATTTTTCTAAAACCACTTTTTGGAGATGATGCGATACCATCATTTCTAAAATTTACCGGTACACCAACCTCTATTCTATTTACATTCATTTGGCACCATGTTTTTGCTGGTAATAGGCTACATATTCGTGTAAATAGAAATTTAGAAATCATGTTAAAAGGTTATAAAAGGTTATAACTTCAGTCTTTTGAATTGGTGCCACTACCTTTTCCTGTGTTGCAGCTGCCATCACACAAGAAAGTGGATTCATTGTATCCCGAGAATACTCAATTGACAGTAAAACTGCAGTCTGTTGACAGCATACCTTTTAGAATATGTTATTCAGTTAATAGTAAATAAATAAACAAATCAATGATAATAACTTGGGATGGTATCTTCAATCTGGGAAAATAAAAAAATGGATTTTTTCATACAAAAGAATTTGATTGTCTGTAAATTTCAGGACCAATAAATTTATTACTTTCTTATCAACCAACTATTCTCATTTAACTTACAAACACACAGGTTTTAGGAAACACTAATTCTTTCAGTGACTGTAACAATCAAGTTCCAGTATCCATTACACAATACATAAATACGCTGAATACAGCCAACTTCCCTACCTGTCGGTACTCCACCATTAGGGACGGGGGCCTGCCCCATCAACATGGCCTTTAACTTCTCTATCTCCTCCTGATACTGACGCAGGAGAGCGTCTTTTGGATCCTCGTTAATCTTCGGCTTATTCTTAATATTCTTTGCACGGTTGGCGTAGCGCAGCGTACTGAGCGTCTCATCATAGTTGTTATCGGCCGGCGATAGGCACGCCACCATTAGAGTCTTTGTGTTTCCACCGAGAGAGTCTTGCAGAAGACGTGTCAGCTTGGAGTCACGATACGGAATGTGCTTCGATTTGCCATCAACGAGGGCTGAGATCACGTTACCAAGAGCTGATAGTGATAGATTAATTTTGGTGGCCTCTTTGAGCCTATTTCCTGTGGCGCCTGTGAGAAAACAGTGTACCATTATCGGTTTCATTTATACCCTTGTTTGCAAAATACTGTCTTTAATAGACTAACTCCCACACTGGATGAATTAGTTTTAATATAATTCCAAATGTTTTTGTCTTATAAAAATAGAGAAAATTACCGAAATCTTGAATTGAAATATAAGATGGATAGACCTTTCAGTGGCATGCAGCCACTTGGGAATTTTACTGAGCTAAATGGCAACATCTCTCTAATTTCCTATAAGAGTTGGAATATTTTTAATATTTCAAAAGCTTCGAGCATTATAAACAAGACCAAAGCTGAGTGTTGAAATGCGCCCACGAATGCATCGCACATGGTGTGCTTTAAGGGTTATTTATTTGTATCATAAAAATGGCCACTAGATGGCGCAAAAACGTACAATCCATCCAAATGCAGCTATGGATGCAAAACAAAACAGAGCTACCACTAGGAGGCGCCACAGTAGTCAGTCACCATCATCAAATGTCCTCTTCACACTGAGAAAATTTCAATTTTCAAACCATCGCTAGAAGGATTTGGTTGACCAGGGTTTGAAAACAGCAAAAATGGCCACTAGGTTGCGCAAAATACCTAGATTCCATCCAAAAACAGGAGCAAAGCGTCATCTCTTCAATAGCTGCCTATATTCAAAATTTTATGAAAATCTGTTTTGGACCTTTGAAGATACAGAGGCAAACGTAAAAAACTAAATTGCCACTAGGGGGCACACGAGCGGTCAGATTCATCTGAAAGTTGTCGTTGTTTGTTGTCAACATCATTTAAATACACTCGCTAAATCAAGTAAAGATCCTGCAAACGGTTTAGGAAATACAGTCATGAGCGCAAAAAAACTGCCAACAGGAGTTAAAATATACATGCTAATTTTCACAATTATCCTGAAAGTGGTTTGGTTGATAGACGAGTGGAAGCCAAAAAACAGACTCGAAAACAGTAAAAATGGCCACTAGGTGGCGCAAACTAGGTCGAATCTATCTGACAATGGAGAGATGGCATCAACTCATTAACAGATGCGTGTATGCCAAATTTTATGAAAATACATTGAGGACTTTGAAGACAGAGAGGTAAACGTAAAAAAATAAAATTGCCACTAGGTGGCACACCAGTAGTCAGATCTGTCTGATAGTCATCATCCTGCGTTATTAACATCATATAAATGCACTTACTAAATTTAGTAAAGATCCTGCAAACGGTTTAGGAGATACAGCCATAGGCGCAAAAAAAAATAATTGCCACTGGGAGGCACCACAGTAGTTGAAGTCGTCGGAAAACCATCGTCAGCCGTCCACTTCTTAGTAAAAACATACATGAAAATTTTCGCAATCATCCTTTGAGCGGCTTGGTTGACGGAGGGATGGACGGCAAAAACAGTAAAAATGGCCACTAGGTGGCGCAAAATACCTCGAATCCATCCGAAAACAAAAGGATAGCATCACCTCATTAATAGATTCCTATGTGCCAAATTTCATGAAAATCGGTTGAGGACCTTTCAAGATACAGAGGCAAGCGTAAAAAAACTAAAATTGCCACCAGGGGTACAACGGTATTTGGGTCGGTCCGAAACTCGTCGCCCTCTGTTGTCAACCCCATAGGAACACACCTGCCAAATTTCAATAAGATCCTCTAAGGGGTTTAGGAGATACAGCTGTGGACGCCGGACGCCAGGACGTACAGACAGAGATGACGGCAATATGCACCCACATATAAATACTGCTTCTAATCTTTTATACAAACACATAAAGATATTCCACTAGACTGCCACACTGTGTCCCTAATTGGTAAGATGTTACTTTTACTCCCGAGACGTGTTCTTTTCCGAGACAAAAACACTGCTCAATGACACTGACAATTACTCAGTGAAATCAAACACAACTGTTTACAATGCACAAATAACAACACATACCTGTCTTGGCCTGCCGCTCACTTCCTGCCAAATCCACCAGATTTAGCTTGCCCGCTCGAATGTGTTCCTCCCCTGATTGGTCTGGCTCAGACATCTCCAAGTTGATTGTGAATATGGAGTGACTCCTGGAGGAGTCTGCGTTCATCAGCGTGGCACCAACAGATCTGTTCTTCCAGCCTTGAGCCATAACTTTTGCACAGTCCTGTACATTGTGAACAGGGTGCATTGTAAGACCTAGAGCGAAAAGTTTTAACATACATTGAATTGAATCCAAGCAGGTGGAGTCGTGTTTTATTATTCACTTTTATGAATGCCATTCACATTCTGAATGGAAGACACTGAGAGAAGTGTACATAAAAGTAACATAATTTAATGCCTTTTCCTGACTATAGCGAATTCTGAGCAGGAAATGGTGAACATTTGGATTAAAAACGAAAAGCTACCTCCTTAAAATGAAAGTAAACAATTGTTCAGAGGAATTCTTTGATGAAAAACATCTTTTCTTTTTCTCAGTAAGGTTATGTTTCATATTTCAATCCCACATCAATCTTTAAAAGATATGTTTTAAAACCTACATTAAACTAATACTAATGAATGCAACAAACAAAAACAGTTCATGTTAAACTTTTCAAAATTTAGAATCAGTGAAAGTTACAGCAGAAGACTTACCGTTAACATAAACTCCTTTTTCAGGATGTTCGTGAAGGTCCAGTTTCTTCTTGCTGTCAGCTCCCAATAAATCGCGGATCTCTTCATTGTAAATTTCAAGGTAGGATGCATGGACAAGAAACTTGCAGCCTTCGGTGACGGAAATTGTCTCAAAAATATGATCAAATGCCCTGCGAAAAAGAAAATACCTTTATTTACTCACAGGATTCTGTTTGCAACAAGAAATAAGTGAATAAATCTCCATTGGTGGTGGATCTAGGATGCCATAAGGAGGGGTCAACCACAGTTGGGAAAATGTCCACAGAAGGTCTCAATACAGCATGTCAACTGTTTTTTCTTTTGACCATATTGGGAAGGGGTCTCCCAAAACCCGCCTACGTAGAGTACAAGACAAAGTAATGGACAAAACGCTGCTTTCCAGTCATGATGGCTGATTCTATCAAGAGTCAAAATAACCAAGCATTATGGGTAATTCCAGCAAAACCCTAAATGAGCACCTTCACTTTCTTCATGACATTCCCAAACATGAAAAAGGCTACTATGATAGTAGAGTCTGTTTGCCATCAGTCGTCAGGACAGTAAATTATCAGTTCTTTTGCCCCACTAATTTTGCCATGTACTGTATGTTGCTTCTAAAATTGAATGACAGCACATTAGTTATAAAGTGATTTATCAAATCAAGGCTTAAAAGCACTGGCAAAATCAGTCAAGTTCAGCGACCAACACTATTCAAGAACTCAAAAATGGTAGACTAAATGAGATTCTGGAAGGTAACTACAAATGTGAAGGCACAGGATACACTGTTTGTTGGACTGGATCACCTTAAAGTGATGTAGGACACCATAGAAACATGTCCAAATTTGGTTAACTTCTCAGAAATGAGCGCTTGGATTCATACGAAACTTTCAGATAAATTGATTTTTGCACTCGTCTCTAAAACACTGTTAGACATTGTACCACTTTTGCATGATAAGGTACTAACAATGAAAAGATCCAAAATTCTTAAAACGAAACGAAATGATACTACAAAAAAACTGTAGCAGTGCTTTCGAAATTTAATCTAGAACATTACCAATGACTTTTGGTTTGTTATAAGCAAGTTGCCATGCAACCAATTTTACTACCTTCTTTGCTAAATTTAACTAAACAGACATTACCCACTTAATGACAGATTGATGTAACATTAATTAATCAAATTCCCAAGCTTTTTACTTTCAGAAAATATAGACTTTTACCACAAGTGAAATCTACAATTTTGTAAAATTTGGCCAAATACACAAGCTCGTACATAACCTTGAAATTAAAACATCTAATTCATGAATGTTATGCACAGCCTTGTTGGCAAGTCTGTGAATTCAAATTTTAAATTCAAAGAAAAAATAAAATAAATAATGAATTTCATGAACTAACAACTACGATACTGTGTCAATGAAAATGAATTATACAAAATTAATATACAATAGGCTCAGTGAATAATTTAACAAATCAATACTGTCTTGATTTAGTATATAAGGGGGGTACATTGGGCCAGATACTGTGACCTGTGTCCTTGGCACTGACACCACTTATTCAGGATTAGTGTTAATAAAAACTCTGCTCTGTAAATGTTTATTATGGATTTAGATTTCTGGTTAAAACTGGAAATATTTGATTACTGATTCAGTAACACAGTCCTTAATCAATAAATCTTGATGGATTGGAACAATTTGTTATTGATAGACCTGCAACAGAGACAGTAGTCTAATTAAGTATTTATCACACATCAATACTTCCAGTCAATACCAACATGGGCTGTCCTTGATGACAGTTCAAAATTCTGTAGCAGTTTACAAGTGTATCAACTACTAGAGTCCTTTGTACGAAACGGACTAACTGAAAACAACAAATGATATATTTCACTTTAAACTGAACTCTAAAGTTTACGTCATGACTTTGACTGGCTTAAGGCCCTTCAAATTATATCAGTTATTTTTCACTACAGAACTCCTAAATTTTAGTATTTCTAAAATCGTTTGGAAAAATACTAATTTCCAGCAAAACTTAATTCTACACAAGATACCGACAAATGCATTCTGTGGATAAAGTGTTCAATGGCCTGCTTCACTAAATGAATTGTAACTTTACCAACTTAAATTTTAATTTAAACCATACATAAAAACCAAACAAAAATCCAATCTTGTATATCAAAGCCTTGTGCTATATCTATGAACAATTATGCAACAGACATCTCAAAACAATGTGCCACGAGAGCTCACCTAATATTTGCACCTACCACGCCCCTCAGAATACAAGCCTACCTTGGAATGATGCCCCTCTGAGTGGGAGGGTCAGTGATACCCTGCATACTGAATGACTTCCCGCAGCCAGTTTGACCATAGGCAAATATGGTGCCATTGTAGCCTTCAGTCACACCCTGTGAGAGAATATGTAAAACAGTGCTATGATAAAAGGGCCAATAAGTCTGACATAACATGCCAACATTTTGAGAACCAGTTTGATGCCCGTTATTTAATGGAGAAATCTGGCTCTCAAAGTGCGTGTACCTTATATAAGACTATTAGAGAGAAGAGGTAAACTCCAAAAATACTTTAAAAGTCTCAATAAATCCTTGAGGATTCTTTGTGACAACATTGTTGATCAGTTGAACAAACAAATAATAAAAATATAAAAATACTTGATACGACAAACAAGACCTACCTCCACCAACGGATAGGCGATGTCATTATAGATCTGTTCTGTTGTAGAATCTGTAAAATAAGCTCCGTCAAACGTGAAGCTTTTTGGTGGAGCTTTTTCCTCCGAGGGGTTCTGAATGGAACACTGACCGCGTGCATTGTCCATTGTGACCACACAGGTACATTTCAAGTCCTTCTCCCTCGTGTTCATAGGACGACATCTTACAATAACCTTTACAGCTTCTGCCATAGTTCCTGAAAAAAGTGTGAAGCAGTTAACGACAGTTTCATAAACAACTGGACATGGATATCACTTTGATGTGTTACATTTATTAAAAGAACTATGAGTAAGAAGTATGCAGACCAAGAAAATTACAATAATTTAGTGAAAGTCTTATCCTATTTTAATTACCAAGTTTATCTTGAAAATGCCGATGGTTTCATAAACAGCAGGACATGAATATCACTTCGTTACGTTATACTTATCACATGATCTATCAAAAAGTAATATGCAAAGTAAATGCTCAATCAAAGTAGTAGAACAAAGGTTTCCACCTCAAAACAAGAACCAAGACAATGTTTTCAAAGAAATTGCAACTGAGGCTTTATAGCCACAATAAACACATCTTTTTAATCTATATCTCTTACAACTGTGATAAAACTGGTCTTAAATAGTTCATTATTCACAGTAGAAGTGATTTCTAGATTTGAAAAGAAAGTCCATTACTACTTGGGACCTGGAAAAATACGTTGACATAACCATTTTAAACCCCCAGTATGTCCTCAAGCACAGATGAACGGACTCACTGGTACCAAAACCTAGCCCAGTATGTCATCAAGCATAGATAAATAGACTCATTTCTAGTCTCTGAGGGGAACAAGTTGCGATCAATTTTATGGCAATAGTTGGATTGGTAGGTACCTGATTTAGAATTGATTTGAAAACCAGTTACTGCCACTGAACAACAGATACAGGTAACAGAAGTGAGAAAACTGCATATCCACCAACAGTAGACATCTTATATTTGGTAGAAAACAGTCTCTGAGGAGATGAGACTCAGAATGAAAAAGGTACAGTTTGTATATAGTGTTTGACCTCTTGGACACTGGTCAGATAGAGCAGTCCATGATTTTGAGAACCAGGCGATAACTGAATAATTGATTCGTTCTTTAATTCAGGGACCTCAGCATAAGACCAGTGCCGACTTCCTGTCACTAGTGTCAGTCTTCAGGACTTCAGGTCATAGACATAAATCATTATTGGCAATTTACCTAATCTATAAAGCCTCGATTGGTCAGGAATGATAACAAAAGCCAAAAGAACTTGGGTACAAAGTTATATGTCGCGAAAGTCCCCTTTTGCACGAGTTAACGATAGCTATCACCGTCACTGTCACGGCGGTCACACGGGGACACTGACTGACTGAGCAGTGTATCTCCTGGCTACCACTGTAAACAACCTATTTCGGATGTGGTTTAACGAATATCATCTGAAGACAAGCAGATTATTTCCAGCCCGAGTAGTCTAAGATGTAGTTTAATTTTTGTCCAGCTATATTCCACAAAGTCTTGAACTCAAAGCGATTGGAAAATCGTCTTCTTTGTAAAAATTCCAGTCCGAATTAATGGAATCCATCTTGGTTATAAAATATGTGCAGATGCATGCTGGGAAATGCTTATTTAGCCTAAAATCATGGTCGTTTCCTATTCTTCATTACAAAATTCATGGAAGTTGTATATTGTATGAAATAAGATATTATAATATAATGCCAATCTATTGGTTATAAATATGTTATCTTTTTCTGTTGTATTTACATCAAAATTTTATATTAAATTCTCAAGAGTATACAGCCTCGTTTTAGATACCGGCAAGATGTCCGACGAAAAGAAACAGTCCGCTGACAAAGAAGTGAAGGAAAACAAGGCTGAGAAAAATGCTGAAGAAAAAGAACAAGAGCTGGTGAAATTTTATCTACGTTAATTCATTGCTATTCGCTTATAGTAAAATTTTCGTGTTTAATGCTGTCGATTTGTCTGCAATGACAGATCATTATATGCTGTGTCATCTAAGAAGTTAGGCAATGACCATCGCCTCTCTGTTGGCCCGAACCAGAGGCGATGCAGCTACTATAGGCGCTCCATTCGCCGGAAGCTTTTCGGCAAATTATGCCTCGCACTGGCTAAAGCATGGAAGTCACATTGTTGTAAATACATTTTGCGTATAGAGGGACACCTTAGGAGGTTGGCGGTGTGTTTAATTCCTTCCAACTCTAACAAATACTTCCGTTATTGAACTTTTTGTTCGAGCAGTCACTCGTTCAGTTCCCAAAATTGTGAACTCTCCATTTTTATACTGTGCACGCTCCAATTTTTACCGCGCTCGCTAGGTGATGTGACTTCATGACCTCAATCTTTAAATAGGCCAAAGGTGAGCCATTGCGGTCTTGTCAGTTAAATGTTTGTTTCCAAAATACCACCACTACTTTTCTTTAATTGGCGTTACTTGAAACTGATTGTATTTCAATGAATTATTGTTTGTATTTGATAAAAATAAATGCTGTTGATATGACATTTAATAGTGTTTGTGCACATATTTGACATTTTAATGTCTAACAAATGGCAAATGCACGGCTGGTTTCCGGCAGCACGTACGTAAAGGGCGGGAACTTCAGCCTTCAAAGTTCGCCGGTAGGACTGAAACTCCTGACCTTCGGCCTGGTTAAAAGCATAAGGTCATATCTCCTGGCGTGTGCCGAGTGAAAATGTTGAGTTCACGATTTTGGGAACTGAAATAGGGACTACTTGAAGAAAAAGTTTGGTAACGGGAGTATTTGTTCGAGTTGGAAGGAATTAAACACATCGACAACCCCCCAAGGTGTTCCTCTATGTGCAAAAGGTATTTATAACAACGTGACTTTGATGTTTTAGTCGGTGCGAGGCATAATTCGCCGAAAAGCTTCCGGCGTATGGAGCTGCATCGCCTCGGGTTCGAGCCAACAGAGGCGATGGTCATTGCCTACTAAGAAGTCTGAGACCTCTCCAAACTCCAAGACGAGTTGATTAAGTCAATCATTCAAGGATTTAACGGTTTGGTCTCTGTTCAGGCTTCATTTACTTCAAAGTATCCTTGTTAGTAATTCATTGATTGTGTACTTATCGAATGGATATGTATGTACTGTAGTTACGGAGAAATATTAAACGGACCAACTGCTACATGACAGAACTTGATCCTGCTTAATCTCAGACTCAAGATCACCTATCCGTGAACTTAGAATACACTCAAATAATTAGTTCATATTGATAAAAATTAGTATTGTACTAAGTCAAATTACCGGCCAATAAAATGATGTTAATTTTCACCAACTTTTTTCAATAACTGGCGATCTTGTTAACCTAACATTAACAATTATTGATTTAACCATTCACTTATTCCTCGGGTTCAGTAACATTAACGAGAAAATGGATGATCGTGAAGCCAATAATTACGAGAAGTCATTTCAATGAACAAAAAATTTCACGCATACACGATCTTGAGATTAAAACGGATTCTAAGTTCACGCACAGCACAACCCATACAATGTCAGTTAATAAAACAATCTCATAAATATGCTTCAGGCAGTTCAGGGAAGGTGATTTCCAATCAAGTAGGATAGGGTAAAGGGCAAACTGCACATTCAAGATCCAGATGAATACAATACCTGTGAAGTCGAGAAAACGTGTTACTGAAACGATTATGAAAGGCTATGGTCTCTTCTTCCCACCGGGTTGTCGCATAACCAAGTTACCCTCTGAGACATTTTCCACAAGCTGTCCTTTGTTATCGCAATTTGGCTCATTAAAGGACTATTTGAATAGTTTATTTGAGGCGTTGTCGAACTGCTTGTAACAGTCAGTTTACAGTCCCCTGGAAGTTTTTAGTTTTGCGTTTTCAATACCAAGAGTGAAATATCACAAAATTGGTTCTAGTACTCCTGTGTTTGGCACTTGTTTTATTAGAAAACCAGGTTTTAGCATTTCCCATGTCTGGCAGCCTCGTGACTAAAGTCAGTGGGTTTGAGGTTGTTTGAGGTTAAAACCATAAGGGAATTTGTTCAGAGGGGAATTTTTGAACGTAGTGAGGGGAATTCCGTGTGATTTTTCAATATTTTTGAGTGGGGTATGGGGCCTATATTTCACCCCAATTTTGAGGAATGAAGGGCCCTGTAAGTAATTACGAATTACCGGCAAACCCTCTGGCTTATAAATCTTTGATTCGGTCAATGTTCAGGGTAGACCTTTTCTAGAATGACATGCAATACCAAATATTTCAGTACTTCCGACTTATCTATAATTACTTGTGATGTTATTTCAGTCTGAGGAAGACAAACAGTTGCAAGATGAGCTTAACATGCTTGTTGAAAGGCTGATGGTGAGTACCAAATCATTGTCATTTCAGGTCAATGACCAATCATATAGCCTTGAAATTTAGTTAGACTGTGCCCTATGTTGGTCCTCATATGAAATGAAAATAACCATTATGTAGTTTTATTCTTTTGAAACGGAAGAGTTGATTAAAATCTGTTAAAGGTAAAAAGGCAATTGGTTCATTGGAAAGTTTTACTTTGTTAAAAATGTGTGAAAAAATGGATGAAACCTGTTCAATGAATATGATAATGCTCTGAACACATCTCCAGCCAATTGCATGTTGGGAAAAGTTGGGTTGTAAAATTTTCATTCCCAGTTTTTAAAAATTTGTTATGCATATACAATAAGTGGTTATCATTTTGTTACTATTATATAAAGGCTTTTTATTACCATGTGAAAGAGAGAGAGAGTAAGACAACACATTTGCCTTGCACTCTCTGTCGATAAGAAATTATTGGGGCAGGTGCCACTCTTTCGTAGGTTTTGCCCCTGAGTGTAGCACCCAACTATCCAAGCGTAACTCTCTTTACACAGGAGTCTAACCAGAAGCTATACAAACCTGCACTAGAGAGTCTCCGAACTCTCATTCGTGCCTCTACCACATCAATGACGTCTGTACCAAAACCTCTCAAGTTTCTGCGGCCTCACTACGACACCATCAAAGACGTGCACACCAAGATAGTTGACAATGAAACCAAGGTATATTTTTACCATCAGTTTTAGATTAATCATGATTCTCTAGTGTCTTTGAATGTGCTATGGTTTATAATCTTCAATTTAGTGAACATAGTAAATTCAGCTTTTGAACTGTCAATTAGTTTGTTGCTGTGGTTTGATGATGTATGTAAATTAATATTTTCATTGAAGTAATAAGTTGAAACTAATGGAAACGATTTCGAGATCAGATATAGACTATTAACAGCAAATTGTTTTTTACCAAAACTGTCCCTGAGATGAATTTACACACCAGCATGGCTTATTGTAAATGTTTACAATTTCTCAAAAGAGTAATTTTGGTTGAAGTTTGTTAGCTTCAAGATACACCTCAGCATAGTGTTGCGGCACCTACTGTTCTGGCTCACTGCCCAACTACGACATCTGTCAATCCCGCTAAGGTTATTTTGCTCTAGTATTTTGCACATAAAGATCTTAGGAAATAGTACATGTGGTCTGAGGCACATTGCATTATCCAGGCCCGTTGCATCAAACACATGAAACCATTTTTCGTTTATTAATAAATGCATATAACACGTATACACAAATTAAGACCCCTCTTAGGAGCTTGAGATCTGACTCAAAGGTTTAGCAATGTGGTCCAGCCGGATTTGAACCTATTTGTGAACAGGAGGCAAACACTCCACCCACAAGGCCACAATGCCTCCTACTTGAAGATCGTTAACAAGCTTGATGATTTCTCTATTTTCTGTAGAAATTTTGTGCTGACATTATATCAGTGCTAGGCATGACGATGAGTGATGGTAAAGACAGTCTGGCGTACAGACTGATTGGTTCAAAGGAAGATATTGGTTCATGGGGTCATGAATATGTCAGGTAAGAACCTACATTTGAAGGGACATCTTGATGAATCATGTGACGTGTCTGTACAAAACTGTCCCAAATAGTGTTGTATTCAAATGTTGCTGTGGAACTTATGCCATTATTAAGTGCTGACTACAGATCATCTGTAGGACTTCTCTTGCAATGCACAAATACACTAAATTTTGTGAACTGAAAAGAATCAAGTTGGGATGCTAAACATAGTTATTGTGTGGTCTGAGAACAGCGCAGTGAGGTTGCGTTCTACAGTTATAATTATCTGTGGTCATTGTATAGTAGCTACATATGGGAACTATTTCTTGGAATTTTGTGCTTTTGTTACACGGAATTGGTGAAAGTTTACCTGAATTTCTGATGTAAATACAAAGGCGCTGAACCCTGAGTAAGGCCAAATTTAGATGCGTTATAGTTTTAGAACTCAAGAGAGTTTACTGAAACGTGCCGCTGGGTTATAAATTACATCTAACCTAGCATGTGTATCCCCCACAGACATCTGGCCGGCCAGGTGGCCAATGAGTGGCAAGAGCTGTCAGATGAAGATGCCAGTAGGCGGGAGCAGCTGTTCACATTGGCCAAGCAGATCGTGCCGTACCACATGGAACATAACGCCGAGGCAGAGGCGTGCGACCTGTTGATGGAGATTGAGAAGTTGGACTTACTTCCAAACTACGTGGACGAGAACAGCTTCCCCAGGGTCTGTCTGTATCTCACCAGGTGAGTTGTAGATTGGGAACATCTTCTGAGGTGTTTGATCTGCTGTCTAACGTCTCGCGCAAACTAGTGCCTAACTTTCAAGACCTCAGTGTGGCTTATCTTTGCTTGAAACCTAATCATGGAGTTTTTCGTGCAGAAGGGTCATGTTGTCAGACAGTAGTTTTGATCAACGTCATAGTCGAACCAGCCCAGTGTCTTGAATGCTAATTCTTGTCAGTAAATTGAGCATTACGTCTTTCAAAATTGCAGCAGAACTTTGAAAATGCTTGTTGTTCTCTTCCAGCTGTGTTCCTTACGTGCCTGACCCAGAAAATACAAATCTATTGAGAACAGCCGGGCTGATCTTCAGAAAGTTCAATCGTTACCCGGACGCTCTAAAGTTGGCTATTCAACTCAACGATCTTCCCCTCGTGGAAGAGATATTCACCTCCTGCAAAGATGGGTTCGTACATTTGAAGTTGAGGCGAAATGTGATTGAATGAATAACCAGGTCTTTTGAGGTCAAATTTGCTGAGATTGACACATCACTTCAATGCAGTGTTAGTAGTGTCCATCAAACGATGTGCGTTATGAAGTGGGTTTCGATGTTTGCTTTGAATATTTGTTTAGCAATTTGCAAGAACAAAATTTTACTGGCACAGTTACTTATCTTGTGCACAAATTGTTTTGGTTATTTTTAAAATAGACTAGCACTTCTGAAGTTTTTTTAGATTTGTAATTACATTTTGTATTTTGTTAATGGCAGCTAATCCTAGGGCTTATCTTCTATTGTATTGAATGACAGATAGAATACTCTTCTGACAGCAATAATAGAAAGTTTGAGCAAGAGTATGTAGACAGGAATTTTCCTTCTTTTGTTCTGAAGTACATCATATACATATATTGCTTGTAATTAGAAGCACTCAATGACTTCAGATGTTTACTGCTTCAGTCTATTCTGTATTTCATCAACTCGACCATCTTTTAGTACATGTACACGTACGGATACATGTACTAAAAGTACTTTTAGTACATGTATCTGTACGTGCACATGTACTTTTAGTACATATACACGTACAGATACGTGTACTTTTAGTCCATGTACGGATACTTAGAATTGTTTTGTGTAGTCCCCAAATAAGTAGATAAAGGGTAATACAAGTATTTAAAAGTAAGGACTATGAATTGTGTGGAGACAGCACATTTTATGTTGCCATTACAGTCTTGTCCAGAAGCAGTTGGCGTACATGTTGGGTAGACAACAGATCTGTTTAGAGACATTGGATGAGAACATGGATGATTATGACGATCTATTGGAGATCATGTCTAATGCTCATCTCAACAACAACTTCCTGGCTCTTGCCCGTGAGGTAAGTCATGGTAACACACACAGACTACCAATGCCAGGTTACCATGGAAAAAAAGATGTGTACAAGTAATTGCTCAGAGTAATGTTGATGTCCCGGAAGTCCAAGTCATTAAGACTGAGCGCTAGTGCATTTTACTGGCATAGTGGTGAAAGGTGGCATTTCCTGTCGTAATGAATTTCTCTAAAAAGTTGACCGAATCCAGATGTGTAGTTTGGATATTGCTGTCATGACTGGTCGCTACCTGTCTTTATTATGTCATAGAGCAGAAATAGCCATCGTGAATGGGGAAATGGTATTTTGTCCGATTACTTGAGGGTTGATAAGTTAGGTCTTTGTCCAAAACCAAAAAAAATTAATAAAGACTTCAGTCGAAAGTTGACTTTAATAATCACACTGTGTGAAACTTGGAATTTTACTTTAGACATGTCACGCAGTTGGTCAATTTTCAAGTCTGAGGATATGTTTTGTGGTCTTGGGGGTTCTGGTGTTAGAAAGTAGGTGAATATTAAAAGCAAATCTTCATTTTCATGCTCTATTTGTATCGTGTCTTTATTCACTCGTGTTATTGTTTCATTTTCATTTACGTTTATATGACTTTCATCATAACTTTTTGTCTCCATAACTAGGCTAGTTGATTTTGATGTTCCCTTCAGTTGCTATAGTGATTTCTCTGTTAGAAGTAAGTTTGTTCAATGAGCTTAGAGTTTTAGCCCGTTTTAAAGAAATAACTCACTTAAATCTTAAATGTCATTTACAGCTTGATATCATGGATCCCAAGGTACCTGAAGATATATACAAGACACATTTGGAGCCTACACGTATGTTTCTGCATTTTATTTGCTTTAAAAAGTACTTATTCGATATAAAAAAACAGTGCTGGTGGCCTGATGTCATTTGCGGTGCATCAGACGTGTGCAGGCCTCATGATTGGGCCCATTCCACAAAACACCTGAGCTAAAGCACGAGAGCCCCATTATGCTTCTTCATGAAGGAAGTCTGCCCTTTAAAAAACTGGACAGACGTTTCCATTTGTTGCCATGCACTATATGTTGAAGGCATTTAACAGTGCCATCCAGTAGGTTGCTCCTTAGCCTATAAAAAGCTGGGCAAGACTTATTCGATATAGCTTGTGAAATAAATTTTTTTGAATTAACACTAATGAGGATGTAGACTGTACAGCAGCATAAAACAACTGAACTATTTTTTGAAACATGCTCTGACTTTCATTTCATTAATCGTGAGTGTTGGGTGTAAGGTAACAATTATTTGGTTAATGCTACTGACACCGTGCCAAAATTCAAGCTTGGCACTCAACTTAAAAACTAAAAACGAGTTTCATAAAATGTACCCTTGCAGTGCTGTTTGTGGATTATGGTGTATGCCATTTGTCCCTGAGTAGCAGTTTATTTAAGCAATGAGGCTCTTACTCTCTCCATCATTACAGTCTGTTACTGGAAGTGCTTTTGGTGTGATGTGGTTTTTGGTCAGTTTCTGTATGTTTACATCTTTCACTCCATCAGGTTTGGTTGGTCCCACCGTTGACTCTGCGCGGCAGAATCTGGCTTCTTCATTCGTCAACGGCTTTGTGAACGCTGCCTTTGGCCAGGACAAGGTGTTGACGGAAGACGGCAATAAGTGGCTGTACAAGAACAAGGAACACGGTGCGTAGTGCTATCACATGGTATACATGGTCTTGTTTTGATTGTTTTTCATGTTATTCTTGTTTTAACTACAAGAAGATTTCTATTCATGTGGGTGTTTCGAACTGTGACCCTGCCTGAGGCACCTAGACCACAGACAGAAATACCATCATACTTTAGATTACATGTTTATGAACAGTACCTGTCAAAAGTATACAGACAAAATGACCTGGAATCCCCCTCATGATGGCTGGATGGAAGCTGAATTCATTGACGTAGTTGCATTCTGCCATGGTCATGAGTGAAAGAGAATTTACCACTATGTTAGTAGGTAGAAACAATATTCTGTCAGTTGAAATTTGGTGCTATGACAATTCATTGTTAGTCGTTATAACTGTAAAGTTACTAGCTGTTGTGATGGAGAAGGGCTGTTTTTACTGATTAGTGTTCATGTGATCTGTACGATGACATTTCTTTTGATGAAAAATGACCACTAATTATACAGGAGTAAGTATAATAAATGCTGTTTGTTTCATGGGTGAATTTTTTCCTCAAACAATTTTCTGTTTTCTTTATCTGTTTTTTTCTGCTCTGTTTTGTCTTTATACCGGTGTGTTTGGACTTCTGTGCTATTGCCTTCTTTCAATACCCAGGTATGTTGAGTGCCACGGCCACCCTGGGGTTGATCTTACTATGGGATGTGGATGGTGGACTGACCCAGATAGATAAATACCTGTACTCATCGGAGGACTACATCAAGGTAAGTTGATTATCATTCTGCCTTGGCATTTATTGCACAGTAGATAGATGTTCTCTCTGAAACTAATGGTCTAGATCAGTTTGTTATGGATACGTCTTATGTTGTGTTGGTTTTTTTTTCCTTCCTCCCTTTTAATCGAGTGCAGGAGAATCATTTATAAGTCAATTCACCGAGGGAGCCACCAAAGGGGCGCTTGTAAGATACACAACTTTGAACAATCTCAGAAATGATGTCACAATATGTATTCATCGCAGTTTTTGTCTCAGTAATCTTAATGCACCCGTGATGTCTCTGTCTGTGTGTGCATAGATATATTATTAGAGGGTGGAAAACTTGTACTGTGGTTGCACACCCTTATCACACACAGCGAAAACTTACCACTGAGCCTGAATTCCAACCACACCCGGCCACTGCCTCACTTGCTCTATGTGATCAGAGTGCCTGTGTGTTACTGGATTTCAGGTCCCATCATAAGGGCTTTTTGTGTGTGACAAGATTTTTGTTTGGTGTGTGATAATAGTGGTTTCAACCCCTGATTTTGTGGTATAAACTGTATTGTATTGGTCATTGTCAAACAGCATGTGAACGATGAGACCTATTTCATTGAACAAGTTTACTTTTAACTTACATGAAAGGATGCCATGTCAATTCTGGAATGACAAAATTTGTGAACAATAAGAAATTTACGGTTTGAACAAAATATGGTTGGGGGAGAAAGATCCTTGCCTAAATGCGACTGCATTTCTTGGATACTGAATTGAATATGTAAATACAAACCTCAGTTTTAAAAGGTGTAATATTTGTGTCCCAGGCCAAAAGCTTATGGCGCATGCTCCCTTGCTGTTTTGATTTTAAGACCACCACTTCTGATTTCAGAGACATGGCATTATGCGTACATTCCGTGTATATTTAGTTTCTTTCAAAGCACCGGTAGTTGTCATGCTCAGAACATTGTGTGATGAGCCGTATCCTAGTAGTGGTGTAGCCTCCAAACCCTTCCATTGATCTCATTTCAGTCAGGAGCACTTCTGGCATGTGGTATAGTCAACTCAGGCGTGAGGAATGATTGCGACCCGGCCTTAGCGCTGTTGTCAGATTATGTTCAGCACTCCAGCAATGTGATGCGGATTGGTTCCATCATGGGGTAAGGATTGTCTGCTAGAATAGTGATTTGCAATGTTCGTTAATAGTAAGTGCAGGCTCTCTCTAAGAGCTGAATTCTTGAAAATAATCTTACATTAACTCCATTTTTTAAATTTTGCTTTTTTATTGTTTTCTGAAGAATTACAATAGAATTTTATTAAAAAATTTGGCTCGCCTTGCTTTACATTTGCTTAAAAAGTCGACTGGTATATTGTCTGATAGAACTACTCTTTGGTAGGTTGAATGCCAGACAACATCTGTTGAGCTATCAGATTCTATCATTAATCATCTCAGATCTGTCATGTTGTTCAATAGTAGCTCAGTAGTTCTGTTTTACCCTCACATAAGACTATCTACAGTTACTAATGTCACACATAGGACTATGTACAGTTACTAATGTCAAACATAAGACTATGTACAGTTACTAATGTCAAACATAAGGCTATGTACAGTTACTAATTTCAAACATAAGACTATGTACAGTTACTAATGTCAAACATAAGATTATGTACAGTTACTAATGTCAAACATAATGCTATGTACAGTTACTAATTTCAAACATAAGACTATGTACAATTACTAATGTCAAACATAAGGCTATGTACAGTTACTAATGTCATACATAAGACTATGTACAGTTACTAATGTCAAACATAAGACTATGTACAGTTACTAATTTCAAACATAAGACTATGTACAGTTACTAATTTCAAACATAAGACTATGTACAGTTACTAATTTCAAACATAAGACTATGTACAGTTACTAATTTCAAACATAAGACTATGTACAGTTACTAATTTCAAACATAAGACTATGTACAGTTACTAATTTCAAACATAAGACTATGTACAGTTACTAATTTCAAACATAAGACTATGTACAGTTACTAATTTCAAACATAAGACTATGTACAGTTACTAATTTCAAACATAAGACTATGTACAGTTACTAATTTCAAACATAAGACTATGTACAGTTACTAATTTCAAACATAAGACTATGTACAGTTACTAATTTCAAACATAAGACTATGTACAGTTACTAATTTCAAACATAAGACTATGTACAGTTACTAATTTCAAACATAAGACTATGTACAGTTACTAATTTCAAACATAAGACTATGTACAGTTACTAATTTCAAACATAAGACTATGTGCAGTTACTAATTTCAAACATAAGACTATGTACAGTTGCTAATGTCAAATTCTTCTTGTCACTCAGCTACTTGCCTTCATACTATCAGTCATGGATTCATCTACATGTTAAAGACTTGCTTGTGTCCAAATGGTACGGTAAACTGTCACCAACTTAGGACACAATATGGCGGGCAGTCAAGTGAAATTTTATTGGTTTTTATGGAATATATGAAGCACCAAAAAATACATTATTGTTGTAAAATTCTATACCGTAGTTAGTATCATCAGACAATGTCTTCAGAAATTGTGGACATTCACATCAGCGATAGAAGCCTTTGGAAAATGGAAAAGGTCAGTTTTGACGATTAGTTTGGTCTGTCATTGGTGGTATTTGACTGTAACATATCATGCCTTATGTGTAATGCTACGTGGATATGTGCTCAATGTTATCTTCTATCCTTTGTTTTTGTAGTCTTGGTCTGGCATACGCTGGCTCCAACAGAAAAGATGTTATAAGTTTAATACTGCCTGTCTTTGGTGACACCAAGTCCAATATGGAGGTAAGGATGGCAGTGTGACTGCACTTTATCTGAGTTAAAGAATTTTGTTATACGTTTCTTTTGCCATATTTATTACTAAACACTAGCAATCACAAAGGCACGTGTATTGTAATTAAATACGAACAGTGATGGATTAATGACTCTTCTAATCTTGCTGATGCAGAGCGTTTGAGACATGTCTTGTATTGTTAGTTTGTAATATACAATCTAGGTAGTGAACGTAATTGTGCCTGTGTGGCATTACCACTACACATGTCTGTATCTGTAGGTGCTGGGAGTGGCTGGACTTGCCTGCGGGATGATAGCAGTAGGCAGCTGCAATAGTGAGGTCACATCAACATTACTGCAGGCGTTGATGGAAAAAACTGAGTTGGAACTGAAAGATTCCTATGCCAAGTTCTTAGCACTTGGTCTAGCCCTCACATATTTAGGTATGATCCTTGCACAGAAAATGGGTATTTGGCTTTGAAGCAATCTGCTGAATGTGTTTTTATCCGCTAGTCTAGTATAACAAGAGATTTTTGTTCTGATTTTCTGGTGCTGGTTTTAACATACTTCTGTTATGTCTAAAATTGTTCTTACTACCTGAACTGTGCTTGAATTGTGGCAGCTTTGTTTTAAAGTGTTGTTAAAGTGCAATCGATAACGAGAAATGTTGTACAATGCACATCTGAACACATGACCCAGAATTCCCCTAATGACAGCTGAGGGTGAGAGGAATTCACCACCAAAGTGGCTGGAATGACAAGTTTTGAGGTGGCATTACCCGTCTGTAATCTTGCTATTTTTCGTGTGTGCTGTGAGAGCTAACTTACTGGTACTTCAGCTATAAGCCCTTGCGTGTCTATTGTGCTGTAAACTGTTTCCTTAATTTTTTGCAACCTGAAGAATAAAACTGCTACATTCTCACAATTCTTTACACAATGTCAAGTTCCCTTATGTACACAATTTATTTTCCATTACGTACATACTGTCATCCAACTGTGATTAATGGCGTTCTTTATTCGTGTTCCCAGGTAAACAAGACGCATCAGATGCAGTATTAGCCACTCTGCAGGTGGTGACTGAACCCATGAAGTCTGTTGCATGCACTTTAGTCGATGTCTGTGCATACGCAGGTAAGTCGCATCACATATTCCTGCAGTTGTCTAGATTCTATAGTCAACAAAAATTGTTAAATTCATGCCGATGCTGATATAGCGTGCCCGAATTTTGAGAACCAGTTTTCTCCTCTAAATAACAGGCATCAAACTGGTTCTCAAAATACGGGCACGTCATATCAGACTATTGCCCTCTTTTGAGTTTCTCCAACGAACAAGGAATTGAGTAGATCAGGAAGAGACATTTGAATGACACATGAAAAGAAGATTGTACCTGGAGACTAGTTATATCTCATCTTCAAGCAGACATAAAATGAGACAGGGCTAATAATTAGAAAAGGTCTCAAAGGGTTTCATCGGACTCGGAGTGCAAGCCAATAGTTTTAAAGGAAATATGGACGTAATGGGAGACACCAGAGGAATAGAGATTCCTGTGATATTCTCATTCAGCACCAGTTTTGTCACGTTAAAAGCAATTTTTTTTTTGTGCCAGCACAATCGAGCGTTCATTTTTTTACTTTTGCATAATCTAATTCCAACTCAGAATCTACTTCATGTCTTCTCTGAGCATTGTAAGACTTTCCATGGATATTGAATCTGTACGCACTTCACTCGTTGCAGGAACTGGCAATGTGCTTAAGGTTCAGAATCTGCTGCATATCTGCTCAGAGCACTACGAAGTACAGAAAGATTCAGACAACAATGACAATAAGAAAGAAGACAAGAACAAGAAGAAAGAGGACAAGAAAACGACAGAGACAAAGGATGAGAAGCCAGATCTGTCCTCTCAACAGAGTAAGTGGCAAGATGTATTAACTCTTTAATTATATTTCAGGCTCTGAAAGCTGTTTTCACATATTAGGTGGTGAAAGAACATTTGCCCAAAATCAGCTTATTTTTCTTGCGAATTAAACATTTGCCACTTGCAAATTACTGCTTGCCCTGTAAGTTTGCTGCGGTTGAATGCATGTTCCTGAAACTGCACACTGGTATCTGTAAGTGAAATAACTTTCTCACACTGTTTTGGTGCCAGAAATATGATAATCCCTCAAACTGCATATCTACCGTGGGCTGTAAGTTGTTGCTTCTGTTAGTTTAAGATCTGTTGAACAATGACCACTCCATATGACATAAATTGATTAAATAGCGGATTTGCAGCGACGCCATATTGAAATTAGGTTAAAATGGTGCATTGTGGGTGCTGTGGTCAGGATTCCGAAAGCGGCCATAGTAACAAGCATAATACGCGGTATGAGCGCGAAGAAAACTTACAGCGGATACACTTGTTGTGTTCCTGGCTGCTTCAAAAACAACAAGAGAGATAAAAATCTGAGTTT
>NMRA01000264.1:430872-503829 GCA_002633005.1 Phoronis australis
TTAAAATTAACGTCTCTAGCATATCCACGACGAAAGCTACAAAAGTTAAGCAACCCAAGAACTCTCAACTTGTCTGAAATAGGAGGAGATTTCGAAATCAACGCCGATAACCCCAATACTGAACACGGCGACAGTCGTGCTCTCGGTCACACGGTCACTGATCATAGCTACGCTGTGTTTACAAACGAGAGAGAAGACTTGCTTGGTATTATAAAGCAAAAAATGAAACATGGTTTTTAGTTTGCAAATCACTCCAAATGCACACACTATCCAGCCTGCTCAAGACATGCCTGACCACAAGCTATCCCATGAGCCTTCGCGAAGGAAGTAACTCGCACATGCGCAATGCGTAGTTCGTCTGCGCTGCAAATCCGCTATTTAACAGCAAAGTGTCCTGTGTTATTAAACAGTATGGTTGTCCTTATAAATTTCTTAGTGTGTGATTTAGTCTATGAATGTGATATATCTTTTATCAGGTGTAGCAGTTCTTGGTATAGCGTTGATTGCCATGGGTGAGGATATTGGTGCTGAGATGTCCTTCAGGACGTTTGGTCATTTAGTAAGTAATCTGGTGTAGTTTATTTAAATTACATGGTTGCAATCTATTTATTGTGCTCATTTGAAACAATGCGTTCTTTTGGTTGGCTTTCAGCTGTAATGTAAATGCTTTCACTTCCTTCTAATTTCAGACGATCTGTCATGTATTTTGGGGTAAATCAAACTGTGGCTTGTTAAACATTGAATGATTTGATTTACTTTCACATTATTAAATCCTGAAGATCGCTCGAGTCAGAGTCGGTCTGAGAGCTTTTGTATCATTAAGGCGAATTTAGACTTGCTTGAATGGGTGAGTGCATGAACTGCAAGTACAAACTAACACAGAAATTTGTCTATGCAACAATCCAACTTATGGGTGTCCCACTCGTGTGAGTTTACAATAGTCCATTTCCACTCTATTTCAGCTGCGTTATGGTGAACCTGTTATTCGGCGGTCAGTTCCGCTGGCTCTGGCTCTGATCTCTGCCAGTAACCCACGTCTGCAAATTCTCGACACGCTCAGCAAGTTCTCTCATGACTCAGACGTAGAGGTTGCTTACAACTCCATCCTGGCCATGGGAATAGTGGGCGCAGGTAAGGTACATCCAGGGGTTGGTGGGTCATTTCACTCATTCGGAGCCCATCTTACGGTTGGCCGCCACTCTGTGTCATGTGACTTACATCACAATAGCGCCAGCTAAGATGATCATGTCACACTAATGTTATATATGCACTGCTGAGCTTGGTTATATATGCTCATAATATCTGCATGAATTTTGTGTCGACACAAACTCTCCAAATATCCTCAATGCATATAGTGCCCTGCTGCTGGGAGTACTTGACACCTGTTGGTAGGTTATTGGTCAGCAAAAACTATTTCAAAACTTCAACATTATTACTGTTGTTCCCCACCTGCTGTGGTTCTAGTTTATCCCCACTGCACATATCATCGGGCATGTAGTGCCAGCCAGTCATGCGGTTACCCTCTAGTAGAAGTTTTTGTCACATTCAATGGTGGTACAGAAGTTACGGCGGAAATCAGTCGCGTTGTAGTTTCTCAGTCTTGATTCATTATTGTGCAGTGCAGTTATGAAAGTTACTAGGATTTTGAGCTTTTAGGCAATTGTCACTTTAACAGAGGCCCTGTGTTTTAAGAACCTTTTTGATACACATTATTCAGTGGAGACAACTGGCTCTCAAAATGTATGACCGCTGTAAGTGACTGTTCCCGCTTTTTGGACGACAAATGTGTTCTCACTGGACACAGTGCTTATTAACACTTGGAGTCATTGTATCATTTCTCCTGCCAGGTACCAACAATGCCCGTCTAGGAGCCATGCTGCGCCAGTTGGCTGTCTACCATGCCAAAGACCCTCTCAGTCTGTTCGCCGTACGCCTGGCACAGGGGCTTGTCCACATGGGCAAGGGTACACTGACCCTGTGCCCCTACCACAGTGATCGCACCCTTATGAGTCCAGTGGCTGTTGCCGGCCTACTAGCCACTATGGTCTCCTGTCTAGATGTAAAAAACTGTAAGTTGATGGCTATAGTTTGTTGTAGCATGAATAATCTGTAAAAATGCTTAGAGTATAGGTGACCCAGCACCACCAAATGAGTTTTAGGTAGGGATTTGTCATTTTTGTAATTGTCATTTTTTTCTGAAAATACAGTACTTTCTGATCATTTTGATGTATGAAACATGTTCTTAACTTAACAAATGGCCAAGTTATTGCCATTTCTAGTTGGAGAAAGCAAAAATTTAGAGCTTAAAAAAGTTAATAACTCTCTCTTGACAAAATCTGTGAAGTCTTACAAAAGTCATGAAATTTTGTTAACAATTTTCGCCAGAACCATGTTTGTTTACAAAGGGTCTTGTAGTCATAGCAATGAGGGCCATGTTCAACATGAGAAATGAGCCTTTGTAAGCATCCTGTCTCGAAATTGTAAGAATTAAGTTCTGTCTGATTTTCATTTGAACAGTACCTGCAAGCATTTTGTATCTGGACATGAACTTGTATTTCAGTAATAATGGGCAAGTCGCACTATCTCCTGTTCAGTCTGGTCTCTGCCATGCAGCCTCGTATGTTAGTCACATTTGACGAAGAGCTACGACCTCTGCCTGTGTCTGTCAGGGTGGGACAGGTTAGTGTAGTAGCTAGCCTGCATGAGATGGGATGACTAGTAAAATACAGTAATAGCAGTATTATAGCCACTACAGTGCCTTCTGTGGGTTGAAGGGAAAGATGAAATGACTGTTGCAATATAGCATCATATAGCATATGGGAGTTAAATTATCTGTTTAAATGAGTGATAAAATTGTGCAATCATGATAGTGGTGCCACATACGGTGGCGCCATCTGGGAGTTACAGCAGCTACAAGTACACGTTCCATCACGAAGAACAACTTTCGATTTAGACCAGTTATTGGTTTAAAGTTGATGTTAAGTTGTTGCTTACTCAAGTGAGAAGGGATATTTGGTCTTGGAAACAACTGCCAATTCATGCTTGAGGCCATACTTGGTGAATAGAAGGACAGGCTGTGACGAGTCTACTTATAGAGCCCAGTCTCTAGTGGTAGCAAAGTGTCACCTTGTAGAGCCTAGTCTTGAGTGGTAGCAAAGTGTCAGTTTCTTCCAAACACTTAAATCACACCTATTTTGATAAAGAAACAATTTGGGACCAATTGCATAACGATAAGTGGTCTAAATCCAAAGTTTCTATGATGGAAGGCAGGTTTACAGCCATTTGCATGAATGAAAAGACTAGTAAAGTGGTGCAATCACGATATCATAACCACGTACATCACCATCTGGAGTTGAATGAAGGAATGAATATTAAAATCTTAAAATAGCATTATGTTCACAAACAGTGCCCTCTGCTGCTTAACATTACCATAATCATTATCCAGTTGTGTTAATTTCTCGTGAACTGTGTGACTTTTGATTTAGGACTCTTCCTGCTTTTCTTTATTTGTATTAGAAACAATTCCATGGCTTGTGAATAGCTGAACTGACATATTGTTATTCCTTGAGATAAGGGTTGAACAGTTAGCTTGTCATGGTTGGTCATTTTGTGCCCCAAGCAAGGTTTCAAGTATTAACGAATTGTCAACTCTTCCCTGCATCACAAATCATTCTCCACCTGATTGATGTACAAGTTGAGACTTATTTTACTGTGGAAAAGGTTTTTAAATCAAAAGTTAGTTTATTTTCCAGCTTAGGTTTGCTTGTAGCTTGAAGGAGGAAATGTCTTTTTGTTTTATCGTAATATGATAACACATAAAAAAGTATTGTTATTAACAAGCAATACTCCCGATTCATTAAAATGGACTTTTCACTTAGTTCAATGGTTTGGTGTCTAGGTGTGCCTTTTCAGTGGCCTGTTGTTAAAGTTGCTCTCCTTTCTCCGCAGGCTGTCGATGTCGTCGGCCAGGCTGGTAAACCCAAGACTATTACAGGCTTCCAGACACACACGTCACCCGTGTTGCTGGCTTATGGTGAAAGGGCAGAGCTGGCTACAGAAGAATGTATCCTTTTATTTCTTCAGATCAAAATCATTGGTATTACTATGAACTAAGTGCAAAGGCACACCATATCCATGGTTGAGTTAATGGGAAAATTTGCAGCAAGCTCATAATGTCGGCACTCATAAATGGTCCATTTAATAGTAAAACAAAGCAAGGATGGATTTTTTTAGCCAAAAATAACACCTATGATCTCCGTTTTGACCTTTAAGGTTATCTCAAACCTTATTTAGTGGCCTCCATTCATATATCATGATAAACTAAGCTTTGTCAACTAGTAAAAGTATATATTTTCTGAAAGAAAAAACATCAGGGAACATAAAAATACTTTTTTGTATTAATGTATGTACTTTTATTACGTAAACACCTTTTTTAAGTCAAAATTTCATTTTTAAGAAAGGTACATTCATAGCAAAATAACCCCAAGGTCGATTTTAATGGAACCTTTTTTAAATGAAAACTTCACCAGTTACTTCAAAAACACTGTTAGGAATTTTTTATTGGTCTTTTTTGTTTTGTATGACAAATTAACTCGCAAAACGTGAGGTATTTTTGTAAAGAAATAGAAGCTGTATTCATCTTTGTTACATTACGCAAAAACAAGGCTTTTATATCAAAAATCCTAACAGCATTTTTGAGATTTATGACTAAATATTAAATTTGGAAAGTTTCAGCGAAATCCATCTAGCCGTTTTTAGAACTCATGTTCCTAAGTTCAAATGAAGTAGATTTGCTGAAGCCAAGAAAAAGCCGATTAAACTGAGACGAGTGAAAATCTCAAAGTCTGAGGATAATTAGTTGGTGAAAACTTGTTTTCGATAAACATAATCTATACAACCTTAACTATGTTAACTATTCCAACATTCACTCGCAATGTCAAGTGAATTTGCAGTGCGTAATTAACTTAATTATCTTTCAGGGCTTGGAATTTTCCGCGGAAACGCGGATTTCCGCTTTTTTCAAATGTTCTGTCCGCGTATTTTATTATATTTCCGCGTAAAAAAAATCGGATTTGATATAAAATTACCGCGGCAAATTTCTTTCTTACCGCCGCGTTGCCGACGACTTTCACCTCGAAAAGCGGAAGTTGCTCTTTATGTTTCAGAGGAACATAAATTGTCAACATTGCCGGGGCATCTGGGATAGCGTGGTGGATTTCCTCAATGGCGGCTCGTGTGATTTTTAAACCGCGGTGACAAATACTACGACTCTGCAGCCAAAAATGTTTGGATGTGGGAGTGGCAGACGAGCTAAGACAGACGCAGACGCACGCTTCCGGAGGTGGTACCGTTTTTTATTTTTTTTTTTTTTAGTCCTCTCGATTTTGGTCAGCAAAAGGTCCACACTGACTTTTTCAAGGCTGGCTGCGCGCATGTTTCGGGCCGTAAAAATTTCTGCGTTTTTCGCCATTTGTCATTCCAAGCCCTGATCATTAAAAGATAGTGTTCCCGTGGCCTACTTTTAAGTAGGTCACGGTTCATTGTTATACACATAGTTTGTACCCGTCACATGCTGGAAGACTGATACGAAACCAAGTAAGAAATGGATAACAAAAATCGAATCGATGATTAAAGCATGTCGTCAGCTTGAGATCGAAACATTGAAATGTCAATTTATTAATTGAATTAAGGAATTTTGGTGAGGATTTATCTCTTTTCACAACTTGCTGTGTTTATGACCACAGAGGCGTGAGGCGACTTGTAGCATTCGTTCTCAACATCAACGTTTGCATGCATGTAGATGCACTTCTCCCTTGGGATCAAAACTGTGTTTCATCTTTGTTTTCCTGGGCACCATTTTATCATAAGTACACCTCATTGACTCAATGTTATGACGAATGAAAGGACTGAGGGTATACGTAGCTGCACTGTACCTGGCGGGAGATTCGATTTGATTGAAAGCCCTTTAACCTTTGACCTCGGATAAGTAGTATACAAATATCCATGCGCTGGTGCTAAGTCTTTTTCTCTCGCTACACGTTTTTTTTGTATTTGAAATTCCCTGAGAATGAAGATAAGGTATTTTACTAGACATGTGTGATATTGTTAAAATTGCCAACGTTTGTGAATAAGGTTTGAGATATCCTTAAAAACAAAAAGCACTAGCTTGCCTTATGTGACAATTCAATTTTTTGTGGAAATCGCTAAATTAAGTTCAAACATTTCACTCACTTTTGTGTGATTAGCTATGTCCCAAGGTAATAGTTATATTGCCTAAACAGTGCTTATAAATCATTCTTGTACAACCTAATACTTATCAGAGACTTCCTGTCTCTTTTGTGATTTTGTTCTGTTCTCTTTAACCGCATCTTCAGACATTGCTCTTACCCCTGTTATGGAAGGTTTTGTTATTCTCAAGAAAAACCCGGACTACGAGGCTTGAGACAGTTATAGAGAGAAGAGTGTTTGGTGGCCAGTTCTCTGGACTCTAGCTACCTGGTTATTGTTGACATCCAGGACATTGTTGTAGATAACTTTGCATCACTTTGTACACTGATTATCAATGTGAATATTGTTCATAAAGTGTATATGAACCATTTGTTTCCATTCTTGTGCAGTTCTCTACAGTGAGTGCTGACGTTCAAGTCACACGCAGTTTCATTTTAAAATCATTTTGGAGGTTTTTAGTATATCAAGTTAGCGAACGTTTTTTCATGTGATAGCATCATGGGTCCACAAAGACTGGGTTGATTTGCTTTAGTTTGAAATTGGCAAGTGACTGTATCATTGCATGTTGCTTTGATTGTAAATACTCAAAAATACGAGGTCACATTCTTGGTCTCAAAAACAAAACACGATTCAGCCTTCATCTAAAGTACAGTTCTTAAATATTTTGTTGACTTGTCGGCAGTGAGGTGTTACCTGGGCGGCCCTCAATAGACCAAGTTTCTTGCTAGAAAAGCAATACTTGGCAAAATCTTGCGAGTGAAAGCCTAGTGTTTCGCGAGTATTCTGGGTACCTTTGTAACCCATCCTGACAAAATTGCAATTGGTCGTTGAGGTTGGAATGTTGAATTATGAGATATAGTTCATAAATTATGCATTCCCCAAGCACAGATTTTTTCGCTGCAAGTACAAGCTAGTATACTGCGTCTACTTGGTGCAGCCCTAGCTGTCTGAAGGAATTCCAGGGGTAGTCAATTGCTTGGCGCAGTGCATCACACATAGGCTGTCCAGGGGTAAAGTTTAGCCAAGTAACTGTTTGCACATCACAGTCTAGAAATAATTTACAGAAATTATGTTCATTAGTAATTAAGTTATGCTTACAATCTCAGAGACTTGGCATTTTTACTCAAGTGAGATTTAATTATATTTCAAAAATAATTTTGTGGAGCTTAAGGCCAAATTTCTGTTCTTAAAGTCTAAAGTCGCTTTTCATAAAAGAGACCCAGCTATCCATTGTTCTATGAAATATGTGCGAACTATACTGAATCAAAGCTAAAACCATTTCGAGATGGAGAAGCAACAAGAGCAAACCACAACAGTGATATGTATCCACCGTGCATTGCAAAAGGTATGTTTTTGGGGTTGCTTATAACAAGGCTTGGAATTTTCTGAGGAAACGTATTTCCACTTTTTTCTCTTATTCCCTCCTCGCATTTTTGTTATATTTCCGCGGAAAAAATCGGATTTGCCATAAAATTTTCGCCCTAAATTGGTTTCTAACCTCCGCGCATTTACTACGTAAGCCAACACTGCGTGGATTGGTGTATTGACATGCATTCGTGTACACGAATGCCTGTCGATCCACCAATCCACGCACATATGCGTTTCCATCCTTTTAAATTCAGCAGAAGCCGACGGTAAGTTTATAGACAGCCCTCCGTCGTAGCTCAAAAACCTGAATTTAACTATAACCATGTTTGCTTGCTCTGAGAAAACACCGAAGAGCACGTTCAGATTTTTTGGGGGAAAGTAGGTCTAAACCCAATAAAAACTCTGGTCAATGGAGATAGACTTCTCTTTTCACTAGTGCATACACAGCCTCACACACTTCATGCGAGCAACCCGATGGAAACAAATTTCAGTCCTTAGCATAATGCAAAATGAAGGTGATGCGGCAATGTTAAATATCACCCCGCAGATATGAGCCGGTTGAAATTACTGAACAAAGACTTGGAGTTTGCTCAGGAACTTCGACCATCCCAAAGTGAGCTGACGATTCAGAAAGGGCTATCTTGATAAAACTGCGTTTTGATTTTTTGAAGTCATCACCTTCCAGCTTGAAATTTCAAACGCCAGTTGTTATAAAAACTTCAAAATGAAAATGAAACTACCATAAATGATGAAACTTCATAGACTGGGTTACACAGAAAGTCATATTAAAATATGCCAGTAGTTGCACCTTGACATTTAATGTTTAATACTCATGATAACACAGATTTTGTATTAGTTATATTTAGTAATACACAAACTCTCTTAAGTCATGGTTAGTCTCTTAACATTCAACAACGTTGGGGAGTGCCTTTATTTAGGCAGTTCCCTACGTTTTAGCATAAGGGGACCCGGCTGAAGGTGGCCAAAGAGCGGAGCTCCTTTCTTAATACAGAGTAACCCACTTTTAAAGCTCGAAATTGAATTTCTTGCCTTGTCATTTAAATGAGAATAATTTAAAGTAATAAATTGTTCTTGATGATAAATCCCTAGTTACCAAAATTCCCAGTTAATTGCTGCTCCCCTTCACCTCGAGTGTACCACCTCCCTAATCACACAAAATTGCTTACTTCTAATAAACTCAACATCTGAACTACACTTAACCTCACTTAACTTTCACTTAACTTTTCAGCTTCTGGACTGCAACAAAAGTGGTAACAAATATACAACTTATGCCCAAGTATGCACATGCAATTGGAATTGGAGTAAATGTGATTACTTCTACAGGCTGTCAACTTAGATGTGATGATGAGTTTTAATTAGAGGTAGCATGTACATGCAAACAAAATGCAGGAAACTGATATATTGGAAATTTTCACAAAAATAATCGCCAATGTTACCATTTTCATCTCTCAAAGGGTTCCAACCTTGTTGTGAAAGTTCAGTGTCACAGAACTGTCTCATGGTAGCTACATTCTAGAACTTAAAAATGATATACCATTTATTTGGTGCTACTGATCATTTATCAAAAAATTATAAAATAAGATTTCCTTTGTCGACCATGTTGTGCCCTGAATTTCATAGTACATAAACTATGTCAGTCCAGAGAGAGCAATCATTTCCCACTAACACGTCCAAGGCAAGGGAATGTGCTTATTTTTTGTTAGCCCCTCAATAAAGAAAACCTTCACAGTACGCTTATGTACAGTACATATGATAAACAGTTTGTTCATGATCAAAGCTTACAAAGAAATTTCTCAGTGGCTGAAGGCAGTTAAGGTGTATACTTAAGCACAGTATCAAACAGCATGTATACAGAATAGTAATTCTTGTATTAATTCGTACAAACCTATATTTAGAAGTTTCTCTTGAAATGATTTGAGAACCTTAGAATACATGTTAGGCCCTACATACATTAACTAATAAAACTAACCTTTGAACACATAAGGCAGAGGGCGCTGGTTTTTGGACATGTTAGAAGGCAGCCAATCTCCCAGCAGTTACTATAAAACTTGACTAGCATCTTGGAAGTAGTTCAAATATTAAATAAATGGAGTAAGATTTTACCACCTAACAATAACCCCGGTTAACCTGTTTAGCTTAAATGCAATCTAAATTTCTATATGATGCAATATGCGATACCATTATTCAGTAAACATTAAATCTGTAACTAACTAAAGTCACCTTCCACAAAAAAAGAACTTTTGACTTGGACAATTTACCGTTAGAAAATTCGTCTGAACCTGTTCGTTTAGAGATTATTCCATGGCTTTGGGACCAAGCTCTACAAGTTGGCTTGTCAGGGCGTGTCACTTTACACAGCGCACATGAACTTCCAGCTCTTTGCAAACCTATAGATCCCTTCCCAACTGAGCAAGGAACAAGTTGGGACCAATTTTACAGAGGTGAATGGTTTAAATTGAAAGTTTGTTTGAAGTTGGAGATAATTTTTTGTTGACTGTATTTTTGTTGCATGACACTCCAAACTAAAAGTGAAACAAGAAGCACTAATATTATTTAGATGTCAGACATGTAGTTTGACAATAGCTTCAAATCTTCCTGGTTTCAATAACTTCAAGCATTACTACCGAGTACACTATAATGGCAACTGGGTAAACATCAACCACGTTTTTGGCTAAACCCTGATCCTTGACCTTTTACTCGGAAGTTTTAACTGGCAGCCATAACCTGCAAACAAAAGAATGTCAGTCTTTAAAGATACTCTTTCTGATCCGCTTAAGGAAAAAAATTACTGAAAATGAATAAGACCGCAAACTCTGTTTTTTTAAATAATTTCTGGTGGTGCACCAACAAAACGGCCGCCACAGTTGAACAGTGTCGAACATCACTTTTTATGGATTGCCAGTCAAACAATAAAACATATAATCATGATTAGTTGATTAAAATTCATTTACATTGAGTAAAATGAAATAATTAAATTATGACCAGAGATGCACAGAAAACTATCAAGACAAAAAATGAAAGATCAAGAGTACGTAGATTTTGGCATCCACAATAATCCTGGACGCAGGACCAAATGGAAAAATAGAAAATCTACATGGTGGTGATTACATTCTAAAAATTCATCATCATGGTGAGGACCGGTTATAAAAGAAATTACAAACTAAAAGACTCATTTCCTACCTTATTAAGAATCCCCTCGGGAGTGAGTTCCCTTCGTGAGGTAGCAAACAATGCGAGATGATTAGGATGAAACAATTCTCCAACAGCTGTCTTGTGAGTCGCAACTTTAGCTTTGGACATCGGCTTCACCTTGCCACCTACCCTAGAATGTTATTGGCCAAACTTGTTTGGAAATGCATTTAATGTCATGATATGATAAATTATATATACATTTAGTGAAAAACTAAATTGACAGGTTGTGTGTAACATTCTGATTCCATCCAACCAGGAAACAGACAACTACTGAAGCTCCTATACAATAAACCTTAATTAGCAACAAACCTACTTTCTGCTACAAAAATAAATCATTCAGCCACCTACCTAGTCGTCTACAAGACCTATGTTCGTACTCTGTATTTTTCCCCCCCCCCATCCCGGGTGTCTGTTCAAAATTGTTCCTTTTCTCATTATACATTACCTGTTAGGCCGTTCCTAAGTTTTTTGTTTATAATTTGTACATTTTCTTTAGGCTCTTCAGGTAGTTTTTTTGTTTTTTGTTTTGGTTCCATCATTAAGGGCTATTCATTGTACACCCCGATGGCGTTTTTTCCATGCCCATTTTGCAGAGTCTTATTTATTTTTTTTACTTACGTCATAATAACTAACATTATCCTCAACCCTCATCTTGTTTTACTCTGTAACATAGCTCGTGGTGTACCCCGGGCAAATAGATTACAATGAAAACTAATTTTGATTCAGGTCACTTACGAATACTTCCCATGATTACGGAATTTATCTCAAATTATTCCTTCGTCAAATTCGAGGAAAATTACTGTCGGAAAAAACTGAGTTTGTTAGTTGGTTATTGCTTGAGGCCAAGCACTGCAATCTGGCTTGCCATTGGGGGGTTGTTTTATGAGCTTCGCGTCATCTTAAACAATAATAAACTGCAATTTCTCCAAGCTCAGAAGCCATGTTCTATTTGCTAAAAATTTGTCCTGAGACCACACTAGCGAGCAGACCAAAGTTAGTCTGAAAACGCAAGTGCAAAGCGAAAGGTTTGGTGCGGACTATTTTTATTGGCTGTCCTAAATTGTCTCGCCGTGTCACGCCCTTTCGATGTTGGTGCTCACTGTATACTACTTAAATATATATCAAAAGCAAATAAATCTAACCAGATAAGGAGTGGAGCAACACGCGCATTAACAGTAAAGCTTTAAAGTTCAGAAAGGAGAATCTTAGTATGGTCATATGGGAAAGGAGAAAATTTGTGACGGTAGGTTATCACACTGGTCTAAAATAGGTCCAGACCAATGTGCTGAACAAGTGTGAACTAACTGTAATGCAAGAGCAGCTTAAGAGTAACTCAAAGCCCAACAGAATTACTTTCTTCCCAGGGTAACTAGGGAGGCTAAGATGGTATCCATGTTTGAGACAATTTTGAAACACTAGGTCAATTAGGTTGAGGTCGTGAACAGTACAAAAACAGTGCAATGAACTTGAACTATACTCGCCTGGGTTCACGCCCATGTTCAGCTTAACACTCACAAACCGAAATTTTCAAATTAAGTTTCCTTTTTAAAGGCGAAGGCAACCTTTTTCATGTCATTTTCAGCAAAAATAGGGTTCGTTGATTATCCCAGACATATTTTTCACTTTTTTACAGCTTTTCGTAATTTAATTAATTACTCGTCGTCTACTCCGGAAGTGACGTTTTGGGAGGCAAGAATTTCGCGCAAATTTCTTTTCATACAGTCTGACTGTGAGAGCAGTCGAGTCAGTCATTGTTCTACCTCGGTTGTGATAAGTTCGGTCGTCGTTTGCTTTTGTTTACGAGTCAGTCAACATGCCACGCTGTTGCTGCCTACCGAGAAGTACTCATTCTTGCCTCCTAAAACGTCACTTCCGGAGTAGAGGACGAGAAATTAATTAAATTACGAAAAGCTGTAATTAAGTGAAAAATATGTCTGGGATAATCAACAGACCTTATTTTTGCTAAACGTGACATGAAAAANTTTGAAAAGACTATCCTTATTAATATTAAAGGCTTATGGTATTAGACAGGAAACTCTAACATTGTAACGTGTAAATATGTATATATGTATTGAATACCCGGACATGAAATTGCCACCTATACCAAATGTTGTAATGTAATATGTACAAATGAGATTAGCTCCAAGTGCAATAAACAACCTCTCTCTCTCTCTCTCTCTCACTTACGTCATAATAAATAACATTATACCACAATATTAGCTTCAAATGGCAGATAAAACCGTGTAATAACCCATAAAGTTATCTCACTAGTGAGATAACGATTTGGCGGGAAACCGAGGACGGAGACGAACCCGGGACCTTGGTATCGCTGATCACCGACTTTAACCACTACACCACGCAGCGACTGACGTCTATATTTATCCTCAATCCTCATCTTGTTTTACTCTGTAACATAGCTCGTGGTGTACCCCGGGCAAATAGATTACAATGAAAACTAATTTTGAATCAGGTCACTTACGAATACTTCCCATGATTACGGAATTTATCTCAAATTATTCCTTCGTCAAATTCGAGGAAAATTACTGTCGAAAAAAACTGAGTTTGTTAGATGGTTATTGCTTGAGGCCAAGCACTGCAATCTGGCTTGCCATTGGGGGTTGTTTTATGAGCTTCACGTCATCTTAAACAATAATAAACTGCAATTTCTCCAAGCTCAGAAGCCATGTTCCATTTGCTAAAAATTTGTCCTGAGACCGGACTAGCGAGCAGACCAAAGTTAGTCTGAAAACGCTAGTGCAAAGCGAAAGGTTTGGTGCGGACTATTTTTATCGGCTGTCCTAAATTGTCTCGCCATGTCACGCCCTTTCGATGTTGGTGCTCACTGTATACTACTTAAATATATATCAAAAGCAAATCTAACAAGATAAGGAGTGGAGCAACACGCGCACTAACAGTGAAGCTCTAAAGTTCAGAAAGGATAATCTTAGTACGGTCATATGGGAAAGGAGAAAATTTGTGACGGTGGGTTATCACACTGGTATAAAATAGGTCCAGACCAATGTGCTGAACAAGTGTGAACTAACTGTAATGCAAGAGCAGCTTAAGAGTAACTCAAAGCCCTACAGAATTACTTTCTTCCCAGGGTAACTAGGGAGGCTAAGATGGTATCCATGTTTGAGACAATTTTGAAACACTAGGCCAATTAGGTTGAGGTCGTGAACAGTACAAAAACAGTGCAATGAACTATACTCGCCTGGGTTCACGCCCATGTTCAGCTTAACACTCACCAACCGAAATTTTCAAATTAAGTTCCCTTTTTAAAGGCGAAGGCAACCTATTTTCATGTCATTTTCAGCAAAAATAGGGTTCGTTGATTATCCCAGACATATTTTTCACTTTTTTACAGCTTTTCGTAATTTAATTAATTACTCGTCGTCTACTCCGGAAGTGACGTTTTGGGAGGCAAGAATTTCGCGCCAATTTCTTTTCATACAGTCTGACTGTGAGAGCAGTCGAGTCAGTCATTGTTCTACCTCGGTTGTGATAAGTTCGGTCGTCGTTTGCTTTTGTTTACGAGTCAGTCAACATGCCACGCTGTTGCTGCCTGCCGAGAAGTACTCATTCTTGCCTCCTAAAACGTCACTTCCGGAGTAGAGGACGAGAAATTAATTAAACTACGAAAAGCTGTAATTAAGTGAAAAATATGTCTGGGATAATCAACAGACCTTATTTTTGCTAAACGTGACATGAAAAAAGGTTGCCTTCGCCTTTAACACCCATGCTCAGATTAATGTCCACCCCCAATTTCTGCGATAAAACTTTCTTGGCAGTGACCGTCTAATTTGAATTTTATTTCCCAAAACATACAAAATACGCTCAACCAGACATTCTACCAATGTTTTATGTAACTCATACACACTAAGTCAATGTAGCTCCCTGGACGTTAACCCAGAAGAGAGCAGTAATTATTCCTATCCAGTTTTAAAAGCTGCCAGAGGATGAACCGTATTCTAGTTGTAAGGCTTCTGAGAACAACAAGTAGCCTTGAGCAAGAAAAAATTGTAATGTTACCAGACGAGAATTACGCTGACAGAGGTAATGTCAAAGGTCACATATTAACATACCATGTAATGTAGACAAAGTGTACAGTACTGAGCTGATCCATGACATCAGTCACTCTGTATAGCCCATACATAATTGCATCGTCCTCCAGTAATGCTGCAAGCTCATTCACTCCCTCACTACCCGAACCAATCAAGGTCAATGGTTTCTTTAAGTCCTTATCTTCATAACCAACAAGCACCCAGTTGGTGTTTGTGCCATCATCTCTGACATCAGCTATTCCAGAAGGCACTTCAGGGTTAAAGGTCACATCTGCTCCCTTCTTGCTGAAACCATGCATTGCACTGTTGACATTTGGAGGTTTACTTACAGGCACCGAGGTAAAGCCACGATGCTGGGATAATGCAGAGCTGTCAGTTTCATCCAAAACTTTGGCCTTGGTACCACTTGATTCAGAAATCTACAAACAACATGTTTTAGTACAACACAGTGTAGGCAGGTTCATGTTTTTTTTCTTTAGACATTACATTCTTAATTGTTCTTCTCAAATGTTTTTTGAAATATTTGATTTTTGGTGGCTTAAAGAAATTACTTTTACCAATTAAAATGATTCTTTAACCTTCTATTATTATATTTTAAAATTTTCGCAAGTGCAGCAAACAAGAACGATGCAAAACGTTTAACTGTCCCCATGACTGCACGCGAACGGTATCATAGACTTCCAGTGGTGTTTGTTAGTAAATGCAATATAAAAACAAAAATGGCACCAGGAGGCACAGCATAAGTCAAATCCATTTGAAACAAAACAAGTGCTGTCATCTCCTTGATGAAAACTTATTTGTCAAATTTCGTGAACGTCCATCAAGTAACTAGGTAGGTTTTAAGTCGCAGGCATAAAGCAAGATTCTGCCACTAGGGGTGCCGCAGTAGTTGAGCCTGTCCAAAAATCTACATCAGTTATGACCATCTCAATAGAAACGCATCAGATGTACAGTTCATGTGAATCCATCAAGCGCTTTAATGAAGGATGCCAAAATGGATTCAAAACTTGAAAAGTCAGAATTGATTTTTTGTCTTTAGCATTTTTCTAAACGCTTTATCCGTTGTCTACTCGTGCAGACTCGGCATTATGTCTTTTATCTCGGTTCGAGTGGCTCTAGCTTGGTTTCCTTGAAACGGGCTAAGCCACCAGTACACTGATTTTTTGTCAAAACCTAAAAGCTCTCTTTAAGCTAGAGGCTCCAGAACACTAGATGGCTAAATGCAATTGGCATATCAAGGATTTTAAAAAGTATTATTAAGTCATATCGCTACCAAGTCGGGTGGACGATAGCCAGAAATTCAGCACTTAACTGGTGCCAATACATCAGAAACCACTGAATTACCGTGTCTAGATAATAAGCTGAGCAGGTTAGTTCATGGCATTCTCAGAATCTTGCTCTGAAATTTATCGTAAGTGTGAGCGTTATGATTCTTACTTTAGCTTTAATAGCAGCATCAGTAATGTCGTCTTTATTGTTGAAACACTCAGAAGCATGATAGGGAGCAAAGAGCTTCTCAACGCTACCACTGACAACACCATATTTTCCTCTTTTGGTGAATGAAATTTTCATACCAGACCTGAAATACATCCACAGTTATGAAAGTTAGAAAATCAAGTGCGACATAGTCTTAAATACGCTGGTACGAAGAAAAACACTCATCTAAAGATTATTTTTAAACTACGATTTGAGACATGGATCACTTGATAGAGGTAGGAAGAAAAAGACGCCAAGTCAGAAGCTTTGTTATATTCAATAAAAAACCCGTAAGAATTCACTTATATAGTGATGCTTATCCATTGTTTCAACAACTGATGGTTGCCTTAAAACAGAATAGTTTGCGAACATGTTACAACAAATTCATAATGAATTGAAAAAATGATTCTTGAACTATAATATAGAAAAGTGTTAGTACCGGGGTTTTCCTTCTGGTGTCAAGTATCCAGCTAGTGGGGCGTTTATTCGGAAATTTTCCTCTTAAAAGCCCACTCCCAGTAAACTTTTTGTCACAAATTTAGTTTTATGGAGCATTTACATATAAAAGCGAACAAGGTGTTGGCGAATTATACATTTATTAATACAGATTTTAAAAAGACAGTTTTAAGTAAAAAATGTCGAAGTCAGCAAAACTATGACTTTCAGTTTACACACCCTCCTTTCCGATTAAACGCCAGGTCGTTTATTTGGTGTTAGTACAACGCCCGTTAACTTTGGGTTTCCGAATACACACCCATGGGCTTATCTACGGAAAATCCCGGTAGTACCAGTAGTATCAGCATACCAGGAGTAATAGCGGCGGTGGTTACAGAAAACCAGATTTGTCAGTTTTGAAGGGAATTCCCCAACTAATCACGTGCTCACAAACAGAAATTAATATATTCCATTGTAGACTGAAGGTCCTACCATTTCATATATATGAACTTGACTGTCTTGGAGTTGTCTATATCTTCGTCTATTCTTAACAGAACGTACATCATCTGTGCATCGTCTAGCTGGGAAACAAGTTCCTTACAACCTCCTTTACCTAAAGGAGATGAACGCGTCAATAGAGATAAATAAACAAAGACACAGAAAAATCCCTCAAGTTCGGAATGTCATTCCAATCGAGGTTTTGAAACCTGAATACAAACACAACTTTTTCTTGGTAATCACAAGGAAAGGCTGTTTTTCCAGTTGAAAGCATTTCCGACACTTTAGATGTACATTAAATTCAATTATAAAATAACTTGATATATTTAGAGATTTCAGCTGCCTGATTCTATTTTTGAAGAAATAACCAAATTTCCAGTGTGCTACTACAAAACCGTTCACTGTACATAACACAAACTTTCAAGAGGACTCCCAAATGTGTACAGCAGTTGATATTTTTAAAAATATACTTAATTCAGGATCCATTATTTGTTCGCTTTAACTGTTTTTTTTTGTGGAGGTGTTCATTTTTACACTGAAGCGTTGAAAAATAACAAAATTGCAAATTTCACTTCTTCAATGATGTATTTTGATCTGAAACAGTGANCAGGTCTTTTGAGCGTCTCGTCAGTCAAAGGTGTGGTATCTAAAACTGTGTGGATTTGGTGAATTGTTTATGGATGTGGAAAATAAATACTGTGCCCAAAGGCGGCAAATTGATTGGCTATTGAATGAGTTGATCTGTCGTCCGCTCCCTAGTTACAGAAATATGTGAGTTTAGGGCGAGCGCAGACAAAGAGCTGAGCGTCTCGAATGCAAATTAGCTCAGCTCATAGCTCATGCATGCGGTAAAATAAACTGTGAGGAATTTCCCTCTCTCGGTGGCGAGGCAAATATCAATCATAATCATCTATCATCATCATTTAATTTACTGACCTGTAGCAATTGCTACCCAGCCACAGCTTTAGGTTATAACTATTTCAAAGCGAACATACAGAAAAGGCAACGCATACATGAACACAATGACAAAAAGAACAGAAAAGAAAATCAGACCCACCTTCCCAATCATTATTGATTAAGTAGAAAATAACAACTTTTTTCTCCTGGTAAATGCATTATAAATGAAACTAATAAGTAGTTTACCGACAGTGGCGTTTGCATAGGCGGATTTAGGGGGGGAGGGGGGCAGAGGGCCTGCTCCCCCCCTTGGCTGCCGTAAGCAAAAATGGAACAGCAACAGTGTGAAGCGAGCGCGAGGAAATATTGAATAAGCCACTAGGACGCGGAATAAGCGGTACCACAGATCGCGGCGTTCCCGTTTTACGAACAGAAGCTTCACATACCCGGCTCCCGCACCTTCGGGCCTGTGCTCCACATACAATCGCGCTTTGCCCAATTCCCCGAAACAACGTGTTGGCCCCACCTTATGGTATCCTAGATCCGCCACTGCGTTTGTCATCAAGAAAACAAACTTCTTCTGAATTTCTAGCTCACCAAACGAGGGGAAGACCAACATGACCTCTGCAAATAACTCGGTCCCGAGATCACTGTAGAGATTGCACGAGCAAAAGAAATGTATTTCATTCTCAACACATGAGGCAGTACAAAAACGCTCCTCAACCGGAGTAAAAATACTGAAACGGCCAGTTTCCACTTTCAGCGGCAATACTCCACATCTAAATTGAGGAAAGATGGATTTCTCTTCTCTAGACTATGCTCATTTTTAAATAAACTTCTGTTTGATAATTAGTTTTAACTAATTCATAACTTCTTAGCTTGGGTTTGCTCAAAGTTTCCGCCCTTCATTCAGACTCGGAAAGATTCATCAATTTCATTTTGGCATTTCCAGATCACAAGCTGACCTTTGATAAAATGCTTTAATATGATCAACCTCAGTAAAAATTTGAAAAACACTTTCTGACCAATTCTCCTTTCTGTACGTGAGGTCCCAGTAAAATACTTACTTTGTGAGATGATTATCAGGCATGCAAATAAGTCTATCATAGAGTCGTAATATACACAATTTCCTGCGAACAATACTAGGTATCCACCCCATATTTCCATTCATCGCCGTGATTGCTATAAATTTGTGAACCTCAAGAAAGTATCGAATGGCCCAATTTTGGATTGAATCACACTGCTGAAAAAAGCCCTGTCCCCCAAACACCAGAGCAATAATCAAATATCGGGGTAACACGCGCATCATATAATGTGGTGTATATCGTGAACCCAACATCGCGCACGCGCTTGAATTTAGAGACCATATCACCAACTGCACGACCATAAGACGCTGCTGGTAGGGCAGCGGTTTGTTTAAATTGCAAAGGTTCATCAAAAAGGACACATAAATATTTATACTGACTTACAAAAGAGAGCGGGTTATTCGCATAATTGAAGACAAGTTTGTTCTGCCTCACCCGGTGCTTACGAAAATGCATAACTTCAGTTTTACTCAAATTCAGCTCCATCCTCCATTGTTAACACCAAGTGTGCAAAAGATCCAACATGGCCTGCGTTATCTTGTTCACGTGACGAGAGTAAGGCAATGTCGTCAGCATACAACATGGAGCTAATTATATTATTTCCTATAGAGATACCAAGGTTGAACCGATTCAGTTCATCAAAAAAGTCATTTATAAAAAGACTGAAAAGAGTCGGAGAAAGTGTATCACCCTGGCGTACACCAAGAAGTTTACAGAATAATAAATCCCTATCTTCACGGTCAATTGCCTTCTACATATCAACAAATGTTACAAATGTGGGAAGATTTTCATTTTTCCTGTTTTGAATTATAGACGCCAATGAAAAGACATGGTCGACACATGATCTACCTTTCCGAAAACCGTTTTGCTCATCAGCAAGCAGACTATACTTCTCAACTTAAGACGATAACCTGGCATTCAGAATACCACTATAAATTTTATAAACACAGGAAAGCAGGCTGATTCCCCTATATAATAATATAACGGAACACGAGGATCCTTGTCTGAACCTTTCGGAATTGGAATAATATTGGCTTTCAACCACAGTGAGGGGACATACCGCGAAACAAAAATAGCTAGTCATAGTTTATGTAAAGCAGCACCGCGTTGGGGATATGGCCAAAACCCATCACTTTGTTGGGCTTTGGCTTGGATATAATTCTCCGAACTTCTTGCACAGTTATGTCAAAGTTTTGTTCGTCACTGCACATGTAATCAGGGGACGGCATTAAAGCTTCAATGTATTCTTTGGCTTGTAAACTGTTGTTACAGTATTCATCATCAAATGAAAATTCAGGAGCAAAATCTAAGTAAAGGGAAAGTTCAGATTCGTGCAAACTGAATTAACTTCATCATGAATCTCGAAAGGCACAGTTTTATTAATTCTTGGACCAAGTCCCTTGATATTATCACAGAATACCTGCGGATTGTCAGTATCGAGATTTTCGATCTGCTCCATTAAGCTTTTGTTATAAGCTCTTTCAGTTTTTCTCAAAAGTTTGTCAAAATTGTTTTGGGAATTTTTAAACACTTTTCTAGGTTCTTTCTTAACTGCTCTATTCCCTTTACACTTCAAAAATTCTTTTTCCTTGTGGCACATCAATGTTCATGATACAGATAATTGTGTATTCCAATAAGGCTTGTAGTTCTTGATTTTTTGCGTGAACGTTTACCAACATCCTTATACCGGAGATGGGTGTCCATTTGTGAAAATAAGTTATTGCAAAAACAATCATAAGCCATGTTTACAGTTTCCTGATTTTCACTTCTTGAATTTGCCTCTCTAATGGCTCCCTGAAATTCCGGTGAACTCAAAAAGTTCTCAGGCTAAAAGCCTTTTTGAGCACAATTTTGCATCTCGGTCGAGATAGAAAATCATCGACTATTCCCGTCTAATCCGTGACTTGAGTGAACGATTCCTGACTGACAGTCATCTCCTATAAAACGAATTGATATCACCGTTAGCATCAATGCCGGAGTTGTTACTTTGTTTGGTTGTTTTGGATTCTCATTTTGGTTCTTTTCATACAAATTTGATTATCTATTGTCTAAATTTTACCTGTTCTTTGCATATGACGAATGGTATTTAATGCATAACCATAAGTTTGTGAAGTACGTAGCATTTTTCGCTGCCAACACTCGGCTACTGAGGTCACCCTGATCCAACGCGAGCCGGATACGTCAAATTTCAGCAACAGTACCCGTTTAAATCAGAGGAAAAATTCTAGATGAGAAAATGTCTTATTTTTATTTCATGATCGTGAAGCTGATGCCAAGTACGTACCAGCCTGGTGGGAGCAATTGCCGTGTGACTACCCTGACGTTTGAACGCATTTCTGCGACTTGGCAGCAAATCGGCACCGGCTTTACTGGCCGTTAAGAATGTAAAATAGAAGAAGAAGAAGAAGAAAAAAAAAACATCCACAGAAGGCTATGGTACAACAAACAAAATCTAGTTTTATTTCAAATCAGTCAGCTCCGCACCTCAACAACAGGCACCTGTGCTTGATTTTGCTGCCAAGACACAGTAACTGGCGAAGCAATTCCCTTGCAGTTGCCGTGACTCTTCGCCAGGAAAATAATCACTGGCTAAATTGACTTCTGATTTCAATTATTAGGGAAAATGTATTTTAAAACGTGACAAAAACTTACAATATACCTCTGTTGTCTAGTAAATTAAAAATTCCGCGATTGAAAACGCAAACGGGAGGAGAAGTGTAGTCAATGAGCTGAATGTCGGAAATGGGAAAATATTGCAGTGTTAGGAGCATGACGCAGTATTTGTCATACAATATTCCCCCATTCGAGCCGGTTGGCTCCCGCGCCGCCGGGCAGTAGCTTATGCGAATGCTTTTGGGAAAGCGGGGAATTATTTACTGTATATTTAGTATACAGCTTTACGCACAAAGGTTAGTTATTATGATGCTTCACCCGAGAGTCAAAATTCCAGTTTTTTTTACTTGACTAAAGCGTCAAATTGGAGTGTCCTGTACCGCACAATCGGCATCAATCCCCGGCGGTCATGTTCAGTCTCCGGCGGTCCTGTTGTTTTGGTGGGGTTGTCATGTTTTCAGGAGCGTCGGTCCAATTTTCTGGTGCGGCGGTCCCATCTGATCCCCGTAGGTCCTGTTTTGTGGTGAGTCAGTCCGATTTGGAGGCGCGGTGGTCATGTTGTTTCCCACCCGCTGTTAACTTCGATCCAGGACAGAAGTTAACCATTCATACTGACCGCAATTCCCTCAACATATTGACCCGTAGACGTTAGTATGAAAGGGTCTTAAAGAGGCATGGAACGCAAAAAACTCGTCAAAAATATCTTTTAAACAACTCCTGAGGAAAGTACCATCTCGCAACGTCTAGTACAGCGTAATTCCCTTTCCCCTGTGAAGAAATTTCCATAAAAAACACAAAATTCACAATTTTTGAAATACTGGTAACCACAGAGTTTGTAATTCCTCCCACTTATGATAAATGCGTACATGCACTCAAAATCAGCTGCTAGCTTGGAGACGTTTTTTTTACAGGTCACGTTTTCCGTAATATGGGAAATGTACGTCTATGTCTTGCCATACCAAATAAGGCGACGTCCTTTAATTGCCTTGTGGCAGAAAAATCGCCGAAGTAGCGAACAGTTGACTGATCGCTTTGTGAAAATTGAAAGTAAAAGAAACTGTTTTGATATAAACAGAAATTAAATATATTTGCGAACAAACCCTAAAATTACCTGGTGAACACGTTGAATTCTGTTTCAGTGACAGAGAACCACTTTCAATATTGTAATTTAGTCTGTTTAATGTGTTCCAGTCCTCTTCAAGATACATACCTTCAGCAACCACGTCTATTTCGTTGGGATTGTTATCCACATGGCCAATAATGACGAAAGAGCCATCAACAGCCCAACTGTCGTCACGCACTTTCTGAAATGCCTCCTTAAATCGTCCTTCATCAGCAACTTTAACTTCAGTGGACATTGTGTTGAAGCCTGAAACACATGAGAATCTGGTTATCCTGGCCAGTTTTGTCTCGATTGTTTTGAGTTTATGAAAGAGGAGTCCTTCATTTTTTCGCATAAACTGTATTCAAAATTGCTAACTGCCTTTCTGCAGATAATGGAAACTTTGCCAAATGTCTCGCGTTACGACATCTACTCAGTACAAACCATGCTAAGAAGAAGGTACGCCATTGTCCTGTAAACGACATGCTGACATTGTATATCCTGAAGCTTTGTGTGCGTTTTTTCGATCGTGTTATCTTCATACCAGCAACATTTTCATAAAGAGCCATATGGTGTTTGTGGAGTCAAGTTTTCTATACCCACCAAAATACTCCACTCTGAGCACGTGCATGGCTGACATGAATTACCAAACTTGACAAATGACTGGATTTGTCACAATATTTTCTGGCAAAGTACGTACCTTAATCTGATCAAACACTGAGCTTTGCTTGAACAAAAACGGGCACAGAATGGTGTTCTATTAATTCTGCCAACTGAGAACGCTAGCTAGACGCGTAAACCGTCTATAAATAAATATGTACCAGACGACACTTCGTTACTTGTTTTGTGTTTTCTCACAGTGATGCAACAACGAAAGCGCCTAGAGACTATTGCACGTATCCGCCTCATTTGACAATATATTTTAGTACCAGTTCAACGATTACGTAAGCCTGTCTGGCGTAGTAACTTCAAATCTATTCTAAGGATGATTGTGAAAACTGGCATATATGTTCTTACTGCGAAGAAGACGGCTGACGAAGATTTTCCGACGACTTTGACTAACGTGGCGCCTTCTATAATGGTAGTTTTTTGCGTCCCTGGCTGTATCTCCTGAACTCACTGCAGGATCTTTTTTACATTTACCAAGTGTATTTGTATTGAAATTGACTACGGACGACGACGACCAATTGGGAACGGATCCGACGAACGCTGTGCCCTCTAGTGGCAATTTCATTTTCCCGTTTTCATGTGATTCTTTGAAGTTCTTTGTTGGATTTTTATGAAATTTGGAAAATAGCTTTCCATTAAAGTAACGGTGGCCTGTTTCCATTTTCGGATGGATTCGACGTAATTTGCGCAATCTAGTGATCATTTTTGCTGTGTTTAGTCTGTTTTCGGTGTCCTCCCCTCTTTCAACCAAACCACTTTAAGGAAGATTTGAAAAATTGGCGTTTGTGTTTCTGCTGTGAAGAAGGACGGCTGGTGATTTTCAGACGACTTGGACTACTGTGGCCGGTGCCTCCTAAGTGGCAGTGTTTTGCATGTCTATGGTTGTCTCCCAAGCCCTCTACAGGATCATTATTAAATTTATCAAGTGTATGTATATGAAGTTGACAATGCCGGGCAACTATGATGCTTGGACGGATCCGACTACCACTGTGCCCCCTGTGCAATTTTATCATTTTAGATGTCATCTGTATCTTTGAATCTCCTTGGCAGATTTCAACTACCGCCGTGGTTCCTAATAACANAAATGAAAATTCAGGAGCAAAATCTAAGTAAAGGGAAAGTTCAGATTCGTGCAAACTGAATTAACTTCATCATGAACCTCGAAAGGCACAGTTTTATTAATTCTTGGACCAAGTCCCTTGATATTATCACAGGGCCCTCTTGGAAAGCAGTGCTATCACTGAAGAGGCCACTCTCATTTTAAATATCACAATAATAAAAAAATAATAATAATAATAATAGCTGCGGATTGTCAGTATGGAGATTTTCGATCTGCTCCATTAAGTTTTTGTTATAAGCTCTTTCAGTTTTTCTCAAAAGTTTGTCAAAATTGTTTTGGGAATTTTTAAACACTTTTCTAGATTCTTTCTTAACTGCTCTATTCCCTTTACACTTCAAAAATTCTTTTTCCTTGTGGCACATCAATGTTCATGATACAGATAATTGTGTATTCCAATAAGGCTTGTAGTACTTGATTTTTTGCGTGAACGTTTACCAACATCCTTATACCGGAGATGGGTGTCCATTTGTGAAAATAAGTTATGGCAAAAACAATCATAAGCCATGTTTACAGTTTCCTGATTTTCACTTCTTGAATTTGCCTCTCTAATGGCTCCCTCAAATTCCGGTGAACTCAAAAAGTTCTCAGGCTAAAAGAGAGATAGAAAATCATCGACTATTCCCGTCTAATCCGTGACTTGAGTGAACGATTCCTGAATGACGGTCATGTCCTTGAAAACGCATTGATATCACCGTTGGCATCAATGCCGGAGTTGTTACTTTGTTTGGTTGTTTTGGATTCTCATTTTGGTTCTTTTCATACAAATTTGATTATCTATTGTCTAAATTTTACCTGTTCTTTGCATATGACGAATGGTATTTTAATGCATAACCATAAGTTTGTGAAGTACGTAGCATTTTCCGCTGCCAACACTCGGCTACTGAGTTCACCCTGATCCAACGCGAGCCGGATACGTCAAATTTCAGCAACAGTACCCGTTTAAATCAGAGGAAAAATTCTAGATGAGAAAATGTCTTATCTTTATTTCATGATCGTGAAGCTGATGCCAAGTACGTACCAGCCTGGTGGGAGCAATTGCAGTGTGACTACCCTGACGTTTGAACGCATTTCTGCGACTTGGCAGCAAATCGGCACCGGCTTTACTGGCCGTTAAGAATGTAAAAAAGAAGAAGAAGAAGAAGAAAAAAACATCCACAGAAGGCTATGTTACAACAAACAAAAACAAGTTTTATTTCAAATCAGTCAGCTCCGCACCTCAACAACAGGCACCTGTGCTTGATTTTGCTGCCAAGACACAGTAACCGGCGAAGCAATTCCCTAGCAGTTGCCGTGACTCTTAGCCAGGAAAATAATCACTGGCTAAATTTATTTCAATTATTAGGGAAAATGTATTTTAAAACGTGACAAAAACTTACAATATACCTCTGTTGTCTAATAAATTAAAAATTCCGCGATTGAAAACGCAAACGGGAGGAGAAGTGTAGTCAATGAGCTGAATGTCGGAGATGGGAAAATATTGCAGTGTTAGGAGCATGACGCAATATTCGTCATACAATATTCCACCATGCGAGGCGGTTGGCTCCCGCGCCGCCGGGCAGTAGCTTATGCGAATGCTTTTGGGAAAGCGGGGAATTATTTACTGTATATTTAGTATACAGCTTTACGCACAAAGGCTAGTTATTATGATGCTTCACCCGAGAGTCAAAATTCCAGTTTTTTTTACTTGACTAAAGCGTCAAATTGGAGTGTCCTGTACCGCACAAAAGATTTCGGTGGATCAATCGGCATCAATCCCCGGCGGTCATGTTCAGTCTCCGGCGGTCCTGTTGTTTTGGTGGGGTTGTCATGTTTTCAGGAGCGTCGGTCCAATTTTCTGGTGCGGCGGTCCCATCTGATCCCCGTAGGTCCTGTTTTGTGGTGAGTCACTCCGATTTGGAGGCGCGGTGGTCATGTTGTTTCCCACCCGCTGTTAACTTCGATCCAGGACAGAAGTTAACCATTCATACTGACCGCAATTCCCCCAACATATTGACCCGCAGACGTTAGTATGAAAGGGTCTTAAAGAGGCATGGAACGCAAAAAACTCGTCAAAAATATCTTTTAAACAACTCCTGAGGAAAGTACCATCTCGCAACGTCTAGTACAGCGTAATTCCCTTTCCCCTGTGAAGAAGTTTCCATAAAAAACACAAAATTCACAATTTTTGAAATACTGGTAACCACAGAGTTTGTAATTCCTCCCACTTATGATAAATGCGCACATGCACTCAAAATCAGCTGCTAGCTTGAAGACGTTTTTTTACAGGTCACGTTTTCCATAATATGGGAAATGTACGTCTATGTCTTGCCATACCAAATAAGGCGACGTCCTTTAATTGCCTTGTGGCAGAAAAATCGCCGAAGTAGCGAACAGTTGACAGATCGATATTTGAAAATTGAAACTAAAAGAAACTGTTTTGATATATACAGAAATTAAATATATTTACGAACAAACCCTAAAATTACCTGGTGAACACGTTGAATTCTGTTTCAGTAGCAGAGAACCACTTTCAATATTGTAATTTAGTCTGTTTAATGTGTTCCAGTCCTCTTCAAGATACATACCTTCAGTAACCACGTCTATTTCGTTGGGATTGTGATCCACATGGCCAATAATGACGAAAGAGCCATCAACAGCCCAACTGTCGTCACGCACTTTCTGAAATGCCTCCTTAAATCGTCCTTCATCAACAACTTTAACTTCAGTGGACATTGTGTTGAAGCCTGAAACACATGAGAATCCGGTTATCCTGGCCAGTTTTGTCTCGATTGTTTTGAGTTTATGAAAGAGGAGTCCTTCATTTTTTCGCATAAACTGTATTCAAAATTGCTAACTGCCTTTCTGCAGATAATGGAAACTTTGCCAAATGTCTCGCGTTACGACATCTACTCAGTACAAACCATGCTAAAAAGAAGGTACGCCATTGTCCTGTAAACGACATGCTGACATTGTATATCCTGAAGCTTTGTGTGCGTTTTTTCGATCGTGTTTTCTTCATACCAGCAACATTTTCATAAAGAGCCATATGGTGTTTGTGAAGTCAAGTTTTCTATACCCACCAAAATACTCCACTCTGAGCACGTGCATGGCTGACATGAATTACCAAACTTGACAAATGACTGGATTTGTCACAATATTTTCTGGCAAAGTACGTACCTTAGTCTGATCAAACACTGAGCTTTGCTTGAACAAAAACGGGCACAAAATGGTGTTCTATTCTGCCAACTGAGAACGCTAGCTAGACGCGTAAACCGTCTATAAATAAATATGTACCAGACGACACTTCGTTATTTGTTTTGTGTTTTCTCACAGTGATGCAACAACGAAAGCGCCTAGAGAATATTGCACGTATCCGCCTCATTTGACAATATATTTTAGTACCAGTTCAACGATTACGTAAGCCTGTCTGGCGTAGTAACTTCAAATCTACACACCTGAGGGTCAAACGGCCCGAAGAACCTCTTCATAAAAGTGGTAGTTCATAGATACCAACAAAAGACAACACCGGACTATAAAATTTGGTCCAGACGGAGCGCTTTGACTGGCCTCGCTCGCTCGGCGATAAGGCGAATGTTTTTTACGTATGTGGTGATCAAAACTGTACGGGAGATATTTGCAACGATATCTCAAAAATGCTTCATTAGATGCAAATAAAACTTACATAGCTACCTATTACGAGAAACGCATTGGGGAAAGTTACGATTTTATGCGCCCACATATATATGTGTAGGCGCACTATGCTGGTCATCCCTGTCAGTCCATCCGTCCGTTGCTGTATCTCCAGCCCCCCCCCTTGTTCATGAAAGTTTGCACATGTAATCCTTTCATAAATGGGACGGCATAAGCGAACATTCAAACGGATCCGACCACCGGTGTGTCCCTCTAGTGGCAATTTTAGTTTTTCACGTTTACCTCTGTATCTTCAAAGGTTCTCAACGGATTTTCATAAAATGTTGTAGATAGGCATCTGTTGATGAGTTGACACTATCCTTCAGTTTTTGGATGGATTCGATGTATTTTGCACCACCTAGTGGCCATTTTTACTGTTTTCGATTCTCTTTTTTTGGCGTCCACCCACTATCAACCAAACTAGGCCTATTCTAAGGATGATTGTGAAAACTGGCACTATGTTCTTACTGCGAAGAAGACGGCTGACGAAGATTTTCCGACGACTTTGACTAACGTGGCGCCTTCTATAATGGTAGTTTTTTGCGTCCCTGGCTGTATCTCCTGAACTCACTGCAGGATCTTTGTTACATTTACCAAGTGTATTTGTATGAAATTGACTACGGACGACGACGACCAATTGGGAACAGATCCGACGAACGCTGTGCCCTCTAGTGGCAATTTCATTTTCCCGTTTTCATGTGTTTCTTTGAAGTTCTTTGTTGGATTTTTATGAAATTTGGAAAATAGCTTTCCATTAAAGTAACGGTGGCCTGTTTCCATTTTCGGATGGATTCGACGTAATTTGCGCAATCTAGTGTTCATTTTTGCTGTGTTTAGTCTGTTTTCGGCGGTGTCCTCCCCTCTTTCAACCAAACCACTTTAAGGAAGATTTGAAAAATTGGCGTTTATGTTTCTGCTGTGAAGAAGGACGGCTGATGATTTTCAGACGACTTGGACTACTGTGGCCGGTGCCTCCTAAGTGGCAGTGTTTTGCATTTCTATGGTTGTCTCCCAAGCCCTCTACAGGATCATTATTAAATTTATCAAGTGTATGTATATGAAGTTGACAATGCCGGGCAACTATGATGCTTGGTCGGATCCGACTACCACTGTGCCCCCTGTTGGCAATTTTATCATTTTTGATGTCATCTGTATCTTTGAATCTCCTTGGCAGATTTCAACTACCGCCGTGGTTCCTAATAACAATTTATTTTTTTTTGTGTTTGCCCTTTTATCTTTAAAGTTTTCAAGAAATTGGGCAAAAAGCTTTGAGAAACTACGACATCTTCCCATTTTCGGATGGTTTCAAAGTTCTCTGTGCCGTCTAATGGCCTTTTTATGATACTAAAGAACACCCCTAAAACATGCCATTTGGGGTGCTGTCGTGGGCGCATTTCGACGCTTCGCGTTGATTTCGTTTGCTTTTGCAAAAGGTGCTATCAAAGATGCGTAGTTTTATGAAACAACGTAAATTTGCTTACATAAAGCAAGCCCAAAAAGGCAACTTAAAAATGCAGTGGCGTTTTAGAGGTTTGATTTTTTAAGCTTTACAGGTGTTCGCACAATGCACTCACAATTCTCTTGGATTGGACTCTGCCTTCGGGTCTTGTTGTTGTGAAGCTGTGTGTGTGTCGTTTCGTCAAAAGTCCAAGACAAATCGACCAACTCTATCATTTATTCCGAGATTATAGTATTTTGGACACTGTTCAAACTTCTTCTTTGTCATATCTTCGGAGTTTTCAGATGGATTTTCATGAAATTTGGAAAATAGCTTTGAGAGACTACAACACCTCCCCATGCATTTTCAGATGGGTTCAATGTATTCTGTGCCTTCTAATGGCCTTTTCTATGGAACTAGTAAACATCCCTAAAAGCATATCTGTTGCGGTGCTGTTGTGTGGGCGTATTTCAAAGCTTTGCGTCAATCTTGTTTGCTTGCAGAAGATGCTTTCGAAAATGCGTAGTTTTGTGAAACTTGAACGCAAAACATGCTTGTATGAATTAAAACCAAAAACGAAACTTAAAAATGCGGCGTTTAAGACTTTCAAATGCACTGACTCAAAATTTTCGTGGATCGGACTCTACGCCAGGGTCTCGTTGTTGTGAAGGTACATGCGCGCACCCAGCCTTTTTGACCTTCTGCTAACACAAAAGCGGGGCGACTAAAAAAAAAACGGGGTACCACCTTCAGGTCTGTGAACTGTTCGTCTAGTGGAATTTTGTCTAGTTTTCTAGAAATTTTTGTTTCTCTGAGGCGGACCTTTTTACCCCCTTCGCCAAATGGGGGCGACCCCCTTGGGTGCACGCATTTGTGTCGTTTCGTCAAAAGTCATTGACAGGTTGACCAACTCTATCATATATTCAGAGATTTTAGTATTTTGGTCCCTGTTCAAATTACTTCACTTTTACGTCAGTCGATCTCAGTCTGAAACTGGCAAACGGATAACACAATATCAGATATAAGCACACGTATTTGCTGGCCAAGGGGTAGGGGGTGCTAAAGATCCACATCACTGCGATACCTGTGAATTCAGGAAGATAGATAAAGACACTAAAATGTTGTCTACCTTATCTCTGCCGCCCTGTCGCCACAAATTCTAATTATAAACACCACCCGAGACTGCAGTTGAAAGACACTTTGCATGGCATATAACTCAATCCAACAAGCTACACGAGGTGATACTGGAGTTCTATGGTGACATTATAAAATTAACGGAGGAATAAACCCGGTTTTGGTCAATAACAAACAGCTAAACAACGACAGTCCAATCCACCTCCCTGAGACAGAACAATGCAATCAAGTGTTATCCTCGTCAACCCCAAAAGCTTCCAGCACTAATGAAAAAAAATCCTCACCAATTCTGCTCAACGTGACTCGCATGCTTTTAGAAAGCTACACGACAACCATAGGCTGCAGAAAGTCTTCCCAAAAAGAACCAAAACATTCATTCCTATGACACACGGTCTGCTGTTAGTTTGATATTAGTAAAACTGTTCACGTTACACCTTTTGTACACATTTCTATAGGATTTCACACATTTTCGTCCTAAAGCGATCGGCAAGCGGCATTTCAAGTCACCAAAAGTCTTAGGTCTAAATGGCTCACACAACTGAGCAGATTAACAGCTCGTTAGTCTTTCTTGCCGAAAAACACTGTTCCCAGAACGTTAGATTTAAAGTTTCATTTGTAAATTAGGCTTGAGTTCGGTTTACACGTGTTTATAATTCATCGTTGTCTTCTGCGATAATGGTAAAAACTTGAGAAGATACTTACAAGAAGACTATAAGTTAGTTAATTATAACGTTTCAAGCCTACAGCTCAGACCCTTGATAACATGACTGAATTGTTTGCCACTCATCTATGACCAGACAAGACAATGGTGTAACTTAACACTTTTACCAATGCTATGTGTAAACTGTTGATAGCACTTAATGTAGCTTCCATTACAACACCCCAAAATAAAAAGAAAATTGCAAATAACCATTGTATTGAAAAAAGGTGTACAATGTATAAAGCCAAATTTAATACATATAATATCAGATGCATATAGGAATGGTTAATTAAGTTAAATAACATGTGACTTTGCTTGTTACTAAACATTTAAAACTGACACTACATACATTTAGGAATGATTTTTTGAAGTCTCATTCCAGCTTGAAATTTCAAGCACCAGTTCTAATAAAAACTTCAAAATGAAAATGAAAATACCATAAATCATGAAACTTCATAGATTTGGGTTACACAGAGTCATACTAAAATATGCCAATAAGTTACACCTTGACATTTAATGTTTAATACTCATAACACAGAGATTGTATTAGCTACATTTAGTAATACACGTATTCTCCTAAGTCATGGTTAGACTGTTAACATTCAACAGTGCTGAGGAATGTCTTTATTGAGGCAGTTCCCTACATGTTAGCATAAGGGGACCCGCCTGAAGATGTCCAAAGAACGGAGCACCTATATTAATGTATAGTGCCAAACTTTGGAAGCTTGAAATTGAATTTCTTGCCTATGCCATTTAAATGAGAATAATCTAAAATAATCAGCTGTTCTTAATGAAAAATTCCTAGTTACTAAAATTCCCAGTTAATTGCTGCTCCCCTTCACCTGGAGTGTTCTACTTCCCTAATCAAACAAAATCGCTTAATTCTTACAAACGCAAGATCTGAACTACACTTGACCTCACTTAACTTGCCACCTTCTAGACTGCGATAAAAATGGCGACAAATGACAACTTATGCGCAAGTATACACATGCATGAGAATGCAATTGGAACTGGAGAAAATGCGATGACTTCTGCAGGCTGTCAAGTGTTCCAACACTGTTGTGAATGTTCATTTCCACAGAACATTGTATCACGGTAGCTAGATTACATAACTTAGACCTGATATACCATTTGCTTGGTGCTACTGATCTTTTATGAAAAAAAAAGATTTCCCTTATCGACCATATTGTGTCATAAATTAGCGAGATTTTACAGTACATAATTTAAACAAGTCCAGAAATGCATAGTTTGGCAAAGGAGGAGCAGCAGAATGGGGGAAAACTTTTAATCAAAATAGCACCAGACTCATGCACTTTCTTCTTACTAGTAAACTGTCATCCTTAATTTCACTGTGGTATTGTTTGTCCACAGGGGAGAAGGGGCAATCACCCATTAAAATGTCCAAAAATCTTAATTTCGATGGCGAAAATTTGTGACATCCAAGGCAGGAGGATGTGCTCATATTTTGTTTGCCCTTCACTGAAGAAAACCTTCACTGACAGTACACACTTATGATGTACAGCTTGTACATGAACAAAGCTTACAAAGAAATGTCTCAGTGGCTGAAGGCAGTTAGGGTGTATACTGAAACAGTTTCAAACAGCACGTGCATAAAAACAGATTACAGCCAAATTAATATACTTGTCTACAGAATAGCAATTCTTGTATTAATTCATATACACCAGTACTTTGACATATCTCTTGAAATGGCTTGAAAACCTTAGAATAGTTCACATGCATGGTACAAGCATTCACTCATAAAACTAACCTTCGAACACATAAGGCAGAGGCGCTGTTTTTTTCTTAGACATGTTAGGAGGTAGTCACACTCCTAACAGTTACTAGCACACTTGGCTGACATTTTGGAAGTTTAGATTTTACCACCTAATAATACTATTCAGTTAACCTGTTTCGACCACAGCAAGCATTGTTTAGTTAAAATGCAATCTAAATTTCTATATGATGCAATGTGCAATACCATTAAAGCTGCAACTAAGTCGCTTTCCACAAAAAACTTTTGATTTAGACAATTTACCGTTTTAATAGAGAACTGGTCTAAAACTGTTCTTTAGACACGAGTCGATGGCTTTCAAAGAACTGACTACTATTTGAGACCAAGCTCTAAACGTTGGCTTGTCATGGTGTGTCGTAATATGTACCGAGTATAATCTCAATGGATAACGAACTGTCAGTTCTTCGCAAACCAATAAATCACTTCCCATCTGAGCAAAGAACAAGTTAATACCAGGTTTACAAAGGTAAGTGGTTTAAATTATAAGTTTGCTTGAAGTTGGGAGACAATTTTTAGATGACTGCATTTTTGTTGCAGGACATCACAAACTAAAAGTGAAACAAGAAGCACTAAGAGTATTTAGATGTCACACCTGTACTTTGATGAAAGCTTCAAAACTTCCTGGTTTCAATAACTTCAAGCACCGCGACCGAGTACACTATCATGGCAACTGTGAGCACAGCAACCATTTTTTGGCTAAACCCTAACCCTTAACCTTTTACTCGGAAGTTTTAACATGGCTCTTGCTCCCACTGGTAGCCATAACCTGCAAACAAAAGAATGTCAGTCTTTAAAGATACTCCTTCTAATTCATTTCAGTCAAAAAGTTGCTGAAAAGGAATTTAAAATCAGTTTAAACTTATTACTAACTGATGCTCTTTCATTGCATAATCAAATATATTCAATCTTTAAATAATTTCTGATGGTGCACCAACAAAATGGCCGCCATAGCTTCATCAATTGATTAAAATTCTTTTACTTTGAGAAGTATGAAATAATAGAACCATGACCAGAGATGCACAGAATACTGTCAAGATAAAAATGAAAGCTCTATAGTTTGTAGATTTTGTCATCAATAATTGTGGACGAAGGACCAAAATGAAGAACAGAAAATCTACAATCAAGCTTGTAAAGTAGGTGATCAGGTTCTAAAAATTCGTCACCCCGATGAACATCAGTCATGAAGGAAATCTGCACATAACAAACTGTGAAGGAATCATTTCCTACCTTATCAAGAATCCCCTCAGCAGTGAGTTCCCTTCGTGAGGTAGCAAACAATGCCAGGTGACTAGGATAGAACAATTCTTCTACAGCTCCCTTGTGAGTCGCAATTTTACCTTTGGACATTGGCTTCACGTTGTCACCTACCCTAGAATGTTATTGGCCAAACTTATTTGAAATATATCCCGTGTCATAGCATAATACATTACACATACGTATAGTGAAAATCTTATCAGGCAGGTTGACCTTGACATTGATGCCATCCAACCAGGAAACACAGACAATCACTGAAGCTCCCATAAAATAACCCTAAAGTAGCTACAAACCTACCTTTCGCCACAAAAACTGACTACGTACCATGATTAGGAAATTTTTCTCAAATTTTTACTACTAAAAGTCCAATTCGAGGTAACTTACTTTGTTTGTTGGTTCAATATAGCTTAAACCATACCCGCCTGAGTTTACGCCCATCTTCAACTCTGCACACAACAACAACATTTCAAAAATTAAGTTTATGCTCTTTTTAACACCCATGTTCAGATTAAAGCCTATCCCCAATTTGTACAATCAAAACTTTCTTGGCAATAACTGTCTAATTTGAATTTAATCTCCCAAAACATACAAAATTTGCTTTTTAATACCTAGACATTCTGCCAATGTTGTATTTAACTAATGGACATTAAGTCTAACGTCAATGTAGCTCCCTGGGTATTAACCTAGAACAGTGCAGTAATTAGTCCTATCCAGTTTTAAAAGCTGCCAGAAGATGAACAGTTTTCTTGTTGTTAGGCTATTGAAGACAACAAATAACACCAAACAAGAGAAATTTTTAATGCTAGTAGACAAGAATTATGCTGTCAGAGGTAACTGGATGTATGTCAAAGGTCACATATTAACATACCATGTAATGTAGACAAACTTTACAGTGCTGTGCTGATCAATGACGTCAGTCACTCTGTACAGTCCATACATAACCGCATCGTCCTCCAGTAATGCTGTGAGCTCATTCACTCCCTCACTACCCGAACCAATCAAGGTCAATGGTTTCTTTAAGTCCTTATCTTCATAACCAACAAGCACCCAGTTGGTGTTTGTGCCATCATCTCTGACATCAGCTATTCCAGAAGGCACTTCAGGGTTAAAGGTCACATCTGCTCCTTTCTTGCTGACAGCAGGCACTGCACTGCTGACTTTTGGAGGTTTACTTACAGGCACAGAGGTAAAGCCACGATGCTGGCGTAATGCAGAGCTGTCAGTTTCATCCAAAACTTTGGACTTGGTACCACTTGATTCAGAAATCTACAAACATCATGTTTTAGTAAAACAGAGTGCAGGCAGGTTCACGTTTGTTTTAAGAAACCTCTCAATCTTGGTTTTTTACAGTGAACTTAGCTCTTCCCTAATGCTTTTGGATATATTTGATTTTTGGTGGCTGAAAGAAATTATTTTTACCAATGAATAAAAATGATTCTTTCACTTTCCATCATGATTATATAATTCTAGAATTTCACAAGTGCAACAAACAAGAAAGATGCAAAGCGTTCCAATATCCTCATGACTGCACCGTATCGTCAGCTTCTAGTGGACGTGTTTATTATTTTAATAAATGACATATAAAAACAAAAAAGGCACCAGGAGGCACAGCATAAGTTAAATCTATTTGAAACGAACCAAGTGCTGTCATCTCCTTGATGGAAACTTATTTGTAAAATTTTGTGAGCATCCTTCAAGTAACTATGATTTTGAGGCACATTCCATAAAACAAGATTCTGCCACTAGGGGTGCCTCAGTAGTTGAGTCTTCCACAAATCTACATCAGCTACGACCATCTAGGAACACATCAGATGGAAATTTCATGTGGATCCATCGAGCGCTTCAATGAAGGACGCCAAAAAATGGATGCAAAATTAATAAAATAGGTCACTAGGGGGCACTCAATACATTGAATACATCTGAATATGGGAAATTATTGTCGCTGTCTTAATAGAAGTCTATTTCCTAAATGTCATTGAGGTAGAAATAGACACATCAGCAGAGGAAACCTAAATTGCCACTAGGGGACACCACAGTAGTTGGACTTGTTAAAAACCATCAATGTGATTAATGCTCATGCCAACAGAAACACATCTGTGATAATTTGATGACAATTCTACGTTTAGAAGGGTGGATAGAGAGACTTATGCCAAAAAACAGAGACAAAAAATAATAAAAATGGTCACTAAAGAGTGCAGATTAGGTAGAATCTCCTGAAAACTAGAAGGAGTGACAATCTCCAAAACAGAAAACTATTTGCCATATTTCATGAAAATGTGAACTCGGGAAATAGAAAGACAAACCTAAAAAAAAATGAAATTGCAGCTAGAGGGCACAGTGGTGGTTGAATCCATCTAGTATGCTGTCCCTACTCAGTACTATTTCCCCAACATCAACCAAGAGCTTTTGGAGGTACAGCAGCGGGCATTAGATGGATGGAGATGACAACATAAAGGGCAAACACTATTAGCATTTTGATCTATCATTCGATTGTCGAAGGAAAAGCAAACAAATGTATTAAGCTCTGCTGAGCTTAGAACACTGAATGTTGCTCATAAGACATGTGTGGGCCAATGACATATATTCAAGGATTTAATGACTTGTAACTGCTTTATGCAATCCTTACTATGGCTTTAATAGCATCATCAGTAATGTCATCTATATTGTCATATTCTGTGGAAGCATGATAGGGGTTGAGGAACTGTATCACACTACCCTGGACAACACCGTAGCGACCTCTTTTGGTGAAGGGGGTTTTCATACCAACCCTGAAACAAAACCGTACATTCACTGACAGAGGTGACAGTTACAAAGTCATGTGCAACACAGTCTTAGATGTGAAGGTATGAAGAAAAACAAATTAATAACTGTCACTTTGTACTGGTACCTGTAGCAAGAAAATAATGCCAAGGCAAAAGTATTCTTATAAGATATACAAAAGTACACAGATTCAATTACACTGCAAACCTTTCTCAGTTGCTTTAACAACTGATGGCTGTAACGAGTGCCTTACTGCTGATAATAAAAAACACATTACAGCAGAGTCATAATAAACTGAATAAATGAATCTTGAAGCATATTACCACTCACTCAACTGTGTTTTCCCACCCCCAACCTTCCAAATTTTCACTTTTTAACACTCACGCTCAGTTTAGCAGCCTCCCTGATTTATACGATTGAGACTTCTTTAGAAGTGCCGTTGTCCTTTTTCAACGTCCATGCCATGACAACTTTAGATCGCCCAACCTACACATCCCTCACACTAATTCTTTTGGATAATAAACAATCGGTAACAGTCACTGGGTTCATGAGTTTTGAAAACCAGTTTTCTAAACTGAACAGACATCAAACTTGTCCTCAAAATGCCGTACCCTCGTAAGTGACTATTGCTGAGCAATCAGTTTCAGCAGCAGCTTGCCATATTCAGGTGGGAAAACTACCACTTTTTACAGCATCAGACATGAAATAATTCTTAAGCCTATGGCACCGCTCGTGTAAACGCCCCGACTAGACTTCTCAAAATTTTAGTTTGCAATTCCCATATTCAGCAATATACAGCAATGGCAGCGACAGGGGGACAGCAATGTTGCAATTTAACATATTGACTGAATTTCTCTTCAAGGCATTGCCCCAACTCACAGCGTGCACACAAAAGGAAGTAAATACAAGCCACTGTTATCAGAATGAACAGATAGTGAAGGCCATACCAGTGAATGTACATAAACTTGACAGTTGTGCTCATGTCGACAACTTCCTCCAGCCTGAGTAGAATGTACATCACTTGTGTATCGTCCAAGTGGGTCACTAGTTCAGTACAACCTCCATTACCTGATGAAGTAGAACACATCAACTCATACAAAAACGAATAAACAAATAAATGAACCAGTTTCGGTAGGAATATTCAATTTTGAATTATTACAATATCAATAGACAAATTTGAACCTGTAGTAGAACATTAACTTTTTGTTGTAACCATTCAGGGGGTCATTTTTGTAGGTCAAAGGATTTCTGAAATTTTAAATTAATTTTGATGATAAAATAACTAAATCTGCTTGATGAAAGATAAAGAAAAGCAAATACTTGAAAGTACTAGCTGTCCAACCCTATTTTCTTGAAAACGATAAAATCATCAGCTTCCACACCACAAAACCATACATAATTATTGCTAGTATTTTCATTTCATGATAGTACATGGCATGAACTTTTCAACATCACTTGTGAAAGAGTTACACAATTATAGTTGACATTTTCATGAAACAAGAATTAAACGTGACTGTTTTGCTTCATTGCTTGTGTTGACCTGCACTCTGAAGTTTTGAGAGATAAGACAACTTTCAAGCAATTTTCCATGTCATTCCAAAACCTCTCCTTTCCAGACTAGATGTAGTGAATGAGATATAGGCAAGCAGTAAAGCTGACACAATTTATTCATAGCTAGTCTTTTGTTGGATCTAGCTGTGTCAACTGGGCTGTTGTGTCCTGGTCATCGCAAGGTGTTACCTCATGGTACCAGGGTTTGGGTATGTCAGCTATCTGGACTACATAAAGGACTATGTGCACACTTCTGCTTTGTTGACATGCGAGAATAGTTGCAATCCAAGTGGAGCACTGTATGGTCACCTGTCGTCTGTGAACTGTAGTCACCGGAATCAGCTCTAACAAGACCACAGGACAGCACAGTACTATTACTCCGTACTTTTATTGGTGTAGTACTAATATGAGGATAACAGACAATTTGTTGGGAAAATCCACTGTTATGACATTTTTACCACCATTTCGCAACACACTGAAAAATCTTATCGCCATTTCCACATTTGCTGTTGCCAAAAACGGCAATCTGAAAAATGACTTTTCGAGCTCTATACTAGCGTAGTAAAGCAAATCATGGATTCCAATTACCTGAATAGAATTGGCGCTTATTGATTTGTGTTCTTTTATAAGATTAAAAATTTCCATTTTACCCATCCAAAGAGCGCTACTGTACGAATTATTTTTTCCGACGCAAAAACGTGTACGGACTATTTTTCCCTCGGACTGTCTTTTCATCCCAAATTTTAATGCTATTCTCTCAGATAATCAAAACTGATACTCTTCTAAGCTTATACTAACAACTGCAAGAGTTTATCAACTTTGCGAAACAACGCTAAGCTGTACCATCAACTCAAGTCATTATTCTAAGACATCTACCTTCAGCAATCACATCAATTTCATTGGGATTGCCATTCACATGGCCAATGATGATATAAGAGCCAGCAACACCAGATTCATCGCCACGCAGTTTCTGTACGGCCGCCATGAGCTGTCCCTCGTCAACTGGTTTAACGTCTGTGCTCATTGTGCAGAAGTCTGAAACAAGCATCAAGATTTCTCATCAGAAATTGTTGTTATCATGTAGCGATTGCTTTGAGCTCATGACAAAAGAAGTACTCCATTGTTACAATGTAAAAAGTATACAAAAGCAAACCATTAACAATTATGATGTCACTCAAGATACACTGAGCACAATATAGTCCTTTATAAAAAAGGTACACAAAATTTCATCTCGTCAAAAATTGGAAATGAAATTCAATGCAAAATGTTCTCGCTAGTTTTCTATTTTAGCGTTATTTTTCATCTGTTTTCCGTCTGAATTTTTGGCGAATCCAGACAAATATCACCGATGCAGATTCACAGCCACCAAGTTGATTTATTCCAGCTTTGAAATTTTAGATTTTGGCTTGACCTAAAAAGCATTATCTGGGTTGTTTCCAACTAATTAATTCCAAGTAAGCCATCTATTGTCTGGGCAACAGAACAGTGCTACCCTGGGATCTCCACTAGGTGGCAGTCAAGTTGATCTCAAGTGAGCACTAAGCTTTTCATCAAATTATTGAGGTTAATACTAGCTCAGTGGTCTGCTTCCATTCAAGTATATCAATGGCTCTGTGTGATGATGGACAATTAAAGGTATCTGGTTATAATAAACAATGTCCCACAACTGCACATTTCTGGGTCACAAACCTGTCTTAAGCACAAAACCAAGGATTATCATGACAAAATCATAAAGTATCACTTTCAATTAAAGACAGAATTTGAAGAAAATACGGTAGAAAGAAACAAGCAATTCACATTCCCATTACTGCTTCTTCATAAGATTACTGATAAGTGAAATATCAACAAAACTATTAATTTCATTTCGGTAAAAGTGTATATTTTCTGAAAGTAAGAAGCCTCTTGAATTTTACCATTTATTGTGTCGTGTCTTTTTAGAAAAATTTAGCAGAAATCAAAAGGTACTCTTGATAACAAAACAATGGTACCAACGTGATTAAATGTTATTTGACATAAAGGTTCAAGATGAGATCTCAAACAGCTACTCCAGTATTCTAAAACATCAATTACTTTTTGCTATATTAACTAAAAGACCTAGTAGCACACGTTTTTAACCCTTATTGATTGCTTAGAACAATTTATAACGAAGCCATCAGTGCCTGCAGGTTAATTCAAACGAAATCCATAAGCCAAAAATTCATAAAAACCCTCACTTGTCACGAAATGGGGCCGAGTGATACTCCGCCATTTTAGATTTCCGGCTAAGGCGAAAGTGAGATTCATGAAGGAACGATTGGAAAAACAAGGCTGTCTACTTGACTGGGCTAAGCGTGTTTTACAGGGAGTAAGTTACTTCTGATGACCAGTATTTTACTTCATGTAATTATTTCCAACTGGGCCCACTTGAAAATCAGTGTATTCACTGAAAAGTGGTCACCCAGTCTTTTACAGAAGTTTAAATAAATAAATAAATAAAACGAACATGCAATATCAGAATAATTAGTAAAATTGCTATATAGTAAGAATATTCCGACAACTTGAGAAAATATTGAAAATAAACTTTGAAAAAGAAAACTAAGATACTGGTGGTCTCCACCAATTTTGTTAGGTGTCCGACAGCCAACAATGAGCGATGACCTATTTCTTATAGAATACCAACTGGTGGCGAAATAACTTCAAGAAGAATACTTGTTATGTTCCCAAATAGCACGATATAAGTATGAATGAATTTAAAGTAAAATGAAGAATTTTCATGCAACCTGAAGAATTCATAGCTTCTACAGGAGGCCGGCTGCCTGGCCGCGAACATCACTGCTTCACGGCTCAGGATGAACACATCAATTAGTAATGATTACAAATTTTTGTCACGTTTTAAAATATGTTTTGTATAATAATTAAAATTAAAGTCAATTAGGATGTGATTATTTTGCTGGTGGCGAAGTGGCACATCAGTCAACTGCCAAGGAAATTTTGCCAGGTTGTGTCCGGGCTGCAAAAATCAAGCACACTGCGGTGCGCAATTTTGCAATTCAGGTGAAAAGCACACTTATTTGAGATATTGTTTGTTGAATAATAGCAGTGTGAGAGTGTTTTTCCAACGGCGGTAAAACTGGTGGCAATTTGGAACCAAGTCACAAAATGTGCCGTCGGTAACCACACGGCAGTTGCTGGTACTTAGCACAAGTTTCACGATAAGGCAATAAAAAACATTTGACAATCTAGAAAGGTTTTTCCACTAATTTATTACCACAACGGGCAATGTTGCAGAAAATTGCCGTACCCCCTCGATGAGTCGAGGCACCTGAGGAGTGTTGGCTGCGGAAGGTGAGATGCGAGGTATTCACAACTTATACTTTTGTTGCATTAAATACCACTAGTCATATGCAAAGAACAGATGGAATTTGGACAGTAAATAATCATATTTGTTTCATAAGAACCAAAATGAGAATCAAAAACAACCAAGCAAAATAACAACACTTATATGCTCAATGGTGATCTTGACAGTTTTCAAAGACAACATGGTTGTCATTCAGGAATCACTCGTTAACTGATACACAATGAACCCAAATCACAGAAATAGAGTGACGCGAATAGTCAATGATTTTCTGATCTTGACCGAGGTACAAAACTGTGCTCAAAAAGGCTTTTAGTTTGATAATAGAAAAGAGGTAGACATTAATCCATGTCCATGTTACATATTACTTAATTTGGTACATATATTTTTAAGTTTTTGAACTAGATTAACCCTTTGAGACAAAGACTTTACAGAATTCTTTTCATGAATATCATAAAAGCCCATTATTTGATAGCCCATCACTTAAAAAGGGAGCATTTTAAAAACAATTCCACAATTCTGCTTTGTAAAACAATGTGTAAACACAAGGATCTCTGACATTTTCATCTGAATTCGAGTGGCAATTATTGAGATATGATGTTGCAAAATTACCAAAATTTGGCCATTTTTCTACGATAATGATTCTACATACTGCAATGCGAACTTTTTAAGTCCGGTCAGCTTTCTGGGGAATTATGACTGAGACGGATTAAAAATCAAAGTCACATTATTATAAGTACGTTTTGAACATAGAGGGACACCTTAGGAGGCCCTCAACGTCTTTAATTCCTTCCAACTCGAACAAATACTCCTGTAATGTAACTTTTATCTTCAAGCAGTTCTTCTTCGTTCAGTTCCCAAAATCGGTAACTGGCTATTTTAACACTGCGAGTGGCAGGTGGTATGACGTCATATTCCTTGGTGTGCACTGCGTAAAAATAGCCAGTTTCTGATTTTGGAAACTGAATGAAGCCCCGAGGGTCAACCCTATAGTAAGCTTGGTACCATTCAGGAACAATTCGGAACAGAATTTCAATTTCCACAAAATGGTGTCAGAATCATTTAACCCCTTTTTCACGAAATTCTCCGAAATGATACGCTTTTCACTACTTTGGACCTCGAAAAACACCTTTTTTCGCAGATTCTTGTTGGTGGATGTGTACCAAAGTCACCATGGGTTCCACCCCTCCAGTAATACTGCTCGGACCTGGGCTGGGACCGACGCATCTCGGACGATGCAGTCTCTAGTTTGAACTTGTGAAGAGCGACGCTCTGTGGAAAGAACGTGTGTCGCTAGATTGGTTCAGTTTTTGGTCGCCTGATGAATCCTTCCCATTGAAGTTGAACATGGCGGTATCAACCGGAAAACAGTGCAAACAAAAACTTGACGGTAAAATTGTAAGGGAACAAGGTAAGAGATATTTCCTTAAATTTTTGGATTGAGAGCGATGAGAGGAATCGAATGATACAAAAATCATATGTGTATGTCAATGTCGTCACATTGTAAACAATAAACAAGGACTGCTCGAAGAAAAAGTTTGATAACGGGAGCTGGATGTATTAGATGTGGAAGGAATCAACACATCGACAGTCTCCTACAGTGTCTCTCTATGCGCAATAGGTACTTATAACATCGTGGGTTTGATGTTTTAGTCAGTGTGAGGCACAATTCGCCGAAAATTTTCTAGCGTATGAAGCTCCTATTAATAAGAGCTTCACCGTCTCTACTCAGGGCTTCATCTANAATGGCAGTGGCATGTGAGTCTATTGAAAGCAGACACTCTGGCAACCAACCACGTGCTAATGATTGACAGGTCTACCAAGTAGTTTGAATATTGCAACATTTTAAATACTTTGTATATCTCTTTCCGAGTTGAAAGGGCCAACTTCCCGCTTTGATTAACTGGGAGTCTTAGTAATCTTTCAATGTGGGTGTCCAAACTGGAGAAATTCTGATTGACAGGGCGTTCAAATGATACATTGGGCGTCCTTGCCAGGGCGTCTATATTAGTGCTAGGGCGTCCAAATGGACGCCCAGGACGTACGCTGCATGAAGGCCTGTCTCTACTGCCTGGCCAGCTAGAGACGGTGGGTAGGAAGTAGAACACGGGCTGTATTTGGGCGTGCCAAACTTCAAATTTACTGATTTCGCAAGAAAAGGATTGAGAAAAAGGCCTACACACTGTAAATTTGCTTGTTTGGTGATCTTGAAACCAGTTTATCACCACGGGTCTTCAAGAATGAAACCCAACACTTACAAAATTTTTCGGTCTTTCAAGTTTACGGCAAGCACCGACTTCCTGATGACTACTTGACACAAAAATGTGACCTACTTTTTATTTTAGCATCATTTAAAAATTGTACTAAACTCGAAATCTGTCAAATAAATTCTCCTAGAGTGACCGAGAAAATTTAGAATAACGAAACACTCATTAATTTAGTCCAAAAACACAAAAAGTGCGAAAGTCTCTAGAATTTATTTCGTTTTGTGTAGTTTGTGTGGGGCCCACATTTTGACCTAGTTCTGAAGTTCAAAATGGCGGAAGTGCAGGTAAACTGAAATGTTGTGTTGTGTAATTTTTGTTTTTTTTTTCTTTTAAGTCTTTCCGTGTTACAGTGTATTTAGTAGTTCATCGAAGGATGGCAGTTTCCTTTTTATAACGTAGACCGGTTAAAGTTTTTTAAAACTGACGACTGTCACAGTAAGTTTCTTTGAGATATGCGGAAATTATAAACAATCCTTCCGAAAGTGACCAACCCCTTTTCAGCAGTTTAGTATTTGTCTTTGGATAGGTGACTTCGTTTTGCTTTTACCTTCAGTCAATGACTCATCTCTCCGTTCATGGGTTATTGTTTGCAATCTGACTCCATTAACGTACATACTTGATATTAATATTTTCTGAATCCTCTCGCCATGGTGATCATTCATGGACATGGTGATTCCAAAACTGTATTACTGGTATTGATTAGGCTCTTCTTATTCCTGTATTCACTGTTTTTACGAGGTGTTCATTTGTGGCAGCCGATCTCGAGTGACTGTCATTATAAAACTGCGACACCTCTTGGCAGAAATGATAACTACAATGATCACGCGTGTGCGGTCAGAAGACCCCAAAATTGGCTGGTATATTGAAGATATCCTGTGGTACATTAGGGAAACTGAGTAAAAAACAGTAATAGTCATTTATAAAGCATTGCCTCTTCAAAAATTCTTCTTTAGAAAACATGCAAGAGTGTGTGTTCTGGAAAACACTTGACCTCTCGGGAACATGATTTTGGCTGGTGTTATGGCGGTATAGTATCAAGTATGTATGTTAATACTGTTGGATTGTAAACAATAACCATCAATTCCTCTGAAATTTGTTATTGGTTTTACAGACATTTGTAAAAATTATTAAAAAGTGTTGTGAGTATAAGATAAGTCGTACATTGTAGAACTGCTTCTCGTGAATCATATGAGTCTTTGTTAGCCACTCGCAAATGGGCAATTGCCTATTAGCTGAATGATTAGCACACTTCCCAGTCTTATGGGGGTCGCTGTTTCGGTTATTGGGTCGGTTAAACTCGGCTATTACTACAATTGGCATGACTGGCAAACAGATGATATACCAAGGAAGAACTGCCCGGACCTAGGACTGGGCGCAATTGGTGTGGGTCCAGAACACAAGGAGAGCGTTGCTGAAGACAAATTCCAGGACACAGGGTAGTGTTGCTGAGGGCAAATTCCAGGGTGGTAGGGTGTTGCTGAGATCTGCATCCAGGAGGTGTACCTATTCCGTAGGAAAGGGTGTATGATGGAGACATGCTTCCGGTAAATCATATGAGCCTCTTTTAACCACTCGCTAAGGGGCAATTCCTATTAGCTGAATGGTTAGCATGCTTGGCAGTTTTATCGGGGTTGCTGGTTTGGTTCCCGGGTTGGGTAAAGTCAGCTTTTACCATACACCGGCTTCCACAAGTTTTGAAAACCCATCTCTTGGTAAAAACTGCAGCTGATAAGGAGGTCTGTGCATTTTTCTGATTCTTTAATCAACTATTCTACTTAAACAAAGCTGTGTATGTGTCACAACAAATTCTTAGAATTGGGTTCACTTTGTTTTAAGTTTTTAGCATTTTAACACTAACACTCTGAATTTATGTACAAAATGTTTTTCTTCAGCATTGGTGTCATTAACTCCCAGAAGAGGTAAAAATTTGCAAATGGTGCATGCCATGAGCATACTGTTTTCAAGTGGACGACACTTTTCTTTGTAATAAAAGGATGAGAATTATGTACAAAAATGGCGTTTTTTAAGACTGTTTTTTAATTAATGGACATAAAAGGGAAGTTGAGTGGCGGTTGACACCCAGATTTTGCATTCACCCTCACTGGTAATTAGCTCTACTTGTTGATATAAATTTCACGATGAGGTGACAAGCACCAGGCTGTGTGAAATTTTGAGGTCTATATGTGAGATTAACACCTAGTGGTTCTTAGCTGTATTTTGACCTTTAGTCTTCATACAGTTAGCTGGCTGGCTGTAGTAAGGGTTGCTGGTTAGAAACAGAACAGGTAATTTAAGCTGATCATATCGAATTCTGTTACAAAGCAAACTAATTTTCTTTCCAATTGGCTATCAAAACAAACTAATACCATGGCTAGTAATCCGGCATTTTAAAGTTATGAATTATCTGGGCTTCAAACCTTCATCTAAATTGTATTTAGCATCCAAGATCCCAAAGTCTTCTTATTGAAGAACAATTGAACAAGTTTCATTTGAAATTTAATTAGGGATACCTGAAATTATGTAATAACCGCAACCACCTCACCCTCCTGAGTACAGTATACTTTGTACCTCTGAAACAAAGGAGCAAAACTAAAAATTTGGATCTTGAACATCAAGAATCAGACCATAGAATAAATGATGTTCCTTACTTTTTGAATCAGTTGGAAGAATTATGTTTGACCCTTTTGAAACAGTTAAATGAGCCTTCAAAATAATTTAAATAATTTAGAATGTTTAAAATGCAGTAGATTTAACTTCATGAGATGTAGGATTACTCCTGTTGCCTGTTCACGCGTGGCATGTGTGCAAAGTTCTACATTTTAACTTGATCAATTGAGATAGTAAGGATTATTCATGCTTGATCAATTTAATGCTGTATTAGACTCTGATCTAGGTAGCTTTTTGTCACCTTTTGTGTTCCCAGTTTGTTGTGCGATCCGTTTCACCTCTTTTTTGGCAATTGACATCTGGAAAGTTGGTAACTTGTGCTGACATCACTAAATCAAGGTATGATTAACATTTTTGTAAAGAGAATAAAATTTCTATTTTAAAATCAAAATAATAATTTTATGTTTAAATTGTTCAATCAAACTTTGTGACAATAAAAGTTTAGTTAGTGACCCACAACTGTCTAGTTTATTGTACCCACTGAGTCCCGCATACCCTTGATACTCTAGGGTAAAAAGTCACTATTTGTGAGAAAATATTTGCCAAAGTTAACCTTTATCTTGTTTTTTGAAGGCTTCAGATGGTAAAATTGTTCCCAACTTCTCGAAAATTGTCTGGTGATAAGCACCTGCAATGGTGTAGTTTTTTCAAAATGATAAAGATTTGTTAGGTGCTACAAATTGGTAAGATAGTCAGCTTTGGTCCACTGTGGATAAAGTGAGTGGTATGAAATATAAATAAAATAATCTTATTGATGTTTAATTGTTATTTGTTCTAAAATATTCTTGTTATTCTGATATTCTGGGTAAGAGTCAGATTATTGTAACATCACATTCTGAGTCGGCTACTTCTTTTGAACACCAGTTGGTAAAATGAGCAACTGTTTCTCAAATCAAAGACCAACACATCAACTATTACTATCAGTTTGTGGAGCAATTATATGACTGTTTGATATGTAGCACCACCATTTAACCAGTTTCCCTTTAATTGAATTTGCAAATAACTCTTTTACTTTCACATCATTAATTGCAGTTCACAGTAAATGACAACTCATAATTGGTTTCATTTCCTTTTAATTGTGAATATTCCAGCTACCTGTAGTTATGACCAAAGTTTGCTTTAGCCAAGTCATCATAATTTGCTTATTCCTGTCACTTTATCTCTAGGTATAAATGGCTTTAAGTGTAGAGTGTTTCTTTTAAGTGACCATAAGGGACAAGGTTATGTATTTGGGCTAATGTTTGTCAAAACTTAAAATTATCTACAGAACCAAGAGTATCCTGGTTTCCATCTGGTGATTGTTGACCAATAAAATTCAAAGTTTGTCACAAAGACTTCCTAGTCTGTAAGACTAAGAATACCACACGAATTTGACACATGGCAGCATTTTGGATTGCTCGGATATTCAGGATAGTTCTAATCATCTACTGAATGTACCATATCAGCCATTTGGAACTACCTAATGAATGTAATGTTGTCGACTTTTAACAGGAGAAACAATGAGCAAGCAGTTGGCAAGTATATTTCTAATTTTGACCTGGTACTGTTATGTTAGGCGATCCATTGTGTTTATTGACTTTGATTTGTTCAACAGTGATATGCCTATTCAAGCCCATACGCCTGTGTCTATCTGAAATATGTTTCAAGAAATGAAATCTTATCGCGTGTTATGCACACGTAGTGGCGAGCATGGCTTCACTTACAGACACATGTCCGCTGTCTCACGAACATGCTGTCTTGTGCATCTTAAACGGGCTGTCTGCTGTGCGTCTTTCAATTCACTGTATTTTTCGATAAACTTGTTTGTAATGTGTCATCATACATTCATGCATTTTCAAAACTTGCTCTTTGGTTTTACTCTAGTGTTTTGCACATACCGGTAGGTACTAAAATTACAGGCAGATGTAAGCATAGCTTCACATAGAAGTCGGCAGGAGCCTATACTTGCATGTGTTGTAAATTGAGTAAGGTTGCCAATCAGGTCCTACCACCTGTGTTGAACTGAATACCGTATCGTAAAGTAATGAATGATTAGTACTGAAACATAAAGCATTTGTGACTCAACCGATGCCTTGAAAACTGAAATTGTAACTGATTTCATGTTTTCCTAATCTTGCTGAATCTGTCTTGTATATTTTGACTCAAACCTTGTGTGAAATCCAACTGTAGTCCTTAAATTAAAAAGATTTTTTGATTCTTTTCATCAATTTTTATGAAAACAAAGTTAACAGTTCTTCAATGCGAAGGTGTGTCGCTCTGAGCAAGTCATGGTGTGAATCACTGATTGCAAATTAATGTTAAGTGACATACCTGCTTCTGACATCTGTTGGGGAAGATGATGGTGATTGTGATGATAATGGGGATGATTACAAACAAAGGCAAACATACGCGGGATAGAAACAATTTCTAATCCAAATATGGTTAAAGGGAGATCTCACCAATTCAGGACACAATTTTTATCATAAATTGGCGAAATTTTATTTGTAGACTAAAACATGTACTGTGTAGCTGTTCGTTATTGTAAAATCTTACTCATTTAGGATGCTATATGGCACACAAGTGTCATTTTTATGAAAGATAAATAACACTATTGAGTCCGGTCTACACACAGCCCACCCTAGAACAGCTTGCATTAGTGAGTCCTGTCTACACACAGTCTACCCCTGGAACAGCTTGCATTAGTGCAACTTGCCCCTCTTTTAAGTGGAACATCCGCAAACACATTATTTGATAACTAGGGTAAGAATTGCCGCTCTGTGCATGACAATGGAAAGCTAACAGGCTGGTAAAAAAGATCCTTCTTTATATGTAACCATAGCCTTGCCCCATACAGTGATTGGAGGTGGTGCATGTTACCCTAGAACAAGTTACTCCACCTCGATAAGGTGAAGTAAGTTGTCGACAAGTGGGGCAAGTTGCACTAGTTTGATCCACACAGCCCTCAAACCTAGTGACAACTCCTTCTAGTAGAGACTTGTTCTAGGGTAAGTCTGTGTGGATGGCATTTTGAACACTTAGTAAGTAGTTGTGGGCTGCATCAAAGTATTAGTAGCCTTAAACTTGAAAAAAAGATCAATTTTGGTAATTATTCTTCATTATTTGGACATTTTTGACGTGTTTCCATATTGACAATTGTCTTTGATGTACATTGTTGAAGAGTGTAACTGTTGCTTGTTTCATGGAGTTACATTGTTGAAGAGTGTAACTGTTGCTTGTTTCATGGAGTTACATTGTTGAAGAGTGTAACTGTTGCTTGTTTCATGGAGTTACATTGTTGAAGAGTGTAACTGTTGCTTGTTTCATGGAGTTACATGTTTTTGTACTTTTAAGTTGGAAATTGAAATTGTCAATCATTCAGATTTTAAATTTGACATATCGGTGTTGCACTCCACACAACCAAGCATAGTTAAAACATTATATCATATTAGTCACTGAGATTTAAAAACCATTGGCATTGTTCTTTGCAGACTGTGTAAGCTGTACATCTTTAAAATAAAGCAAACGATTCTCGTTGATGTGAACTAGCTTTTTAAGATGTGTGAACTTCCTTAATAATCAACCAGGATTTGAAGTGTTTCCTTTAGTGGGTAGTGTCTGTAAAATGTCACTATGCTATTGTTTATCTGCCCTGAAACATTATCAGGGTATGTGCCAGATATGTTCTTCCATTCTTCCTTCAGTTGTCTTTATCATCAGGTTACAATATTATGTGATTCTGGTATGGCAATGACCAGACTGGTATGTACTATCAATAACACAGTTTACTGACCACAGCAGAAATATACAATTACTTTTTGTGCCCCCCTCCTCCCCACCATCAAGTGTTCTTTTATTAGCTTATTTCTACATTTAATTTCATTAGTTTCGCACAAAAATGATTACTAAGTTTGCCCTTTTATCATGTTTCATAGACTTCTCGCATTGTTATGGATGTCCTGCACTTTTCAAGGCTCTGACTAATGCATTTATTTGGTGTTTAATATCCATTTGTTGATCATCTTATGTTCTAAATTTGTGAGATTGGACCGTACTTATTCCTTGGGCATTTTGAAATAATTTTTTTGTTAGTTTGAGTTCATCTCCATTCTGTACACAACAGTTGTATTATACTTTGTTACAATGTATTGTGGTCACTCTGTGATAAACAAACCAGCCAACCAAAAATAATACCCTTGCCAACAGAACTTTCTTGCATTACCTCTAAATTCTCTCTTGTTGAGAGTTTAGTGATTGAAAAGTCACTAATAAAGCTCACATTGTAATGTGAAGAGCAGATTTCTTTTCAAGTCTTAATAAACAATACCCAAGCTCAGTGCATGATTGAACATACTCATGAATGGCAATAATCTAATATAACATGCCTGCATTTTGAAAACCAGTTGATGCCGGTTATTCAGTGGAGAAAACTGGCTATCAAACTAAGTCTCCATAAGCGTAAATTTGTATCAATCGTATTTTTTGTCTAAACATGAATAAAGTGTATTACTACTATTACCCACTCAGCTATGCAAGCATTTCTGATATTGTTAGGTTAGTACTACAGTAGCAGAGACTTGATGGCTCTGCTCTATTTGGGCTCATGATAGGTCATAGAAATTATATTTGTTAACCTAAAGCAGGGAAGATTGCCTTCCCAGCATGGGCACTGATTGGTCTCCACAGCACAACAAGTTGTTTGTTTATTATTCCTTGTTGATGTCTGATTAGCGACAATGCATTTGTAACTGTACTGTCCACATATACCACACTGGTGTTCGTTTTGTTTAAGTAAATGTGGTGTACTGAAGCGACACCTTTCAGGTTAGCCATCTGCTGTGAGTTGCCAAATACGGTAATCAATAGAATCATGAACTTGACTGTATTTTCGGCTTGCACGAGGTTGACTTCCAACTAACTGACCTATCACCAGGATTTTAAGTGACTACTTAACTGACCAATCAGAATGCAGCATTCTTGACACACCTTCGTTTCCAGGCTGCCGTTTTACTCAACGTCGGGCGAAACTTATTTTTTGTTTGTCGGGTGTCACGCGACTTTGCAATGGACGGAGCTTGCGATAGGTCAATTGATGGAATTTTGAACTCCTGGAAGTAAATCTTATTTACTAGTATTCAAGAAAGGGGTTGAAATTATCTGGAATTAAATGTTAGACCAAGGGTTCTGTTTCTAACAAAAATAGACTAGTGTTTTTGGGTTGTGGCGGGAAGATTGAAATATGTTATATTTGTTGTTTTTTTTAGTTTCAGCTGAAGGTTTTTATCTAGAGTCTGGATTTTTTTTAGCCTCAGAACTGATTCCAATGTTCAGGTTACACCAAGGATAAATGTCCGCCCACATCTCAAAGGCACTAGCCTCTGCCTTTCAGAAACAGAACCTGTCGATATTGTTGTTTGTTGTTTAACTGTTATTGTTCTTGTTGATTTAGGCCAGGGCCCTGTACGACTTTCAAGGGGACGAGGCAGGGGGCGAGCTATCTTTCTGTGCTGATGACTTCCTGCTTATTATCCGACAGGTCAGTTCTGTTTATTCAAACGTGGTGAAACATTTGCAGGCTCTGCTCATATTGACAAATGATCTTTGTTGAAAATGGTGAAAATCATGCTACATGTTGATAGATGTTAAAAGAAAGTAGAATGAATTATCATCCTCCTGACAAAGTCCCTTGTTGGTGAAACATTTAGTTAATGATAATTAGGGATTCACTTTCACATCTTTTTACTTCTTTGTACTTAGAACTAATTGTTCTTCATTGTTTTCACTGAAAGAACTAAATGTTGCCAAGTTCCATTGATTAAGTTAAATTTTAACATACAACATTGCATATTTGTATGTATGCTCTCCACAACTGAAACCCAAACTTGTGGGAAGCAATATGGTGGAAGTGTACCACAGCTGGTGTTCTCTTGGTGCAAAGTACTAGCAGTAGCTTTAGTGCATAATACCATACTTACCTTGTTTATACCCTGTGTACTGAAATGGTAAAATACAAGCTAATATTTGTTTAGCTTTTTATGTTTAAAAACTGATTTTAATCAATTCTTAGATATAAAAATTTTAAAAAGTTTTTTTAGAAACAGATGACAAATTTTTACAAATGGTATGTAGTGTTCTCAATGAAAAATCCAAACGAGTCAGAGGTAGTGTTCAACACAGTAAAAAATTGAAATTTGACTGGAATTATTACAAAGTTCATGTATGTTTTCGGAAGTCCATATCCATACTGTGTAGAGTTTGTGTGTTATGTCTTGGAATAAATATATTGAATTGGTACCAAAAATTCAAAGTGTCCTAATTTGCTTAAGAAACAACTCGTGTGGTTTACAAACTTTATGCAAGTAAGCCAAACGCGTCACGACAAAATTCAAACTCAGTGCAGTGACGAGTCAAAGCAGGTTGTGGAGAACAGTGGTCGGAAGGCCATTCAAACGTGTTGCAATTGTTGACAAATGGGTCGCGGTGACATGTTAAACAATTTGTGGACTACAGTGTGTGTGAAATGTGATGTATGCTACTAAGAGTGTTGTTGTTTCCTTTCCTTTGATACTGTGATTAAAAAGTGATAGCCTATGAGTTATGTTTTGTGTGACTGAATTTGAATAGAAAAAGGTTCCCTGCCAATTATTCCCTGACATATTAATCTTAAGAAATCGTTTTTTTGCTGTTCATTTTTTCTGTGGAATTGTGCTGTTTTTGTTGATAATTTGAATATAATCTTCCAGTAATTTATAAATGTGCAGCTTGCATACGCGTTACGTGCCATGATTTGTTGATATTTTTCAGGATATCGGTGCTGGATGGTGGCAGGCACGTGACTCAGGGGGTAATGAGGGGCTAGTCCCTAAGGATTACCTGGAGGTAAGTGCAAGGGCAGAGAAACAACCATGGCTTGAGACTCACTTGGGAGTATAGTTTATTTTGTACACACTTCTAAGTAGTTACAGTAAGTAGTGCAGTGCAAGATTTTCATGTACTTTAAGACTTGTAGTTGACCATTGAAGTGCAGTTATTGGTTAGAAATTAATGGTGATCTGAACTTTGCAAAAAGAGATGTAAGGATTCTTCCATTCAGAATATAATTAGTTAGACAATTTGAATTTTATTTTGTAAAATTTCTCAACCAAAACGACACATTTTCATGAATATTTAATTTACTTCCGTTATGGTTTATACAGTGTAGCTGCTACTAACAAACATTTGGTGTGTGTAAGCCTAATTGAAGAATGACAATTATATAGTGTTTTTGTTGTAGATGGAAGACGTTTTTTCTCGGAGTTTGTGAAGCATAAAAATGGGATAACATAAAATAACTAATCTTTTTTTGAGCTCTCTAGTTGTATCCTCTGTCATAGGATTTACACTGTGGAGGTCAATAGCCTCTTACAGGAGTCCTGGATTTTGAGAACAAGGTATTCTGTAGAGAACACTGGTTCTCAAAATGTAGGATTCCTGTACATGATAATTACACTTTGAAGAGCGTCACTGAATATACAGTACAAGGCAAAAGTAATGAAAAAATGTGGTTTCTCCGTCATGACGGCGAATTCTGTTAGAATCAAAAATGACGTAATAACCATCAACATTCTAATTATAGACTGCTTCAGCCACATTACTTACTGTACTGTTTAAACTGAATTGCTCTTCATGAGGGAAGACTTCTCTGATGATGAATTTGGCTTCCATCCAGGAATTCCAGGTCATTTTGTCTGAATACTTTTGACTTGTACTGTACTTAAGTAAATAACTGTTAACATGTGCATGCATGTGATTCTAGCTACAGTCATTGCCTGAGCCTAGCATGCCACCTCCCCCGCCCCCTGTGGACTATACACAGCAGCACCAGCATCAGGGTGAGTATTGATTGGAGAGGACTGACACTCAGTCAGTCTGTGGTATATTGCATAAGACAACTACTGTAAAACTTCTCCAGTTTGGACAGCCTATAAAATTTGGTACACTGAAATCCAAGGTGAAATTGAATTTTCCTGATTTTAAAATTTGGGACATGAATCTAAAAATAAATCAGTGATAATTGCTGCTAATGTCCTTTAAAGTGGAACTTGCACATTAATTCCTTATCTCTGGGGTTACTTGGTGAAATTAGTAAGAAACACAACATATAGCAACAATGTGAATTGAAAATTTGCCAATTGTTTTTAAGAACAAAATTTGTGTCGAAAATAACCTGCCATAAATCACTCAACCGTTTCTCTTAAGTATGGTGACATGGTGTTTGGGAATAACACTGCATAATGCAGGCCATGTGAGCCCCCAAGGTACATCAATAGTGCAAAGGTCACCTATTTGCAGATTTTTTTGTTTTCACATTTACAAGTTGTCAATGAATACAAAACTGCACTTTGTTTAGCCTAAATGATGTTCAAATAGCATTGTTGTTTAATTCCTGCTACACATTAGCATAGTTAGGAGCATGCAAATGCATCTTTAATTTATTTTGGGGTACCCTATATTTTGAATATCTCAAATTTGATACAACTTACAAGCTTGAGCGAAACATAAATTTTTTGACAGTACCAAACTGGAGTATTTTTACTGCGTTATTATTCTTGTTTCATCTCTTATAATTGGTGTATTTGGAGAGCAACAACTTAATTTGTGAAGTGCTGCAAACCCACCTTCTGTTGAAAATACTAACCTTTGATTTGGACCACTCGTCATTGGGAGACTCGTCAGGATTGTGTTCATTACTCACTGTACAAGAGATCTGTGGGTTAAACAAGGGCTTGCATTTCATTATTGCTCGAGACCACACCCAGCACATAAAATGACCAACCAGGCCACACCTACCTTATTGCTCTAGACCACACCTAGCACACGAAATGACCAACCAGGCCACACCTACATTATTGCTCGAGACCACACCCAGCACATAAAACGACCAACCGGGCCACACCTTCTTGTTGAGCATGTTTTCTAATGTGAGTAAGAACTTAGTCGAGATCAGTTTTGTCAATGTTCAGCATCTAGCCCAAGTCACAAATTGATTTTTGACAGACAGTGGATTTATGTCGGCCTTAATTTTTATGCACCCACATATGTGTGTGTGGTGTTACATTGCCGTCACCTGTGTCTGTGGCATGGTGTCTGTATGTGAGTCGTCTGTCCAACAATTGTTTGCTGACTATTTGAGGTTCATGGCTGTATCTGCTAATCCCTTGTAGGATCCTTGTTTCCTTGATCCTGTGGTGGAAACTGCGTGTGCCTGACAATCACTGAATATTTTTGCCTGCCGTGTTCATGCTTTCGTTGAGAGATTTTGTTTATCCAGAATTGAAGCCACACCTCATGTGAATGTTGGAGTCGCCCTACACTCTGATCTTTGTCAAACTTGTGAGCTTTTTCTAGGTTGTTTTACAACTAGTTGTCAAATTCACAAGTTATAAATCATAATTGGCTGCATCTAGTTGGAAAATTGGTAAAGGCTAGTTGCAGCTCAGCAGAGTGCTCTGATTTGTTTTGTCGTCTCAAAATGTGGACCTTGTCAAATTCTGCTAATCAAAGTTAGCTTTGTTTTAAAGCTGTGGGTTTTAAATGAGTCTATTGTATGGGCTTAAACACTAGTTTGTATTACTAAGATTCACTCTTGACCTTGGAAAAGATGAAAGTGTCCCACAATGCAAATAGTTATGTGTTATCATATTAAGTTGGTGAAATTATGTCGTTGTTTGTTTTGTTAGGTTGTAGTCCTTCTGTTGCACTGCATATCAAATAGGACACTTACAGTTCATGTTTTATTAAGCATTGAAGTGGTCAGTTGTGTTAACCTTGGTGATTTCAGATGACCAGGGATCCTTGGATGTCACTGATAGTATGTGTTTGGGATTGTGGATGGGTGTGGGCGGTGCCAGTTTGTTACACATTGCATTCTAACTGTCACTTGTATCATAATGCTGAGTTCTGTTTATTTTTTTTCTGAACCCAATCATGCCCCTGTCTTCTCTCCACCCAATGTTGTTGTCAATCCTTCTGTCGCTCTGGAAACCAAATTTGCTAGTTATAGCATTTGTCCCTGCATCAGGACACAGAGCCCTGTTTTCCCCATTCCCAGTTTCCTATGTCTGTCTCCACTGAAGCTGTGTATGATTGAACTGCGTTACAACCAACGAATCTGGTATTTAACGTTCACTCAGCTGTAATATTCCATTTCATTAGTCTCAACCCAGTTGTGTTGTATACATATTAAGTTGATTTGGTCAAAGCAATTTTCAGATACAGCACTCAGTTTAAAGGTGAATAGGTTGAAATCTGTTGTGACGCAGTTCAACTGCCTCGCACTCGTGTTAAGGTTCAGGGGAACACCATCTAACGGTGGCTTAAATATTCTTTTCAATGTACAACTCGTAGAGTTTGCACACTACCTGCTTAAATTTTAAGTTTTATTCATGTATAAAACTTAATTTCAAATTGCTAAGCCATGAAACATAATCTTCTCGGCAAATCGATCATTCCAAGACTACCTTGTTAAAAATGTTTTCAATTTGCATAAACATAATTGCAAAATTGCTGTTCATATGTGACGTCCATGTGTCCTAAATTGATAAGGTTTTACAGTTAGTAGGCACTGATTTAACTTTTAACTTTTTGTCTGTTTTTTAATTGTTTGCCTTTTGCTTGTAGCCTGTTCTAGAATTTTATTTGATGTTTTAAACTTATTGGTTATAGAAAATGAGCCACAGTCAAAATTGTCTTTCTAGAAACACGCCAGTTGTGTTAGTCTTCAGTGTGTATGTACAATACTGAACAAAAGTATTCAGGCAAAACGAGCCATAGTTTCCCACCATGACAGCTGGGCGGACACAAGATTTATTAAAGTCTTCTCTGATGGCCGAGAATGAAGGGGAAGTGTGTAACAGGAAAGCAACTGAGGTGGCTAAGTCATTCTGTGAATAATATTTTGCCAGTCACTACTGGTCTATTTTTCCCATTAGTCCAATTGGCCGTCATGATGGGGAAATGGTATTTTTTCTGGTTACAGTAGTCTTGTGCTGTAATGTAGACTACAATCAGTGCATTGACTCCGTGGCTTCCTTGCAGTAAACCAGGACCATTATGACTATAGTCATCAAAGTGCTGATCCCCAGGGAGGATACGATGATTGGGACGATGATTGGGATGACGATGACTCCAGTACAACTACAGAAAATGTGAGTTGTGGTGACCTTTGTGCTATTTTGCATAGGAACATAGACCTAAATCCGTGCATACATGGTAGTCAAGATTTAGAAAATCTAAATAAGTGAGGCTTAGAGCCTTTTTTGAGGAGGCAGTGTGGCCTGGTGGGAAAGTGTCTGCTTCCTTTACTCAAGGTCGTGGGTTTGAGTCCTTCTGGGGCACACTGCTAGACCCTTGAGTCAAGTCTCTAGCTTCTCAGCTCAGTTTTAACTGTTACAGTTGATTAATAAAGCATAAAAATGTTTCCATGTGATCAGTGCAATGGGCTCACCTGAGTGGCGTGCACATGTCTGTTACACCATGTACTAGACTGCCTGCAATTATTTTTATTTTTAGGATCTTTTAATAAATGTTCATTAAATTTTACTACAGTAACTATGAACAGTCTAAAGTTAACTATTTTGCAATGTGTTTATTGTGAAGTTTACGTAGTGTTAATCAAGCCATTTAACTTATGCCGTAGACCTCCAGCAGTGTTGGGACTTCTTCAGTCATAACAAGGGACAGAGTTAGTGGCACCGGCACAGTGCGCAGTAAAGGGTTTCACAGGTATTACTGCACTGTTGTTAAGTGTCTGTGCTTGATGTACAGGGAAACCTGTCTTCCTCCTCCATGAAACTGGTTGATTTAGGCTGCTTCCCGTTGTGAAATTGGTCTCAATTTGTGTCAAATCGGAACTGATTTCCGGGTTTTTAAGAACTGTCAGGTAATTATTGCTTGAGGCCAGTCTTTATCAGTTCATAAGCTGAAGATGATTTTTACGAATAACGAACTGTCAGTTCTTTGAAAACTCAGAAACCACTTATGACCTGAGAAAGAAACATGCTGAGACCACACTTATAGCGGTAAGTAGTCTAAATCAATAGTTCACTTCTTGAGCAGTCATAGTGTGTATAGCTGATTTAAAGAACAGTTTGCAGATTAAAAAAATCTCATTCATGAGAAATGAAACGTGTTGGTAAGAAAAAATTGGAAATGCCCATGGTAAGAAGTGTAGCTTGTGAGAGAATTAAGTTGTTGAGAAAAGAAGACTGTTAGTGAGAAGAACAACAGCAGCTGCGTCTCATAGAGATGGACTGACCTGAACTGTTGATATTCACTGAATGATTTTAATCATTGCTTTATTAAGGGTAAAATCATACCAATTTCAGACAAAAATAATTGTTGAGATTGGTCTTGACTAATTTTGTTGTGAACTCCCACAAGTTTTCGCAATGTGGTTAGAGAACTTAGACTATGTAAAAGCATCATTCTAGAACAGTAAAACTTTTATGAAAAGTATGACAAAATATAATTTCACCTGTCCATCATAGTGTGTCTTAAATTGGTGAGATTTTACTGTATTCTTAAAAAATAGTGTTGACTAATTAAAAATAATTGAGCAAGTCATTGGCCGCTTGTAGTTTTAATTTCCATTGTTTATACTTTGTCTGAACAACCCCTTTTTATTGTTTACTTTTTGCAATATTTTTCTTAATTGTAAGCTAGCTATTAATGGAATATTTCAGAAGTGGTTACTCTGCTTACAGGTTCTCTACGTTTGCAAAGAGTGGCGGTGATAACTATTTACTAGGTCAAGCAAACCTGACCCTTAACGAACAAGAAATGATCAAGATTAATGTAAGTCAACGTGTCCACCATCCAAAGAAAAAAAATGCTGTTACAATACCAATTTGAACATTGACACATTTTTGGCATTTTTAAAAAGACACTATTCTGTGATCATGGTTATTGAACTCATGTTTTGCAACAATGTTGCCAATTTTGCAAAATCAGCTACAAAGAAATACATTTGCTGTCATACCATGAACATCTTTATTGTGTTGGACTGAACCCTGGAAATGATCATTTGTTCAATTTAGTTATCGTAATCATGCTCTGACATTATGTACAGTAGCATTTGTTACGTTGTTAGTTGTTATTTTGTGACAAAGGCTATGGTCACTGTTAGTTGTTATTTTGTGACAAAGGCTATGGTCAGTGTAGTCATTGAAACATTGCTTACTCTTTTTTAGGTCTTTGTACTTATCAATTTAGATTTTTGTGAAACTGAACTGATCTCCTAATTGTGGTGTTCAGTGTAACTAAGAATGGTGACCTTGTAAATGAATTGGAAAAATTTAATTGTTCCATGTAGTCAATACACTTTTATTAACAGTTTCCATTTTGTAGGATGCAGTATATCATTTGTTATTAGGGCCATTCTCCTTAGTTAATCTATTTGGTACAGTTTCAAACTTAAACAGATACACTTTATGTTTATGTACAAGAGAACACAAGAACAGTGTGTATGATTCAGGTACAAAGTCTTGTTCAATCAACGGGTATTTAATTTAATGAACGTCTGCTACGAATTATATTTATGTCTGTTGAAGCAATGGTCAAACCTCACCTTTTTCTTGAAGGAAATGTCGGACGGTTCATACCAGTGGCAGCCAGTCAGTCAGCCTTACACATGCATGCTAGCCTCACCCAAGAAAGAGTCCAAACTAAAAGGACTGAAAAGTTTTATTTCCTATCAGGTCACACCCTCGGTAAGTGCGCGCGCGTTACACTAATACTAATTTTCAGTAAAGTTGCCGAAATTTTATTCGATTTCATATTGGTTTGTGTTGAAGATATCTTTCCATATTTTGCTGTGTTGAGGCTTATGGTATGCTATGTGTTTCTCAGTTTAACAGCATCCAAGTGGGCCGACGATACAAGCACTTTGATTGGCTACATGAGAGACTAGCAGAAAAATTTCCAACACTGTGCGTGCCACCTCTTCCAGACAAACAAATATCAGGTCAGTAATGCTTGCGTTTCTCAATGTTTACTGGTCTAACACTATAGACTCTCCCTCTTTACTGGTCTAACAGTATAGACTCTCCCTGTTTACTGCTCTAACAGTATAGACTCTCCCTGTTTACTGGTCTAACACTATAGACTCTCCCTTTACTGGTCTAACACTATAGACTCTCCCTGTTTACTGGTCTAACACTATAGACTCTCCCTGTTTACTGGTCTAACATTATAGACTCTCTATTTAAAGTGACACGAGCCGTTTTGAGCTGATTTTTGGATAGGTGGATAGGTTGGGCTTCTTGAAGTTATTATCTTTGACCAGAGCTATAAAACAACAAAATCCGTTAATGTTTGTTAGGACTTGTTCTTGTCAACTCTGCCAATCTTGTGCAACAAAATTTGAAATTTAGTCGAGGGACAGTCACTTTTGTACTCTCGCAGTGCTAATGAGTTGCTTGCCAAATATTTGAACTTTTGTGAACATATTTCGTGTCTGGTGTTGTCCTCAGGTCGATATGAAGAAGAATTCATTCAGGAGAGAATGAAACAACTCCAGATGTGGGTGGACAGAATGTGCCAGCATCCAGTCATCGCTCACTCTGAAGTGCTCATTCATTTCTTAACATGCACAGATGAAAAGGTGAGTTATACAGTGATTAGGATTGTTATGGGGTATGATGTAACTGTCGATACTAAGATTGGTTGTCATTGAAGATTCTGACCATTCACTTGATTTTAAATAAATTTGGCTAACTTTGGAATATGACATGGTTGATCGGATTCATATGAAACTTCCAGGTACTGTGTTCTGTGATCTTGTTTTTAAAGTGAGAGGGTCTCAAAAATAGAACTTTTGCGACTTTCGTAGAAAAAGTCAAAAGTTGCATAAAATGAAAACGAAATGATAATTTAGAAAACTGTAACTGAGTGTGTTTTTGAAATTTCAATTGTAAGGCCATTAATCAAAGGAACCATGCGTACTTAATGCATTAGACAAATCAGATTTTATATTGCACAATCTTATGCTCATGTGATAATGAATTAAAAAAAAACGTAAAAGCAAAATACACACATCATAAAATTTCAGTTCGACCCTACTAAATCAGTTTGACTGGGTGCGACACTAATCTGACCAAAGTAACAATTCCCAATACACGTGTTACTCAATCACTGGTCCAAACTGTAATAGACTACATCCTAGTTCACTGAACAAATCAAAGAAAATGACGTACAATTCTGAGTACTGATTTGTTGAATATTAAAAAGCAACTAGTTGTTTCTATAGCTGCAAGTGAACAGACAATGTGATTAGTACGAAACTTAAAGACAACAAAGATGCACTAAAGTCTTACTCCATAAATATCCAACTATTGTTCAAGTCCGACCGAAATACAGAAATATTTTCTCAGGTGAAATATATAAAATCAAAATGAATAAATATTAAGACTATCAGAACCCCTTCAAGTATCACACGTTGTCTCTCCATTACAGAAGGCAAGAGGAAAGTTGAATAAAATTAACCCCTTTAAGTATCGCACATTGTCTCAACATTACACAATAAGATTATCACAATACCTTTAAGTATCACACATTGTCTCAACATTACACAATAAGATTATCACAATACCTTTAAGTATCACACATTGTCTCAACATTACACAATAAGACTATCACAATACCTTAAAGTATCACACATTGTCTCAACATTACACAATAAGATTATCACAATACCTTTAAGTATCACACATTGTCTCAACATTACACAATAAGACTATCACAATACCTTTAAGTATCACACATTGTCTCAACATTACATTAAAACTATCACAACCCCTTTAAGTATCGCACATTGTCTCAACATTACACAATAAGACTATCACAACCCCTTTAAGTATCGCACATTGTCTCAACATTTCACAATAAGACTATCACAATACCTTTAAGTATCACACATTGTCTCACCGTTACATTAAAACTATCACAACACCTTTAAGTATCACACATTGTCTCAACATTACATTAAAACTATCACAACCCCTTTAAGTATCGCACATTGTCTCAACATTACACAATAAGACTATCACAACCCCTTTAAGTATTGCACATTGTCTCAACATTACACAATAAGACTATCACAACCCCTTTAAGTATCACACATTGTCTCACCATAACACATTAAGACTATCACAACACCTTTATCTTCATTACAGAAGTGGAAGGTAGGCAAGAGGAAAGCTGAGAAAGATGAAGCTCTGGGTGCCAAATTCTTCCTGACTGTACAGACACCACCGGCCCCACTAGATGCCCAGAAAGTGTAAGTGTACCCATATGAACTTTGAAGTTTTGTGTGGAAATTTGTTTTATTTTCTGTCTTAATTCAAGACTTTTTGCTGAAATCCATTTTATGATTTTTAGAAAGAACAACATTTTATACTTGTGCCAACTTGAAGTGTGACTATATCATGTCGTAATTTTGAAGCAAATTCTTATGCTTTATTATCCTGTATAGCTTGCAAAAGGTTTTGATTTAATGTGGACTGAATGTAAAAAGTAATTGAATGTGGGTCTAAGTTTGCACTTTGAAGGATGGAGAACCTCAATGCCTATGAAAGATTCTTTTTGCTGACGTGGTACTCGCATTACCTTAGAGGTTTACTCTCATTGGTCACTTGTTGATTTGCAGTGTTGACTCACTGTGTGTGTGTGTGTTTTCATGTCAGTTCTCCATATCACAAAACATTCATTTCTGACCATCTTCTTCTGATGTGTTAAACTTGAACTTGTTGGAAACGCTGATAGGAGAGGCTCAATCACTTCCAAAACATGCTGCAGTATATTTACTGAAAAGTGCTGTGCCAACTTTTTGAAAACTACTGTACAACACAGCATGCAGTGAAGTGACATATTGTTTAGAACAAGATGTTCCTGAATACATCACTGAGATGTTGGTCTGTTGGTTGTTCAATGCTGAGTTGTGATTTGAAAGAAAAACTGTCATGGAGGTGTACTAAAAGTAATGAAAATGAATTTAATACTCGACTCACTAGTCTTGATGGTTACATAGTGTCCCCATGACACAAATGTTGACTGATTGGGGTGTCGACATTGGTGGGAATGGGCCCTGGAAATTACATCACAACACACATGACTAAGATTCCTGCCAAGGTCGACACCCCAACCAGATAACATTCAATCAATAAAAGTCTCTTTGATGGGGACACTACGTCATCATCAAAACTAGTAAGTTCAGTAATGGATGTATTGTCATTATTTTCAGTCCACAACTACATGACTAACATACATCTCATTGTACCATCTAAAGCTGTCATGTTTTCTTCTAGGGATCGTGAGGTGGAACAGTTTGCCAAGTTTACGAAAGTCATGGACGACAATGTACGGCGATGTATCACGGTGATGGAGGACAACCAGGGGAAGCACTTTGGACGTATGTAGGCTTCACTGTCCACCTTGAACGTTTGTTGTTTTGTTGTAAGATATGTGCATGAAATATGGTGGTAAAGTGCAACGTCATCACAATGATTTGTTGTTGTTGTTGGAATGTGAAATGTACATTATTGTGTTTTTGGCCAAAAGATGAGTACAAACTTTAAATCAGCACTCACATTAAACAAAGACATTGTATTAGGTCGACATTTCGGTTTATTATCAGTAAACCTTTCATTTATGAGTGGTCATCCTATAACGTGTTCAGATCTTGGACAAAGACAATACCACTTTCAGGCTCCTCATGAATGAGTCTATGCATATACGGTTGAATCACGCTGAGTGATGTTTGCATAGAAACATTGGTTCGTTTGAGCTCCAACTGTTTTGATTTTGAGTCTCTCTCCTCACTATTTAAAGTCCTAGAAGCACACGTTGTTAACCCTTATTACATGGTTAGAAGATGTTATAAGGATCCAAGAAGTACCTACCCCATAACTAATACACAATCCGAAATGGAATAAAGTTTAAATAAACGCGCCACCCACGATTCGGACCCGAAGAACACACTGCCATTTTGAACTTACCACAAACCCGGAAGTACAATTCATTCAGGAACCCAGGCTTAGTATGCACCGTCTGTGCGACTGGAGCAGTGTCTGTGACCAGCCTGCTAACGGGGATAAAATACGCGACAGTGCGCTTTAACATTACTGAAATCAAAATACGCATAATTGTATCGAAATTTCTGATGAAATGTGGCGAATAAATTTTGACAGAAATTATTTTGCCCAACTCGGGCCCCAGCTGATCGGACCCGGTGTGGACCGAGACCAGACACTGGCGAACGGTAAAGGCATGCAGTTGCAAGCTGTTTTGTCGAAGCAAAAGGTTCAAATCAAAAACAAAAGTAATTTCAGACACTTGCATAAAATTATGGGCTGGGTAGTCTTGTGTCACACTGCCGCGGCAGCCCATAGGTTATCTAGCCTGCCCTGACCAGCTACTGAGCAGTATGAAGACTATCGTCAAAATATCAAATATAATCGAGCCTTGACCAACAGTTGACAGTCGAACAAAAAACCATTTCAAAATTATTTCAACTATTTTTTAGCTAAGTGTAAGATCACCTGAATGGAAAATTCACAGTAAAATAATTCGAATATACCTTACACTTTTTTCACAACGAAAAAAAATTTTGGTTCGACTGCCCTACATAACAGGAAGTAAACGTGAATGCTATTTTAACATGATAAACAAAAGTACGCGTAACATTCCATGAGAAATTAACGGCCACTAACTACGAACTATAAATACACTATATATACAAACGAATCATGAGATATTACTAATAAAACAAAATGAGTTACATAGATCTCACCATCGAGATGCAATGTTTCCTCCATGTTGACACCGCACTATACTTCTCTAGACTTTTTGTTCACTGGACACTAAAAAGGTGCTGCTAACATCCAAGGTTATTGACCTCAGTTTTTCTGAAATATGTTATAACCTATTTATTTAGTTGTTTATTTGCTGACTAGAAGGAGGCTGGGTTCTACTTGGCAGAAGTTATATTTGGAAACATTTTAACAGATTTTAGTCTGTGTGGTGCTGCCATCTTCCTGCTGTGGTTAATACTATTTTTGCAATACTATTCATAATGCTGCTCATGTCTATTTTTTATCTTTAAGCTTTCAAGAAAGAGTATCAGAAAATTGGCCATGCCTTCTCTAGTCTCGCGAATGGATTTGATTTAGACGAGAATCCATGTAAGTCATAGAATTAAACTACCTCTCTGTTGGACTCGGGGCCCATATTGCTGTTATTGGGTCTAGAGTGCTCACCAGAAATACATTCCTAGGATGAAGAGTGTTATGAGTCTTATGAACTTGTTGTGATTTGTTACACTGCATTATCTGTCTCATTAAGAAGAACTTATGCCAATATCAACATTAAGACTGCTCTTTGCAGTCTATTCTTAACCAAGTCACTTTGGGATTTAAAAACATTACCTCACTCAAACGATCGTGGCCTATTGCTGATTGAGGCAACAACTCAAGTTAAGTTGTCCTGTACAATTATGTGCCATATCCGAATTCTTACAGACAGCATCTACTTAAAACATTTTTGTTTAGGGAAAATCCAGTTTCATTTTTAAGGGACAATGCTCTTTTTTACTCACTGCCTAAAACACTACTCCTCTAATCCAAACCTTTCTCTATCATATATCCTCAGATATCCTTTTAGGGAATGTTTACTGAAAGAAAACTGGGAAATTCATCATGTATGCAGAACCAGGTCACTTGAATATTCATGAACCAGGTCACTTGAATATTCATGAACCAGGTCACTTGAATATTCATGTAGAAATCAGTTGTTGTCTGTTTTGTTAGTGATGTTATGTCTATCATGGTTTTCCTGTTTGGGCAGCAAGTAGAAAATAATCTGAAAAGAATAACGCTTATGGTTTTCATTGCTATAGTGTCCAAGAGCCTGACATCTGCTATACAGCACTCAGGGAGAACGTACGATGACATTGGCAAGTTGTTTGAACAACAGGTAAATAATCATAGGTCATTACTAGTAAATCTAATGAAACTAGAGCTTTGTTGAAACTGTGCCACCATAAGAAAAAATGAAGCTGGATTCAAACATGCTCTCAGCTCACACTCCTTCTGTTAGCAATTGTGTGTGTGATCTGCTGCTTCACAGGGGGTCTTTTCGTGACATATTTAATATCGAAGAACATTACAATCAGAATTTTTTAACAAATAATAATTTATAAAGTGCAATGGAAGTTTAGCCACCTCTAGTGTGAATAGTTGAAGTGTTTATATGTTAGAAGTTGGAGGATGTTCATGTAACACTTAGGCCATGAGACTGTTGAACAACTATTGAACAACTGTTGAACAACTAAGGGTCATAAAACTTTGTTGATGTAGGTAGTAGCCAAATTCATATTGTGTAGTGATGGCATAGTGAAATAATCTTAATTACTTGAGGGTGAGAGAGTATTGTGTGGACAATGTTCTACGTCACTTTTAGTAGATCAGTGACTTGGGTGAAGATTTAAGACAGTGGGTTTTTGATCAATTCTTGACGATCATTAATTTACCTGACCTTGTACAGTGGGGTAGTCAAATGATGCAGTTAGGCCCAGTATTGGAAAATGTTGGGCTATTACCACACAAAAGACTTGTATGTTGTATATATGCTGGATATGAACTTGTCAAGAAATATCTAAACGGTATCTCCCATTCCTTGGTTTTTTGGAGGGAAATCAGTTTTAATGGTCTGAAATGACTCTTTGTATGAGAAGGTATTAAGTGGTTTAATTCAGCCACTATGATCACATTTGACAATGTTTTGAAGGTGATTTGATTTTGTATGTTGGGTATTTCAGCCTAAGAATGATCTATACGGCTTAATTGAAAGTCTTCATGAATACAAAGGTATCCTATCAACATTTCCAGACATAATTCAAGTACACAAGGTAAGTATACGGTGTTAGTAAGCAGTAGATACAAATAATATATTTTCTGGTGTTTCATCAAATGTGATGCCTTCGTGCATATATTGGCTCAATCGTTTTTAGGATCTAGTCTTGTGAGAACAGTGCACAAGTCGGTATAAGTCGCAGGTGTCCTGCATTTTGAGAGCCAGTTTTCTCTACTGAATGACTGACATTGAACTGGTTTTCAAAATTCAAATCCTCTGTAAGTGAGTATTGCCAATAAGTTGAGCCCTTAGTCTGATAGTACAAGTCCCAGGGTGTCAATGCTAATGAAATATTAATCATTCATTACCTGTTTTACTAATGCCTGACACCAAAAAGCACAGAAGTCTTTCTAGAAGTCCAACTATTGTCATATTTTCGCTCAAATGTTTCTGGTTTGCTGGAAAGGTCACCCTGGTGCATTTGATGTCATAAGCAATTTGTCAGCAGTGAGTGATCAGGAGCACTCCAATGTTTACATTGTGGTCGGTTATTATCCCACATTTTTTTCCAGTTATAGTCGCATATAGCGGTCCTGGATTTTGAGAACTAATTTTATCCTGTGAATAACAGGCCATCAATTTTGTTCTCAAAATACGGACCCTTCTAAGTGACTGCTGCCTTTTCTACTGTATTTAGAAACTAAAATTTTGATTAAAAGCAATCAGAAGCTATCATTTATCGAGATTTTCGCTCAAGTTCATGACTTCATCTTAGCCACCTAGTATAACTTAGACAGGCTGCTATAACTAAAATTTGCATATTGTTGAATCAATGTTTTCTAAGTCACTGTTGTTTAATTGTCTGGCTCATTCTTGGAACTTTCAGGAGATAATCAACAATTCTCTTGCCTTGCTGATTTTGTCTCTCAAACTACTACTTTTTCATGAACGTACTTTTCTCGGTTATCTCTGACCTCTTGGCTGTTCCTATTTTCACCTCCTCATGGATTTTACTGTGAATTGTAAGCTGTATTTATCAACCCATTCATACATTAGTTGACAATTCATATGTTAGCTGACAATTCATACGTTAGTTGACAATTCAGTACAGGTTACAATTGACTTGAAAAAATGATTTGTACCTTATTTTCCATAAAAAAATGTTTTCGTGACTATTTTGAAATTGCAAAGTTGCATGGCTTGGTACAAATTGTAACACCTATTTTTTGACTCAGTGAGGAGGAATATTTCAGATTATTTCTGTGTGTGCCTATTTGTTTCTAAGTTACACGTAGACATTCTTATTGCCTGAGGAACATATGTCCGAACAGTAAGTGAGGACATGTTTATGTGTTGGTCACTGGGTGAAGTGAGCATATAGCTATATCCCACATTACCGCACCTATACGTGCTCCAGTTGTCGGCGCTTTTGTTTACTTAGAAAGCGCTCATCAAAATCAGAGATATCCTCATGTGTTGGCTAATGGTGAACTTTTATCATGCATTTCATTGGGAAAATTGAGTCTCTGATTGTGAAAAAGTGACAATAATGCAGATAATTTGGAATGACACAGGAATATTTTGAAAGCAAAATGATAACAATCGTTTGTATTTTTATTTATCATATTCATGTGTCGATTGAGTTAATGATCTTAATGGCATTTGAACTGAAGTATTCGTAATGGGAGAATAGGATTTACACCACACATGGGCACTGTGGAAAGGGCCTGTTACTCCATGTTAGTTTCTGTACAATCTCAAAAATAAGACGAAAGTGAGTGACTACCATAATTGAACAATCTTCGTAACAATGCTAAGATTGGTGGAGTATGTTTTGGTCAGTTTCCCATGTCCCCAGTCCATTTTATCAGGATGTTATGATGGGATCTGAGGCTCTGTGAATTAGTTTGGTGTGACAGAATCTTAAAATAAGGGTGGATGCATAATAGCATTGAACATGGGGTTTCAAAAATGAATAGTAGAGGGTGGGCGTTAGTCCTGACGAACACAGAATTTCTTTATTTAGATGAATTGCATATCCCAATAAACCTTTTTATTTGATAACGAGGTCTTACTACTTTGTAACAACGTTTGTTATGTGGTAACCAAAGATTCCATTCCCCCTTTTGCTACTCTGCAGGGTGCTATGCAACGAGTGCACGAGTGTAAGAAGTCACTGGAAGAGTCCAAGATGTCCGAATCCGAGTACCAGACAGTGTGTAGTCGTGGCGACGTGATCTCGTACTGTGTGCTGGCAGAGGTTGAACACTTTCAGAGAGGCAGAGTGACGGACTTCAAGAGAATGATGCATCAATATCTGAAGGAGCAGATCCAGTTCTATACAAAGGTTTGTGGATTTGATGGCATGAGTTTTTTGTTAGATTCTATCAAAGCTTTTCACTGTCTTGTCTGCCCTTGTGAAGTGAGAAATTGAGATTTTAGTGAAAACATGAATATGAACCAGATGGTTGAGTTTAAGGTTGTTAAAGCCGATTGATTCCTAGATTTTAGATAAGCTTCAGACATTTTTAACTTCACTATCTATTGAGAAAAATAGACCAGCCACTTCAGACAAAAGGGTGGTGCATAAAAGTCTATGGGAACTCATTGAACCTGTGCGTAATTGGGTTATTGTGCTGCTCTATTTGTAACCTCTGTTATAAGTCAAATATTTTGCACTCTCGCATAGCATTACAAAATTCTGTGACACGTAATGAATACATTTTTGGAAATGTTGTGTGAATTTTTGTCTTATTTAATGTTTCGTTTCCGTGTGTTTTGTTTCAAAACTTCAGAAATCATGACTAATTAATGTATAAATCTTATTTCAGATTACTCAAAAGCTAGAAGAGACGCTATCCTATTATGATCAACAGTAAAGTCACATTATGAACGCAAATTAAAGTTTTGGTGGTGCAATCTATTAACGAACAAATTACTAGGTGTGATATTTATGAGGAAGTCCACTTTTACATATTAATTATATGCACAATTAGTGCTGTATTTTTACATAATTCAGAGTTTAACTGGGACATAGAATTGCTGTTGGTTTTGATAAAGCCACCTACATTAAGAGTGGTCCCTTCTGTTTGGGGCAATGAAACTTGTCAAAATTTGTTTAGGTTTTCAGCTCTTATTTGATTTGAGATGAGAGCGCTCTTCTGTGTAAAAACAGTGCCATAACTATGGACACCATTGAAGTCATTTTGTTAATGGTAAAATGTTCTTTAAAATCTATCTCAAAAACGGACATGTAATTCTTTCATTTCTGAGGAAGTAATTTAGTTTTCAGTGTCTGAGGGAGTGCTGTTACAATGGGTTAAGTAAAGTGAAGCACATTCAAGATGTTATTTGGCTTAAATAAAAATAACAGGAAATATTACAAGGAATCCACTTCCAGTTAAGTGAAAGTTCATGGTCACACAAGTGGAAACTTTTGTGTAAGAGCACTGTGCTGTTATAGTCAACACCAGCACATACTGTACACAGTTTTAGGTTGAAGCATGTCACTGTAGATAAAAAATCTGGCCAAGCATAGAATTTCTCATTGACCACATTTTTGTTCACACCAACAGAAAATGAGTCTCCTCTTGCATTTCTGCTGAACACTTTGCCTTACTGTATATTTGGTATAAATTTTACATCGTTGGAAAATTCTGTGCTAATTTTAGCCTAGTTATCGTCTCATGGGGATACAGTCACTTAGGTAACAGTCACTTACAGGGGTCCTGCAGTTTGAGAACCAGTTTTATCAACTGAATAATGAGTGTCTAACTGGTTCTCAAAATCCGGGATCCCTGTAACTGACTATTGCCGTTTTGGATAGGCCTCACTGGACAAGTGTGTCTGTGTGTCTTGTGTCTTTAGCTGAGTGAAGTGACCAGGGAACTGAGAGCTTTGGCGTAATCATGTTCATTAATCGGAACAGGCATTGAAAAACACCCCGTCCCCTATTTGTCTTATTTTTCTATAGATTTTAAGTGACATTTGGGAATTGTGCAAAATACCATTCTTTTTGAAATACATATCTGCACTAGTCTTTCCACAGTTTAGTTACTTGACGTGACTGTTCAACAAATAATGACAGTCCTTTATTGATTTGATATCTCAAATCAAATGGCACTGTTTTGCTCTAATTTAATATTATTCAGGGGTTGGGAAGAAATGAGTTGTTCGGTTTGATACATCTTTGAAATTTGGCATTCTGACATCATATTTGAACTTTCTGCTTATAGAATATTGTTTTAATGTAGAATTCATGTGTCTTGTGTTTTGATATGTGTGAGACAGAAAGAAAAGGATGAGACTGAGTGGCCATAACTTCTGGAGGCTGCATTTTTTCAAAGAATTTTGAACTGTGAACATTTACACTCGTGGAGACCTCTGTTGGTGACTTAACTGTTGGTGCAGGTTTTGATATATCTATTTATGTAAAGTTATGTTTTGCTGCAGACAGAAATTTAAGTTACTCTCTACTCAGTATCAGTTACTATCAGCTGAGAGCTTTGTTAATTTATAGAACACTGCATTGTTACACAGTGATATAAAATAAAATTTATTGAATTACAAATAATTTTGTTTCCAGCAATAGTTGATTTCTATATTGTAAAAGGACGATTGCTGTTGGAGAGTACAGTTTGTACAACAACTGTTGCGATGATTTGTACAGTGTCAGTCCAGATAAGGTGGGAGATAAGATGCATAAATGTGCTATGCTCAGGGACGGATCCAGGGTTTTGAGTTAGGGGGAGGGGGGGGGGG
>NMRA01000264.1:503853-545958 GCA_002633005.1 Phoronis australis
CAGGGCACAGGAATAACCAGAATTTCGACATATGCGCTCACTCAGCCTAAATGTGGGGATGCAGGGATCTCGAAGTCTGGGTTTGCGGACCTGTTGACTAAAAAAACGGGGTTTGTTCAGGGCCTATGCATTGTTTATTCACTTTATTCATCCCTCGAGTGCCCTTGGTTGCGTGCATGTGCTAGTCAGAAATTCGCATCCGAACTCCCAAATGGTATCTGGTAGAATTTTAGGGGGGGGGGGGGGGCATGGCCCCCTTGCCCCCCCTAAATCCGCTTCTGATGCTACCGAAAAACGTAAAAAGCCTAAATATTGGAAACTTCATGTAAGTGGTTATGGGGCATCCCTGTTTCCTTGGATGACTTCAAAATGATTCGGTATTGTCTAAGAACTACTTGTGACTGAGCAGCCCTGTGAAAACGGAACATATCAATGTCGTTTTGCTTTGAAAACAGCTGTCTAGCGGGTGGAATAATCTCAATACGTCAGAAATATGAACGTACCAGTCACGCAATTGTGACGTCAGCAGTCGTGCCACGTGGATGAGGAACTTGACAACTCCACTTTGAACTATGTTTCCTTTGTTAGCGTTTATTTATGTCACGACCAGCGGGACTGTTGGTGCTCGGCAAGAAGGTACATCGTACTGTGCCGCGTTTTTGAAAGTGCTCATTGACTAAATTTCAACTGAGCAAGGCGGTATACATTAGTTTCGTGTACTTTTGATAATTGCATGCATTTCATGACCTAATAGTAGTCCTTCTGTCTCATTTTGAGATAAATCTTATCTAAAACGAAGGTTAATACAAACCACTGAGTTATGAAGTAACTTATAATATTCCCAAACGGTGTTATTTCCAGTGACTTCATTTTTTCGTTTGATATAGAATTTTGGTATTGTATTTTTAGTTTAACGTTTGATCTTTTACTGATACACCAGTACTCAAAATGGTAACCACACTTGAACTTGAAATATTGATCGGGAAAACGCATATACTTAGGTCAGTGGGCTATGATATATGACTAGTGCATAAGTCTTTGAGAATATACACATAACTGCAAGTTACTGGGGCTAATTTCTCTATATTGTTTCCAAACGCCGTATTGCGCTCAGGATTCAGTGCTTGGCTGAATTTCACTAATTGTGAGGTAGGAGCGTAGTCCCTCGAAATATGACCGAAGAGTGATAACCTTCGGAATATCAGTATCGGACATAGGCGGACTTGGGGGGGAGGAAGTGAGGAAGTATCGAGTTCAGTAACTAAGACTGGCAGGGGAGAAGGGGGGGGGGCTCAGACCCCAGACCGCGGCGGGATCGCGTTCCCGTTTTTTTTAGTCCATAGATTTTACAGACAGAAGGTTCATTCACCCGCACCCCGCAACTTTCGCACGCTTTGCCTTATTCCCAAAGCCAACATGTTGGCCCCGGGCCCCCTTATTGTATCCTAGATCCGCCACTGTCTGAAATGGCTGATCAAATTCTCAGAGAAATTTTCAGGCACCACGCTTTATGCGATGTTTACAAAACGCCGCTAGGAGTTGTTTTTCAGATGTTCCGCTTTTGCTTGAGGGACAATATAAATAAGATCTTTATGGTTTTCATGAAAACACCAAAAAGTTGCACAACAACTTAAACAAAATGATCACTTAAAAACCTGCTCGTTTACAGATTTTCCGCATTTCATCTTGAACATTTTTATCAAATGAAATTTGGCCATGGCTGTTTTACTTCATAACAATCTGCTCTTAATTGGATCACCTGACCACGTCTTTTACTAAAATTAAGCAAAAAAATGAAAATTAAGTTAACTTTCATTTTTTTGCTTAATTTTGGTCAGGTGATCCAATTAAGAGCAGATTGTTATGAAGTAAAACATCGAATTCCGATAGAGCCTTTCTACTTACAGAAAATATCAGTATGTTTTTTCTGAGTTAAAATCTATACGTAAGTCTTGAAGATATTTGACTGTATACAGACTAGTATTTAAAAGTATTTCCCTGGAGTGAACCACTCGTGGCCGCCGGAACTGAATCGTGTGCCGGTAGGTGTTTTTTTACCGTACCAAATCGCCAGCTGCCTGTAGCTTTGCCAAGCACTGAGACCCTGGCCTGGCTGACTGCTGTCATGCCTGTGTGACTTTTGTGTGATGCACATGTTATAAAATTGTGGTCACTTATTGTCGTCACTTTGTCCGTCTGTCCGATTATCCGCTCGATATTTCAAAAACCCTTAGTCAAATTTTGACAAAATTTGGCAGAGGAGCGTGGCTTTTTCTAATTTTTTTGGGGAAAGAGTGTTTCTGGATTATTTCTAAAGAACGAATTGACGTATTTCAATGAAACTTGACACAAATAAGGTGTGTAATATCAATGCGCCGGCGGATTCGACCACTGTAGCACCTCCTAGTGACGGTTTCGTTCTCGACGAGGGCCATTTCAAGTGTTGTTTTGGGCAGAAGAGCGTTTCCGGGTGATATCTAGAAAACTGATGGCTGGATTACATTAAAATTTGACACAGAGGTATATTGTAAGATCGCAGCAACACCATTTGATTTTTGGCCAGATTCGACTGCTGCAGTGTCTCCTAGTGGCCATTTTGTGTGAGGGGTTTCCAGATGATAAGTAGAGAGCGGAGTGGAGGATTTCAATGAAACCTGTCACTAAAGATGTGGGATATCAATGCATCGGTACCATTAAATTTTCGGGCGGATTCGACTTCCGTAGCACCTTTTAGAGGATATCTTCAAGTGTTATTTGGTGGAAGAGCGTTTCCAGACGGTACCTAAAGAACCGATTGGTGGATTTCATTGAAACTTGACGCAGAGGTATGTGATTAGATTGCGCCGGCACCAGGTTTTCGGGTGAACGCGACTGCTGCACTGTCTCATAGTGGCCATTTTGTGTGAGGGCTTTTCCAGATGATATGTAGAGAACCGAGTGGAGGATTTCAATGAAAGTTGGCACACGGGTTTATAGTGATAATGCAGCCACGCCATTACATTTGGGGCGGATTTGAGCATTGTAGCATCTCCGCTACATGGGATTTTGAAATGTTGATGGAGGGAAGAGTGTTTCCGGATAATATCTAAAAATCCAATTAACAGATTTCATTGAAACTCGATACAGAAATTTGCGCTGGCACCAGTTAATTTTCGGGCGAATTCAAGAACTACAGTGCCTTCTGGTGGCCATTGTGTGTAAGAGCGTTTCCAGATAACATGTAGAGAAACGAGTGAAGGGTTTTCATGAAAATTGACTCTGAATTTTGTGAACACAATGCAGAGGTGCCATTAATTCGATCACTGTGGCACCTCCTAGTGGCTATTTTGTTTTCGACATGGGCTTTTAAAGTGATGTTTGTGGAAGCGAGTTTCCGGATAATATCTACAGAAACAGTGAGTAGATTTCATTGAAATTTAACACAAATCTGTACTATGAGATTGCGTCGGTACCATTTGACTTTCGAACGGATTTCACGAATGCAGTGCCTCCTAGTAGGCATTTTGCTTTAATACTATTCCGGATGATGTATACACAACTGAGGCAAAGATTTCGATGAAAGTCGGAACTACGATATATTTGGGCAATGCGGCTGCACCATTAAGTTTCCAGTTGGATTTTACCACTGTAGCTCCGCTTAATGGCCATTTACTTTTCGACATGCTGCTTTTCAAGTGCTGCTTGGGGTAAGAGTGTTTCCGGGTGATATCAAGAGAACCGACACAGGGATTTCAATAATTCTTGTGTCAATGTGCCGGCACCATTTGATTTTCAGATGGATTCAACCTCTGCAGCAACCCCTAATGTCTATTTTAGGAAGAACATTATCGGGTGATGTCTTTTGAACCGATTGGTGGATTTAGTTAATGATACTTGACTCAGAGATATGTGTTCATGTCAGTGCGCTGTCGCCATGATTGAATTTTTGTTTGCGCGGTTTCGACTACTGCAGCACTTTCCAGAGGCCATTTTGTTCTCAGGGTTTTTTCCTGTGTTGTTTCGGGGAGGTGCAACATTGGATATTTAAAAAACGATTGACTGATGTCAACAAAATTTGACATCACAAAAATATGTGAAGTCAATACGCCTGACTCTTTGTTTTAGGGAAGGATTTGCCCACTGCAGCATTGTGACAAGGCGTGTTGTTTGGGGTTGTAGTATTTCTGGATTTTACAAAGAGATCCGATTGATAAATCTCATTAAAACTCACATAGCTATACATGGTAACCATACACCGACACCATTTTGTTCTCAAGCAGGGGTTTTTCAAGGGTTGTTTAGAGGAAGAGCTTTTCGGAATTACTTCTGTAGAACTGTTTGACAGATTTCAATGAAACTTTACTCAGCAGTATAAGATTTTCAGGTTAATTCGACAACTGCAGCACATCTTAGTGGGCCTTATAATAAAAACATATCTTATGCGATGCAATGTGAGCGCATGTCAACGCCCCGGCATTGCCCTTGTTTATAACGTCTTCGTGTATCAGCAGATGTGCGTGCGTTTCTGCGTCATTATGACATCATCATCCCGGAAGTCATCGATAGAAAACGAAACAAAAGACGTCCGCTGAACAGAAGTCGGGAACGTATTGTTGAAGGAAGTAAAACGTACACGATTCCCACTTTGAGCGGAAACTTCACTTTGGACTTAAATCTCGACAGGTGCTTTTCATCTTTTTATGAATGGGTAAAACTAGCAATTTTATATATGTAACATATTTCATGGATGTGTGGATAAACGAAATGATGTGATTGTAATGCTAAATTGTTTAGCTTCGTATTTAAGAAGACGGCCTAGGAATTACAAGAAATTAAAAAAGAAATACTTGATATGATACATAAATGAATTGCTTTCGCAATCTAACAAAACCACTACTTTCGGAATTGATGAAAAGTTCGCCATGTGGCGAAATGACAAAAAAGTGTACTTACTTTAGACCACTTCCTGTCTTGGAATTGGTCTCCACGTTGTTACTAACCCAGACGAGGAATGGTCTGTGGGTTGAAGTGACAGTTAGACAAAGGCTGAAATCAGGCATTTTAATGCTTTAAAAAGCGACACGCCAAGACAAGCAAACGAGCTTGATCTGGAGCACTAACCAACTGTCACTGATTCCCAAGCCTTGAAGTCGTGACTAATCCGAGTAAGGCTCAGATTATTTGCGAATTTAGTTTCAATTTAACTATTTTACGGAAGGTGGACTTGTAGCCACATTAATTAAGGAGCAGTAAACAACCTGTGTCTTCTGTCATAACAACCCGTTTGAGGACAGTTTCATAAGCGGTCTCATTTTATTCTTTAGAAATGATTTCGACGGTCTTGAAAAGGCGTGACTGTTAATTCGTAATTGCTTCAGTTGCTTGTCCATTGAAATAGTAGCTGTAAAGTGATCGGGCTTTAGGAGAACACATACACGCCACTCACAGCAATGTTGATGCCATAACACGGTTTACAGCGGCTGAAACCCACGTTTTATGTGCCCGGCTGTATGAAATAGCTCCAAATAGGGACTCAACTAAGTTCCCTAAATCTACTGCGTAGTTTAGGGCTTGTGCAGACACTGATTGTCCTTTCTTGTGCTGTTTGAGTCTCATTACTAAGTCGATTTTTGGCTTTGATCACTAGTTGAGAGTGAATTCTTGTTCTCAATATTGAAAATTAGGAGAGATCTTTTCATGCAACGCCTCTAATTTAATGACTAGGTCCCTAATTATTATAACTCAATTAATGGCTCCGTTTTTAGTTATATTGTTAGGAAATGTCATTAGTCAAAGAGGAGCGCATAATGAATACATGATAGAAAATGTAATATCTGTGAGTAAAGAACGAAACAAACACACAAAGGGGTATTTAGGAAAATTAGGTGAGTCCCTATTTGGGACTGATTCATGCAACCGTGCACTGGAAGACGGAAAGTAAAACGCATAAAATTCTCATTCAGGTACATCGTGGCTGGAGATCTTACTCACTTTTATGTCGACAACGGAACACGCGTCAGGGAACAGGTAACAACGCTAGTAAATAAGTCATTTTGCGTCATGGGACGAAAAATTCTGATCGTCTATGAGCAAAAAGGACACTGATATAGAATTTGTTATTGGTCTAGACGTGCGAAATTCCTTGATACAAGTTTATTGCCAAAGTAGAAAAACATGGCTTGTTACCGTGCAAAATAGTCTGGAGTTCTAATTGTTGTGACAGTTCCACAAACAGCAATCTAACTAAAGTGAGAAAAACGCTACCAACTCTCTGCTGTGGTAAGATACAAGAACGAATCAACGTTCTATTTAGGTGAAACCATCCGCCTGTTACTATTCCGGTACAGTAAGAGACTTTGTTGATTCAAGCGTTGCTATGACGACCTGCGATGGACTTAGGTATAAATCTTTCGCTTTGGACTCCGTTTGCCGTCCTTTATCAATATCCACACGCAAATGTATGAGTTTTCACGTGAGTGATTCTATAAACGTCATTGTGCACTGGTGATCCTTGAGGTTTGTAATATGAGTGAGGATTTTTTGATTTTGTGAATTCTATGGAACACCATAGATTTTTTTTAGTACGGGTATCTGTGTGGGTGCCAAAAAGTATGGTTGTCATCGGACTCCCATGACGTATTTGCATGATCGTAACTATGCTAATGTATAGCAAACACTAAACGACAATAGTATTTTGACATAGTCTACGCTAAACAAAGTGCAGTTATTGTATTCATTGACAACTTGTAAATGTGAAAACAAAATATTCTGCAAACAGATGACCTCTATACTTTCACGATACTTAATAGACACTGGTCAGTGATTTGCAGTGGATCATTTTCGCCACAAAACTCGTTCTTAAAAGTATTTGGCAATTTTTACTCTACTTTATATTCGCATCGTCACTTTATGCTGTGTTTCTAACTACTTTGGCCAAGCAGTTACAGAGACAAGGAATTAGCCTGCAAGTTCCACTCTAAGGGGTCAATTTATGCCGGCCTGCCTCCAAGTTTTGTTCACTTATTAATGTTTGAAGGCGTCTATTGCAAGCTAAAAGTTGTAGAAGTTAATACACTCAATCTTACAGGGGATCCTTTCGAGCGGATAAAAATACGTATGTTATCGAGCCGTATCCTTCTGAAAGTGAAACTAATTACCACATTATGTACAATACCAAAGATTACAATCGCAACGCAACTTTGTCATGCGGTAAGACGTTACGTTAAGAATTCAGCGTGTCCTAAAACTTGTCATTCTGCTAAATTAACATAGCATCTCTCGTGTTATCGTTAATTATGATCACATGATAATTCGTACCAAGATTTATGCAACCAACTGCAGTTATGAAACAAGGCCGATTATGACATTTTCACCTCTCGGAGAGAGAACAAACATCCCTACAAACTTTTCCTTTGTTACTCAACCCTGTAAATAACAGTTTTATCTTAAAAATCTCGAGTCACCAACAATTACGCCGCCAACTTTCCATGGTAACTCATACAGCTATCAAAAAACTACTTGTCCAAATCGACTAGTATTGAGGATAGGGTGCCAATAAAGTTCCCTGATAGATTTCGCGTTTGCTGTGGAGTTTATGGAAAAGCTGTTCTTGAATTAGGTTTTTATTCCAAATGTCATTGACCTTAAGATTAAAATCTTTGGAAGTCGTATTTGTTATAAGTTTGGTTTGCGTTCATTACGATGTACGATTACCTTCCATTAACCTAAATGGTTACGCCAATTTTCACTTCATAAGTCGCCATGACAACGGCTGTTATTACATTTCAGGGACAAAACACAAGTCTCATGTGGACGAGATTCCTTTAAATGTAAATGACGACGTGGAATATCGTCGTCGTGTGAGTTCATTCTACTGAATGCCACCTATATGTATCAACAGAGGGCTACCTTTGCTATCATCCTTTGCTTAATTTGCATTCCTTCAGTTGGTCTTTGCGTTTGCGTACTTCTACAGGTACTTAGCAAAGTACCAAAGTTGAAAATAACACTGCTTAGTCAAGTTCGGTTGTCAATTTCTATGCGACGTTATCGTGTACATGACACAGTTAATGACTTTCACTGGCTGTCTACGATAATTTCAGACCTCGAAAATGTAATAAGGACCTGGCTCTGCTCCGGTCATTTTTGGGTCTGAAAAATCAACATATTTATTGAGTGTTAAAACCAACAATTGTTTTATTTTATGGTATCTTCTGTCGTATTCTTTTGTTTACATTTTGTCATAATAAATGACCTTACTTCACCTAGCCCAATCTCTTTTTCATCTCTGGTAACGAGCTTGAAAAGCGTGTATGTTTGCTTGGGACATATGTCGAACATACATACGTACTACTCCATAACTGTTAGTGTTTAAAGCCCGTTTACCATGAATTTGTAAAGTTATAGGCCTTGATTTCAGCAAATGTCTACCAGATAATGGCGACAATTAGCAATTTGTAATGAACTCACAACGACACAACAGATTATGATGTTTTATGGTCAAAGCTAATAACTTCAAAAAGTCCACCACATCCAACAATTATCCCTAAAATGTATTTGAGGCCATAAAACCGTCGATGTTACGACATTTCATAAAACGAGTTCCGGCGGCAGCTTTCGAACACGCAAGACACTCGCTAAAAATCTCGAACTGAAATTACGTTTTTACTTACAATTTACGTAAGAAATTCAATATTTCAGTGATCACAATTTTTCCAGTATCGTACTCTGGTAACATCTACGGTCTGTTGGCGAAACACTTGTTTTTACCTGTGTGATTTTACGTTATCTTGGTTTTCTTGCAAGAAAATGGCTCTGCTGGGACACTAGCTGCCCTATTGGTGACAGGTCACTTAATAGTGTATTGTGAATAGAAACAAAGAATTTCAACTTTTTCAGAGACGGAACGCATTCAGTCGCCAACGGTACCATATCAAGATCTTATACATCGTGGACCAAAGGGCAGTAAGCGAAATTTTGCGTTGTTATGAATTTGAATATCTCGATGACCCATTGTAAAAACTCAGTGCTTCCATTGGGAGTAGTAGTCGTCAAATTTAGGCATTTTCGATAAGTAATACCACTTTGATCAGAATGCTGTCTTATGACTATGATAATCAGTTTGATAAGGGCAAAAGAATAAATTGGTGCTACTAATCATATATGAAAATGTGACAAAATACAAATTCAATAAATCGCCATATTGTTTCCTAAATTGGTTAGATTTACCGTAGACGTAGATGCTTGAACAGTATAGAAATTGTCCAAAAGGAAGCATACAACTTACAAACAACGTGGGTGAGGTTGTGAATATCGTAGCGGTGATGTCGACAACTTCAGCTTCTCCTCATATGACCAGCGCTCAACTATCGTCCAAAGATTTATTGTCCCAAGTCTCCGTTAAAATGAGCTGAAGCGCAAAAACCAGTACATTTACCGACTATTCTTTTTGATATAATGTCGAATACTAGTGATATTTCTCTTACTGGTGGCCTAGCACATTCCTAAGCCTATTTGGAAACTGAAAACTCACAATTTGGCCATTGGAATTGTGATGATCACCACAAGACTGCTATTGTGGACACACAATGATAAGTGATTAAAATACGTTTGTTAGTTTACTGTTTTACTTTTAGTGTTCCCACTACAGGTCAGCAAAAGATATGGTAGACATGATTGTTCGACTCACTCAAAAAATGAACCAAGTGAGTAAAATCAACAATAATACAGTGGCGGATCTAGGATATCACAAGGGGGGGCAACATTTTGTCTGTAAACATTTGTGTAAAGCACGATTGTAGATGCGCATAGAACCGAATGGGAGGAGGTCGGGAGGGGGGCAAACCCCCCTCCCGCCCAAGAAAATTTTGTTTTTTCAAGCATTTTCCTTGATTCCTAAAGTATTATCCAAGAAAAAAAGGCAAAGAAAAAAAAAGAAGAAACACAGAGACCGTAAAAACTGCATTTACCACAGACTCGAACTCACGACCTGGCGCATACAGCGCGCGTGCTTTACCACTGCACCACCACAATTCCACTCTTATTTTATTACTAAGAAACCTGCTTGTTTATGGTCCACAGCGTTTGCGCGCGAAACCTACCTCTTTTTGTAATGCTTATTACACTTTTTGTATTTTGTGCAATCATTTCGTAACAAATTTGTTGAAGTCTTCAATTGTCCAGAAGACCAAATCCGTTTTTTGTGTTGGCATTAATGACGCGATTGCTTTGGAAATCATCTCAAGTTAAGGTTTGACAAAGAAAGAATTATGAGTTTCTGAGTGATTCATTAAGGCTTCGATTAAAATTTACATCTTACCAGCAGCTTCTGTTTTTTGCATCGTCACTCATATTCCATTTTCTTTAAAGGAGCATGGCACCCAAAAACAACCTAATTTGTATCAATTTAGATCGAGTAGTTCTACTTCATATCGACACGTACGGTTGCGTTACCTGACACCTGACGGCAGACGGAGGTGTTGAAATTATCTAATGACGTCATCGGTTTCACAAGGAGTTTGTTTAGCAGTTCACAACACGGGTTACTGGTGTCAGCTTATCGCATGAATTCATCGTTTAACACCAATACATCAAACTTCGATGTAAAACCCTTAAAAATACACCGAGTTCTTATAAAAACGTGTTGTTTTATTTCGCTCTTACGGATTTATTGGTATTTGGACACACCGTAGCCTACAAAGTTCGGCAGGCCAATGAAGGTCCGTAGCAGGAGTTTGGGGTCTGTTCGGAGATAATTTCGAAGTATTTTCCGTGAGATACAGACAGGAGAACCTAGATCTTTCGTTTATACTTGTGATTTTTTGAGTTCTAAACACAAAACGCTTGTTATCCTGGCCAGTGGCTCGGAGCCCAATCAGGCCCGTCGCGGCCGGCCGGATTGATTCGTTATCCCGGCCAGTGGCTCGGAAACTAATCAGACATTACGAACATAAACCAGCCAAAGTTCAGTGGAAACTAAACTTCCAGTCAAGAAAATACTATACTAGTGAGCCAGAGAAGGAATGTGCACGTGATTATGTTGGTGAATTAGCCACGAAACTGCAAATCTACTTACTCGTCGGGGGCCGCGAATTCAGATGAGGTTCCGCTTTTGGCCACAGCACCGTGAGGGCAGAAATTGTACATTGACAATCGTTATTTGAGTTATGTAAATGTAAATAAAGATTCCCCTAACACCTGGTCGTGGGATGGAAATCCGTTGTTTCACAACAGTTTCTGCCAGCAAACACTAAATTAGCATGAGCTCACAAGGCCTCGGTGTCCCGTCAATTAGTTTTTTTGTACCTAAAGCCGGTAACGCAGTGATTTATTCATTGCTGGCTTCTCAAATCATCTGCACTCACGAACACTCCAAAGGCATTACAAACTGCATCTAATGAGACAGATTTTGTTTCAGTTTTATGTAAGTACTGGGTAGGGTGAAAATAATTCATTGTAATAAACGCCAACATGGCAACTCGCAATCCCGACTTAGGACGAGCTAGAGCTCAGTCGTCAGTCCAGACTTCGCAGGTGGATCGTTAAGTTTTACAGGCTATCAATTCGAACAGGAATACAGTAATGAAGAAATACTAGAGAGGTGCCGTGAACAAGCTCAGACAACGGAACGTATGGAGTTATTTGGTAAGCCGGCATTCGTCAGGCACTGTCGACGTCTGCAGGCCACAGAGAAGGAGATGTTTCACGGCCTCATACTTACTATTTACAGCGTACATTTCATTCTTCACTACCATGAGCCACTTCCTAAGCATTTGGACTCTCGGGGAAGTAAAAGAAAAACGATATACCCGCTTTCCTCGCAGCTGCTTAGTTCGGACAAGCGGGAACGATGCACCGCAACATAGCGGCATTCACTCTGCATATGAACCACTGACGTCGCTAGCGTCGTTTCTCACCTTCCTCACAGGTTAACGCGACACCTCTCGGCAAGGTGAGGTAGACCGTAATAAGAGGCGATGTGGATTATAGACCGATTAAGACGGTAAAAAAGACTAATTAAATCGGGTGGCATTCTCCTTTAAAAATGAAATAATTTTCTTCATTGCACAGTGAAGCAGACGACGGAAACGGAGTCGTAGTGCGCAGCACCACTGCCGGTCGCCTGGGATATCGCGGGAGAGCCTATACTTAGCCATAGTTCTGTTACGATTGCGCCATGTTCGGAATTTGACACTTGAAAATGGATCTGAGCCCCCCAAACACACTAAAACTTCACACAATAAAATCTTGTTTCAGCCGTATAATGTTAATTACTGGGGTTAATTAATAAACGCAACATTTCCCTACGCTCTTGCTGTTTTATTTTTTGCTACAGCCAAGGGGGGGGGGCGGGCCTCCTGCCCCCCTAAATCCGCCTATGTATTGACGCGACTGAAATCACAACAATCGCATTAATTTCCAGTTCATTTCATTGTTTTCACTCCTTGTGTCATACTCAAAGTCATTGGGACACGTTGCGTAATATGGAAGGAAAGCGTGACTTCACCTTAATTCGGGGGTAGTCTAGTAAATTACGCCTTTTGGTTTTTACCTTTGTCATCAGGGGAAATTAGAATAGGACAGAATTTGTAACCGGAAAATCACAAAACTGTGTTATTTGGTGTGGCTCAATGGTTTGAGTTTCGGTTTAGCCGGAATACTCTGCTTCGAATCTTCGAAGCTTTTACTGACAGTCAATCGAACATAGTACAAAAGTGTCTTCTAGTCCTACGATCTTGGTCATGCTAGATGATATATACAACGCAGAGGATGAACCTGGATATAATGCAAAAGCGATTTCTGGGGGTGTGTCATAAGAAAACTCTGTTTTAGAAAACACGTTATGATGTTCTAATCTTCATGGTTCACAGATGCTATGGCAAGAGCTTCAGATTTTAAGAAGTAAACTTTGTTGAATTTTACTGGTTTGTTTTAACATCCATTTCAGTCCTGACAACGATGTAGTAGTAATATTAGAAATAATCTTTATCTATCTACCAATTGAACCGTCTTATTTCCCAAGGCGTTCAGATGAGCAAAACTGGCAATGTTCTCTTTAATAGACAATAAGGGAAAATCAGAAAAAACTAATCTGTCAAAGTGATCCAGTTAGCCTCTTGAACCTGTTAAAATAGCCATTTACAGCCGATTTCATACAGGTTGTTTAAAGTTAAACCTACTTTAAACTGGACTTAGAGATAAACTGCATTTCATAGAGTGGTTTAACTTTTAGGCCAATGGTTTAGTAAAACCTAGTTTAACTCCAGTTTAGATCTGGTAAAAGTCAGTTTTCATTTCACCAACGACGTCTATATTCCTTAGACCTGTATTAAGATCTTAAACCAGGTTTAACTTTAGACTTGATCAGACCCAGGTTTAATACTGTTAAATATGGCAGACTTGCACGATATAGGTGCCATTGAATGATGCCGCGGTGCGCAATAGTTTTAGAGCAAGAACGGACTATTTTCAATGTTCTGTTTTACGTCTACACAAGACCAAACGTAGCAGGGGCGGATCCAGGATTTTAAAGGAGGGGGCGGTCGGATCAAGGACTTTTTAAAAGGGGGTCCAAGTCAACAATTTGAAATTATAGATTTGATATCACTGAAATCAAGGGGAAAAGGAGGGTCAGAACCCCTTGACCCCCTGTATCCGCCTATGCGTAGACCCGTACGTGTTGCAAGATGTCCTTCAGATTCCTCAGAATACAACTGATCGTGCAGGGTGTCATCGTGGTAAGCGCTACGGGTTTGACTTAAGACGGCATCTTCTAATTCTTCTAACTGAGATTCACCTCCATTGGTCTCCGATTAAGGTTGCCGGGCAGGGTCCTTCCAACCCATTTTGGCCGCAAAAAATATACACTAAACTGACACGGAAATAAATTTGAACATTTATGTTGCAGCTTATCGTGAGCATGTACTCTAACGTTTGTATCGGGTCAGATTCAATGATTTTAACAAATCTCCATAACAACATTCAGACTATCGCTAAGGTGCTTCTGCTAAGTCTTTATTCTCGATACGCGGCATATATTTCGTACTTGGAGTTCCCCGAAAATGAACATAAAGTATTTTTCTAGACTTATGTGAAATATTGTGAAAATGGCCAATTTTGTGAGTAAAGGTTTGAAAAATCCTTAAAGGTGCTTTATTGCCACAATCTCAGTGATTTATGATTGTTACCTAACAGAAGAAATAAATTATACTTCACAAATCTGTCTACTTGTGTTGCTCATTCCTTGGCCGGTCAACACAGTGCCATATTGACAAACAACTCTATCACGCCGTCGTTTAAGCGTTTTCCAGAGAAAGCCTCCTGAGCATGTTCAATCTTTCCATTCACTCGATAAATAGCTCGTAAAGGCGCAGTTTCCAAAAATAACCGACGAAACACATTCACGCTTGATTATAACACTGTTTCTCTTTACATCAACTTCCAGTTATACAAACCTTTAAACATACAGCTTTTGGCTGTGGGAGTGAACACGTGGTGCGACGGGAACCAAATAGAGCAAAACTCGAATGATATGGAAGCGACTTTAGCGTCTCTCGCTAAGTGGACATACGACAACGTGCCTAAAGGTTTCAGTGACGTCACGGCTTTAATTAAGTACGCGCTCACTGCATAAAACCAAAAATCTCAAATAGTTTAATCGCAACTACTTCCGGTTACTCAAGCTCCCAAAATTCGCCCCAACCTTTCCATGACATGATGAAGGAGACCGAAAGCCGCTGCCTCAACAGGGCTCGTCAACCCACACGTTGATCGGGATGCTTCCTGTCAATGGCAATTACTGTTTCAACCCCTCTTGATATTAAAACAAATAGCTATTGACCTGTGGCATGAACTCCCGTAGAAAGTACCACCAGGTTATTTTCATTTTTCAAAGCTCAGAAATACTTTGGGAAATTTGTCCTGAAATGATAAGGATCGCCGCCTCCACTCTCGTCTTAAGCGGCGGATCTGATTTCTTACTCAGAGGCTGAGCGTGCGTTCAGTAGACGCTAGGACCTACCAAGCTAAAACCTAGTCAAAGTCACGTGCTCTCATTTAAAATACACAGAAATATCTCACGTAATCTAGCGAAGTCTTGCTTTTTAGCGATGTCCTAGCGTTACTGAACGGAAGGCCGGTTTCTTAGTTTTCTTTCAACGACGTTTTATCAGATAAACGCAGAAAAATCAGGAGCCCCAACTGGGAATCTACCCACAAGTCTCTAGATTGCATGGCTAGTGCTCTTACCACTGAGCTACTGACTGAGAACCCAATATCTGTAATTACTGTTTAAAGCTAACTGTTATGTCATACATCCCATGAGCGGCGTTTCGCCTTTTTCACACGAGATTTGGACAATTATATACAATCAGCAATTTACCAGTATGTGTTAATTATATATAGTAAATATATAGACGCCGAGGTTGGCCAGTAGACCGTTGGCCTGAAATGTAAATTCAGCTTGGTCTATGGTGGCAGACAGCTCAAAGGAAGGTGTAGCCTTGGCTGAAATTTTGTGCAGTCAAGCATTTACTGTTGGTGTCGCGACAAACGATGCTTCTGGGCAATAGTGCAGGATTGGCGTTCTTTGTGACCACGGTTGACGAAAACGAAATTGCAACTTCGTTGTGTACGAGGCATTGTAGACAATCACTGTTCTTCTTTAGTTACGCTTACACTATTTTAGCCACGTGTACGTGAATCTTCATAGATCTGACCTAAGCACCCATGATTATTGTACTTGCAATTAATAAAACTCAATCTAGCGTTCCCACTTTCAGTTACTAAACAACGTGCTTTATTTTATAGGGGTGATGGCACAAGTGTGTTTGACAGTCAATCGAGTTACAAAAGAGGTTGGGCATTTCGTCATACGCTTTGCACAATCAGCGCTGGAGCAATAATTTTGGTGAGAAAAATTTTCAACACATCGTGCGTTTATTGCGAGACGTTTCTATGTTTTAGAAAACAGCAGTCACTTTCTGGAAAAAATTCATAATGACAATTTGTTGCCTGTGCGAAATGACATTTCCAATTCTAGCAAAGAACAATAAAACCAGGCCCCGAGTCTAAACCTCTTACACGAAATGGAACAGGAAATAATTTTTGTCATTCTGTATTTTATTTTAGTGTGAACTCAAGATTAGTTTCTGTAATTCTATCAACGAGTACACAATGGCCTACGTGGATGCTCTTTAGTCATAGCTCGCACTTGATGACTACAGCATTAAAACTAAAAGTTCGAGTCTGAACTCGAAATTTCGAGATTTTACTCGAAATCTCGAGTTTTTACTCGAGTTTGCAGTTTGAATATAGGAACCATCCAGTGTAAACATGTATTCGAAACTCAGACGCGCTGCAATGATATACTCAACCACAGACTAATAGCTCCTTACTTCGATTTAGCACAAACGTAGAACAGAAAATGGCATCAATAATTTCGTTTTTAAGTCAGTAGCGCTATCTTCTGTTTCTCTCACAGCACGATCACAAGTCTATCGAGGTAATGTCTGTCTCGCTGGCACACGAAATAGGTCATCTGTTGAACCTGGGGCATGACGATACCAGGAGGACGTGTCACTCATGTAGCGATTCGTCTGGTTGTATAATGTCAGAAATTTTGTATGTATTTAATTTCTCTACAACCTGTTAGAAAGACAAAGAATATGTGATTAGCTCATTTGCACTTTCACTAGTTACATATACTACAAATAAAATCCTTAAAGGTACTATAGATCCTAACTTTTCCGCGCTTAACAAATGTACAAGTTCGTACAACTTACAATCAGTGAATCCCACCTATCAACTCCCGGCCCACTCATATCGTCACCTCCATTCGTTAATATCGAACAAGATGCTGACGTCAGCAACAGACTAAACTGAAAACAATCCCATACAAGTGTCACCCGCTGGCTTTAGATAAATCAAAAAGTAAAAAAGCTGGATTGAGGCCGTGACAATTTCGGTGGAGGGGGCAATTTTTCTTATTTTATTTTTTTATATTACAAACTATTTATCTCATAAAGGCAAAAAGTTGTCAAGTTTATACTTGCATATTTCCATGAACTTTGACTTGATGTCCATTAGAAATGATACTTCAAACGATATTTCCATAGGTTGAATTAAGTCATAAAAACTCAAACAACTTTTTATTTTTCACATTAAAATGCAAATTTAGGTCAAATTTCTGAATTTATGAGCGTCACCTGGTGGTTGTATGAAAATAATTGCAGGCGGTCTGTACACTTTGTAATAGACATGCGCTGGCCGGTCAGGTGGGTCCGGCCATTGCAGTGATCAGACGTTGCAACAGATGTGCGCTGGCCGGTCAGGTGGGTCCGGCCATTGCAGTGATCAGACGTTAAACCGGGTGTGCGCAGGCTGCTCAGGTGGATCCACTGCTCTGATATCACATGAACCATTGTTATGCATTATAAATGCACAGTGTTATAGGCGAACTGGGGAAATAAGAGACCTTGCTCAAGGGACTAGCAGTGTGTACCAGTGAGACTCGAATCCACGATCCTGAATAAAGGAAGCGGAAACTTTATCCAACTAGGTCACACTGTCTCCTCAAATCAAAGCTTAAAGCCAGTTTTTGCTCTATTTCGCTGGTTCAAATCGAAAGTCGAATAATGCTTTTCACTCTCATATTATTTTTCAGTCTGAAAAGGCTATATTTCCGTTGCCAACTCAAACCATACGTATGCGCATGTCCATCTCTCGAGAATTAGCAATTTTAGGATTGGTCAACCCCAATACATTCTGAAGCGTTTTTTTTGGTCGCTCATGGTTTCCATGATCTTATAGAATCCTATTACGGTAAGGAATATCATGAGAACGGTTCAATGAGAATGAACAGCATACTTTGATTTTCTATTTTAGTCAGCTAAACAAGACGAAATGTTCTGTAGCTTTAAGGATGTTTAACTTTAGGCCAATCCCTTTAAAGTACATTGCATTCCATTCATTCGACTAATTTTGTAAGGCTACACGCGATAGAACGACAGAAGAAAAAATCTACTTTTGGTTATTTAATGCGCATGACAAGAGTTTTTTTTTAATTAAAAGTACGTTAAAGAGGCCTGGAAAGCGAAAAACAGATTAACGTGCGTTTTTTAAAGTTGTTCTATGCCACTGAAACAGAATTCAACCGGCTCACCAGGTATTTTTACAGTTTGTTCATGCATATTTCGATTTTCTGTTTATATCAAAGCATTTTGCTTTTCCTTTCAAATTAAAAAAATAACCATCTGTCAACCGTGTATGTGGAAAATGTGACCTTTATCCTCCGATGTAAACAAAACAATGACGACTTCAAGCAGCAGCCAGTTCGATTAAGAGGCAATTGATGTAAGACCTAAGTGTTTGTAATTAGTGATGGAGAAATCGTAATACAGTATTCATTGTAAAATGCGCTTGGGATTGTTTTTGGAAAATTGCTTGCTTCACTGACTTGTCTCACATTGTGCTGTCAACCTCAGATTCGGAGTGCGATCACACATGAAAATCCATCTTGTCAGACAGCTGGTTTTTTGAATGACTGTGAGCGCATGGGCGCATTTATCATAAGTGGGAAGGAGATTGGACTTCTGTGGTGACTACAGCCTTTGTCCTTCGCACATATGTCAAAAATCGTTAATTTTGTGATTTTTTTGGAAATTACCTCACAGGGAAAGTAAATAACTATGTAGAAAACGTTGCGAGATGGTACTTCCTTCAGAAATTATTTAAAAGATATTTTTAAATGTTTCGCTTTCCATGCCACTTTAAGGACAGTCATATATATCATTTATTATATTTCTTAAAAATACTGCCCTGGTCTTCTCCTAGCCTAACCTTCCGTCATTTCGTCCCATAACTTTTCAAAAAAACCGTTAATATACATTTCCGATTCGGAAACTATTTTTTATGAAAATAAGCAATTCTTTAACAATTGTCACCAGAGCCTCGTCTTAACTCAAACTCCAAATTTCTGGACTTTTTCTGTTTGAACTAGACACGTTATAAGTATTTACGGCTACAGGTAGAAACTTAGTGAAACACTATTTTGTCAAAATTTTGCAAACCAAATCCTGGCTTATGATGACTGGTAATTACAATGTAAAATTAAACTAAACATACTACGTGCGATTTTCACCATTTTGCGCAGTCCGTTCGCAATATATCCGGTAAAATCTGTATTTTCGACAACCACCCACAAACGCCGTCTACAGAACCTGTGAATGACTGACAACACCTGAAACCGAACCTTCTGGTGACCGGGTATGGGATTATGAGGGAGGGCATTAAGTTTCGTAACAGCGATGAATGCAGACCATATCGAACTTCTTTGAAAAAATTTGGTTGACAGACCTGTCACTCGATATCAGCACATGTCAGAATTGTTCAAGGTTAGGAATTCCACTCTAACTCATACCATTAACGACAGGGTTGCCATCCACGCTAACCATTATAGTCCAGTCATTCTAGGGCTCCAGAGGGCCCAACCTAGAAAAAATTGCAACAGAAGGTTTTTTTGCATAAATGGCATCTTCAAACATCCCTTAGTGTCAGAAAAAAAATCTACCGAAATCGGAGTGGCGGAAGTCGGTTTTTCAAGATGGCGGAAAAAATGGCCGACAAAACCGGTGTTTACTGTTTTCTGGCATATTACTCTTATGTAACAGCTAAAAATAAAACAATAAAGTTTGTCATTGATTATATACTTTTCATAACAGGCATACCAATCAAAAGATGCCAATTTTCCGTAAAATAAAACCAATATGGCCGACAAAATGGCGGCCGAAACGGCAATTTGGTACATGTTGCAAGATTTCTTTTTATATTTTGCCCTGAAAATGGCAAAAGTTTTATTCTTTTGTAAGTTAGANGTGACCGGGTTTGGGATTATGAGGGAGGGCATTAAGTTGCGTAACAGCGATGAATGTAGACCATACCGAACTTCTTTGAAAAAAATTTGGTTGACAGAGCTGTCACGCGACATCAGCACATGTCAGAATTGTTCAAGGTTTGGAATTCCACTCTAACTCATACCATTAACGACAGGGTTGCCATCCACGCTAACCATTACGTAGACCTACTTGAACACTGAATAATAAAATATATAATTAAAACTCTGTGCTTAGCTAAACAGAAAACGTGAAGTTCGAATTTCCATAGAGAGATAAGACTCCAGGCTGTGATCACATTAAATGCTTTTTATAGTTCAGCGGTACCACTCCCGTCAGTGTGGAGCGGGTGTACTTCAGAAGATTTAAACGAATACACATTCGACTGTTTGATACAAACACCTGTCCTGCCACAGGATAGCCGGATTCCCACGCAGTGTGGCAACGGAGTTGTTGAAAGGAATGAAGAGTGCGACTGTGGCCAGGTAAATGTTCTAAAGGCTAAATGATAGTATTTACACGAAATACTTTATTTTTAGAAATTAAAATTTTAAAGGTCACGGTTCTAATTTTTAAAGCTTTTAAAAATACATTGTGCTTAAATCAATAAACTCGATAATGATTTATGACTTTTCCTCAAACTGGAATTATTTTTTCCTCCAATTCTAAATGCATTAAAGAGTTAAGAAGCCATTATATTGGTTGGGAGACAATTCCGTACACGAATGTTTTTGTTGTAGGAACAAAACTAAGTGACTACTCGAAAATACCTAACAGCGTTTTTGAGGTTACTAATGAAGTTTTCATTGAAAGAAGTTTCACGAAAACCGACCGAGGCTTTATTTTGTTATGAACGTACACTGTACCTTTCTTAAAATGAAATTTTGACTTAAAAGGAGTTAATGTAATCATAATATTAATGACATAAAAATGTAGGATATATTTTTACAATTCCTGATATGTGTTCTGTCAAAACATATATTCTTATACTAGGTGACAAAGCCTTGATATACAAGTTAGAATAGAGGCCACTAAATCAGGTCTGAGATAACCTAAATCTGAAAGTATATAAACTAATCAGAAGAGGGCATGTGCACTTAAGAAAATCTTACTGTTCACCGCATTCAAATTGAATTGTAGAGAGTATAATTATGCTGACCTGAGTCTTGTGGAGGAGAATGCTATAAGCCAGATTCGTTGTAACGCAATTCTACTCATTGACATCGAATAAAAATCCACTTATCTTTTCTTATTTTTTCTATTCAAGTAGTACAGACCATGAAAATGTTGTTTTCATAGGACTGCGCTAATAATCCTTGTTGCAACACGAATTGTAAGCTGACCTCCGGTTCACAGTGTGGTTCGGGCGCTTGCTGCTATCGTTGCAAGTTCAAGCCAGCTGGTTCAACCTGTAGGGGAGCTAGGGACGAATGCGACCTTCCAGAAGTTTGCAATGGCTTGTCACCTCACGTGAGTACATTCAGGCGAGCACATTCGGGTGAGCATATTCGGGCGAGCACATTCGGGCGAGCATATCCACCCGAGCTCATCCGCGGGAGCTCATCCGCGCGAGCTCATCCGCGCGAGCTCATCCGCGCGAGCTCATCCGCGCGAGCTCATCCGCGCGAGCTCATCCGCGCGAGCTCATCCGCGCGAGCTCATCCGCGCGAGCTCATCCGCGCGAGCTCATCCGCGCGAGCTCATCCGCGCGAGCTCATCCGCGCGAGCTCATCCGCGCGAGCTCATCCGCGCGAGCTCATCCGCGCGAGCTCATCCGCGCGAGCTCATCCGCGCGAGCTCATCCGCGCGAGCTCATCCGCGCGAGCTCATCCGCGCGAGCTCATCCGCGCGAGCTCATCCGCGCGAGCTCATCCGCGCGAGCTCATCCGCGCGAGCTCATCCGCGCGAGCTCATCCGCGCGAGCTCATCCGCGCGAGCTCATCCGCGCGAGCTCATCCGCGCGAGCTCATCCGCGCGAGCTCATCCGCGCGAGCTCATCCGCGCGAGCTCATCCGCGCGAGCTCATCCGCGCGAGCTCATCCGCGCGAGCTCATCCGCGCGAGCTCATCCGCGCGAGCTCATCCTCGCGATCACATTCGCGCGAGCACATTCATACTAGTACTTTGCTAGTAAAAGTGTCGAAAACGAATGTGCTTTATCTTTTATGACGTAAGAAGTATGTGATGTGTTTTTGTCACAGTTTCTTTTGAAATTACGCTGTGTTTTTAACCACAAAGTTTGAGCTAAAGTTTGCAAGTTTTAGGCATTTTTAATGACTTGTTTTTATTTTGTTTACTTCGTAATTTATTATGATCAGTATTATAGAGTGTATTTGTGGCCTCGTATGCACTGTTTGGTGATGCCTTGCCTATTGTGTAATGATGTCACGCCAACGTCTATTGACAATATCTCACCCATTATTCGGCAAAGTCGTGATCCCGTACCAACTGTTTGATGATGCCACTGCTACTGTTCGATGTCACACACACCTTGAACTACAATGCAGTTAATTGTGGCTCATTGAACACACTGATTGGTGCGATCGTAACCACTTGTGACTGATGTCATATCCAGTGCCTGATGATGTATACACTGTTGACTGATGTCAACCACACATACTTTGTGTCGAACCCACTATTTTACTACATCACACTAACTTTTGATGAAGTCACACATGATGTCACGCCCAATGTTTGATAACGTCACGCCCATTTCTTGAAGCTGTTTCTTTGGAGCTAGGAGAGGTTGGAGTGAAGTTGATGACGACCAAATATTAAAACTGATAAACCTATATTCGCAACTTACTTAAATGGACATTTTTTCTGTCGAGAAAAACATTTTAAAAAGAATTAGCTGTAACACGGGATTGAAGCCTCTAGGTAGCTCCAGAGTAGCAGCCAAACCGTTTCGGCTGAGTCAAGTCAACTTGACATTTCAAGGATATTCAAATTGCAAAGATCTGACCTTGATTTCACGAATGTGTGGCAGGCCACGGCGAGCATCAGCGATTTGTACTAAAAACACAAAAGCAACACAGATTTTGTTATTTCATAATTCTGATGAAAGTTAACAGCTTTAAGAATCCTCATCCAACAAATAATCAAAACGCGTTTTCTGCTGTTAAACGGATAATGGTTATATCTAATTATAGGGATAGGCTCAATCAAGTGGTAAGGAACTCCGGGGAGCGAAAGATAAGACGATCGTCAGAGGAAGGGAGTCCCATCAGTAGATGGCTTATGGAAATAATTTTGTTGAATTCAGGGTCTTCTTCAGGATTTGATTTTGTCTAATTCAAGTAAGGCAATTGGCCTCACAACGTAGGCAACCATTTTAAGGAAATTCCGGAAGTATTGGTTTGAAACAGTTGAAAATTATGCCCAACCTTGATGAAAAAAGATTTCCTTTCATTTGGCAAACGTTTATTACCGTTTTTTTCTGTAATGATATACAGTGCCCAGAAAAAGACGCGGGAAAGCCAGATGGTTCCAAGTGTGATGCTGGGAAGGTGAGATATAGTTCTCGGTTGAGCTGCCTGCTACTAAATACATGTACACGTTGAAAATGAGTATCAACGACAACTGTTGTCTGGAAATTACCGCTATGGGAATAAATATTTTTACTCTATGTCTAATAAGTGCCGATAGTGACGTAGATTAATGAAACACGTTTAGCAGCAACAATTTCGCCAAAAAGACATCCAGATGCAGCTCGTTAATTCCAAGTCATTGCTACGACCTTTATTGATTCTTTTCAGCATTATTGCTACCAGGCACGATGCGTCACACTGTCAAATCAATGCTCATATCTGTTCAACACACCAGGTATGACTCGGAAATTCTTTGGTTTTATTGTGTTAACAAAGATCTGGTTTAAAATTGTCCAAAACATTGCTTAGGATGATTCAATGACTACTGAAATGACAATGTCAAAACGAATACTACCAAACGGCGCTCCAGCCCTTTTTAAATCACCTCGCGTTTTTCATGGTTCCTTGTCACTTTTAGACGGCAAAACCTGTGTTATAGTTTTCTTGAACTTAGATCCCATTTCATCACTCTTGATAGAGGCAGCCTTGCGTCGTGAAACTGCACGTTGTTATGCATTCAACGTACGAGGAGACAAACTGGGATACTGTTCCGTCGCAAATAACGGAAATTACCTGCCCTGCGCACGCCAGTAAGTACAAGTGTTTGATACAAATTGAGAGAGGTCTTCTATTGTCCAACTTGATACCCAGGAGGAAAAGCAGTCGTCTCAGGTAACTATTCGTAACTTTCATGTGCAAATCTGTGATCAGTTGAAGCCTATTGATCGTGGGTAAAAGGTCACAGTTACTGCTATTTTAGGAGACTTTTCATTTTTTTATTTGAAACACCAAATGCGTTCCAACACACGAAGGATGAATTTGATTTCATTTTTAAATTTCAATCTCCTATATCTGAAAATCCGATGAAACCGGACTCACCACTCAAAACCCTGGGAGCTTGATACTGACGATTCATTGTGTGAACTATATTTCATAAAATCATTGCCACTATTTGGTGTCTTTTCAGGGACGTGAGATGTGGCGTGTTGTTTTGCAATTTGGTCCAACATGGCGGCGAAGTGCCTACTTCACGGCTACATCTTGCGACGGCGTATTACCTGAAATGCATGTAAGAAATATCCACTTTGGGATGGTTTTATAAAATGGCTTATATATGAGCTCTAAGTACAGTTTATAACTTTCCGTCATCTTTATTCAAAATCTACTTCTATTACATTGATTTTACAGTAAAAGAACACACGTGTTGTTGGTTCCGTGCACTGTAGACTATTTTGCATAGGAGTTGCCAAGGCGTATTTATTGGTTGCCATAGTGCTAGGAGGCTCTAATAATCACCAGAGAAGATTGCAAGCTTTTTAACGAATCACCAGCGAGATTACACTAGCGTGGTCAAATGAACGTAATCTTTTAAAGAGAATTAAACCGACACTTTAAATTTACCAAATCATACAGCCTGAGTTTCTGTTAGGTATGTTCTCGGGTCAGAAGACTTCGGGCGGCATATTGGATTTGTACAAGACGGTACAAAGTGCGGTGCTGGAAAATGGTGCAACTCGGGTAAATGCGTACTAACGAACTCAAGTGGAACTGAAGGATTCTGTATTTTGAAAATATTGCTGATTCTTATCCTGGTTGCTGCAATACTCTGATTATTTTATTATTCTGTGAAACTAAGAAGAGCGTAACATCTACAAACATCTACATTCAGGTAGAAAAAGATCGAGGATGTGAAACAATGTTAATGGTGAGAGAATGGAAAGTTGGTTAACTTTGTCACACGCCTGACAATATGCCAATTGTTCTATGGCTGTTGAGCTGTGTCAATCAAATGTCAAATGACAACAAGTAACTACAAGCCATACCAAGAACGATTAATACATCTCTGTTTTCATGTTAGGCTTATCATTACTAATTTTTGTATCGGTTGTAAGCATTCACACTTTCTTGTTCCTTGAATTGTTTAACAATTGATACGCGGCCCTAACACGACATTTAAAGAGTATAAAAATATACAGGAAATACATGGGAGCTTTTACAAGAAGATTCTCGAAGTAGGAGGTTCTCTTTCGAACACAACATCCCTCATTAGTTCTCCCTTATTTCAGAACTGCTTTTCTCATCGTAAACAATTTCAAACCCAATCTGGGCCTTTCACCTCAGTAGACTTAGCAAAAATTTCCGCGTCTTGTTGAAACTTCATTACTTTTGCGAAGAGGAGTACACAGAGGATTTAGACGTATGGGTAAAAGGGTTCGTGAAGAGACAACGCTAGTTGATTAAACTTGAGACTATTAACACTCAAACTCTCATGCCACTCATGCTTATAACACTACATAGCGCCTTCTCATTGCTCAGAATACATGATTGATCTTTGACGAAGTCGTCTTGCGTTCGTGTATCACGCCCCTTTAAATTAACAGCAACTCAAGATTTCCTGCCTGGACAGTTTGCAGTCTTGCCACCTAGCGTTTAGATAGGAAACCAGCCAGGGGGCTGACCAATATTCTAAAAGTTGACATCTTGAGTAGGGCTTTTCGGCCTGTGCGATAGGGCTATCTTCGTTCCAGAGGCAATAAAATATGATGGGCCGTTGGGGGGAAAGTGTCGCCGGAAAAATACGAGCGTAATTATGTACATTACGCTGTTATTTACGCCGTTAATTACGCCGTAAAAGTACGAGCGTTGTTTAGTTTAAACTCTTAGCCAATGACGTTGGGTTTTACAATCCACGGTCGCGCGTGCTCATGGAAATACTTATTTACTGACGGGTAACATGTCTATGATACGAGTGCTGAATCATGGCGGATCAAATCGCTGCTGCAATGTCAGCGATTGTGCAAGAACGAGCTGCCCAGCAACAATCGTGTATATTAGGTCAACACTGATTGGTTTAAATTTGGAACGTTCTTAAGGTATTTAATGAGCGTAACTTACGGCGACATTTCCCCCATTTAATTTACGGGCGTAATTTTACTGCAACACTTTTGCAATTTAATTTACGCACGTAATCACGAACGTAATTTTACGGTGAAACTTTCCCCCATTTAATTTACGAGCGTAATTGTACGGCGACACTCCTGCAATTTAATTTACGCTCGTAATTACGAGCGTAATTTTACGGCGACACTTTCCCCTCAACGGCCCACCATAATAAAACGCTTGTTTTCGTTGATCTCGCTTTGGAATGTCAGAGAGAGCTTCACAGGTCATTTTGGAAACCGAACTTGACATCACGCATCCACGGATGTTTGTCAAGTTTATTCAGCTGTCTCCCGTCGGAGTTGCAGCACACCGATAATAAATGTACTTCGTTCACATTGGAAAGTCAACTGGAGTTATGCAGCAGCTAAAAATGTAAATAATACAATAAAAAGCAACTCGTGGAACTCCAATGGCGCAAAAACGAAGCTGTAAAACTGCTTGTCGGATTTTATAGCATTGTGGGTAAATACAGCGAGATTCTAACCTCTCTGAGTAATCCGGGACGGCCCAATTCCTTCGCAGAATATCCCCCGTTTGAAAATGTTCAAATCGATGCTATTCGGCAGGACAAGAGAATTTTCGACTTTTGTCCGATAGGTATAATACGCGCTTTTCTTGGTTTAAACTGTTAGCGTAGTGCCGAAGCACTGCTTCGGAAACATCCACTTTCCCGATGCCGTTTTGCACCCGAAAAGCTCGCAAAAAGTGGCGGGACTAATACTGAAAACTTGCAAAAATACCCAGTGCAACACACTGATCAGTTTAAAGTAGCAGCAAGGGTCAACCTAATGACGAGTTAGTGTCTAAAAATGAAGTCCGGTGACGTATTTGTTGGCAAGTGATCAAAATTCAGTTTTAAGGGCCCTAGAAATATTTTTAAGTTTGATAACTTTGTAACATTATTAGAAACTGTCGGCCAGGCTCACATGAAACGTTCACACGCTTGGGCTTAAGACAATGTTGGAATTGTGCCGCTTTTTATAAAATGAATCTTCAAAAACACGAAAAAACGTTTTTGAGCATTATCGTGTTATTTGTAACGTTGCTGTGTTGTTAATTTACTTTTCGTTTTTACTTTACAATTAATGGCAAATTGGTGGAAAGTCAAAATTCTTATTCCTTCTACAAGCGTTCTACTTTCAGGAAATACATACGTTTACATAGATTTAGTATATATTCTTGTCGATGTGGATAGTTGTACTGACCTTTGACCTCAGTTCTGTATCTGCATTTGTTTCCCCAATACAGTCTTTGTTTTGCAGTTACTGGTTTTGGTTGTCTTTGCTGTTCACATCTCGTTATAATTTCCACAGAAGATAAACAAAGACTTGTCGATTTTGTTCTACATAACCCTACCAGGTTACGTGAGGGTGTAAAAATGTGGACATTTGGCGAACTTCGGAACATCTAACCTCACAAAACCCGGGTTGGATTCAAGTGACACCTTCAGATAGTATGCACTGGTTATCATAACGCTGCCAAGATTTGTTTTTGAAATGTTAACTTCGGCATGAGGTCCTGTAAAAAATTGTGACTTAAAGGACGAAAGGATAATTTAGAAAACGTTTTCAAAAATTTATTTTGAATATGTATCAAAAACAATTTGGTCGTGATATTGGTAACATCGTTTTATTATGAATGTATTCTTGGTAACTTTCAATAAAAAGACACGTTTACATTATCCATTTATTGAAGACTGTCATAAATGACGACTCATTTTATCTACTTTCTGCTATTCTGAAAAACTATATCTTTATTTGGTAAAATTGTAAAATTTTTAGTCATTTTATGAAATTCAGTCTAGTCCACGGGGTCCCACATTTTCCGTGTACTAAAATTGAGAAAGTGACGACTTTTTCCTTATTTTTCATACATGCGCTCTTTGCCGGACATGTAACAAGACTCCTGAGAGTTCACTCGGGATTTTTCGAATCTTGATATCGTGACGGCTTTCATGGAAATCTCAGGTTAGCGGAAAGTAAGTGGTTTAACACAGCTTCTTAGTGCAGTAAGACCGATGAACTGGAGGGGCATCCTTCAAAATGTTTCCTAGATGGCTTGGGGTGATAAATGTTGTGACAAATGGGTCGACTCCCTTCAAAAGCCAGACTTGACAACATCATAACTATAACAGTATCTGGAGAAATCACCATTGTGTCACTACAATCGGACAAAGTGCGATATGAAACCATATTTCATGAGCCAAAAGAACTATATTGACACAAATAAACAACAAAAAATCATTTACATGTAGGGTTATAATTACATGAAAAGCGACAACACTTATAACCACAGACAAAACACTCATTTTACTAAACACAAAAACAAATAAAAGTCACACACTGGACCTACAAAATCTGACAATAGTTTTTTATGTATCTTCACATAAAATAATCCGGTAACGGTTATTAATCTTTACATACAATAATCCGACAGTAATCGTTTACGGGTCTTTTTATAAGATAAGGTACAATCTTTTGAAATATATCAACTGGTAACTGTCCCGACGGGGCAGTGTAAAGACAACCGAATTCCAATGACAAGCATGTACCAGGAGCACCAAGGGTTCTGGCCTTGTTCTACTGGTAACTGTCCCGATGGGGCAGTATAAAGACAAGCAAGGACTAGCATGGAATCTGTTGCCATTAAGTCGGCTTCTTGTGAGTCAAACAGTCCCGACGAAGCGGTATAAAGACAACCTGGAACAACATGTAAGCTGTTGCCATTCAGCCAATTTCATACCCTAGAAGTCAATGACGCTGTTGCCAACGAGCCAGCGTCTCATCTCCACAAGAAGAAGAAGACTGGAATACCACCACCTTCCAACCAGGTCTTGTCGCTCGATCCGCGTCCACACCAACCACAGCAAGGACAGATCTTGCGAAGCTGTCCGAGTGCTTCGCCCTCATCTACTGTGCAACGCTGTTATTGAAATATATGCATATGGCCATAGGCCCAAAGTACAACATATAATATACCAGGCAGTACATTGCCAGGTGCCTTACTAACCAGATAGAGTTATGTAATTCGGTATGTGTAGAGGAAGCTGTACGTGTTAGTTTGCAGTGCGTACCAAGACCTTTGGGTTCACTACTTAAGTGATCGTTTTTGTTATTCTCTCGCATCTAAAATTAAATCTCTCACTAGACCTCCGGATGCCCTGCCTCTAAAATTCGCCCACCATGCTCTCTAGCGTCGAAATTTATATAAAATGATTCGGTTATAATAATTCATGGATCTTTACTTAAAATAATCCGGTTATTATCTTTTATGGGGCTTTACAAACAGTAATCCGATCATAACCTTTCATTCATTTTTACGTGTCATAATTCGGTTAAAATCGTTTGTGGGTCTTAACAAACAATAATCCTGTTACAATATTGCATGGGTCTTTACAGCTAATATTCCGGTAACAATCTTTTATGGGTCAAGAGTCAGGCTACGTCTTTCATGGATCTTTATGTATAACAATCCGGTTATATATATATATATATATATATATATATATATATATATATATATATATATATATATATATAGATATATAGATATATACATACATATATACATATATATATATACATACATATATACATATATATATTATTGATATATAATAATATGTAATAATCTGATTATAATCTTTTCTCGCGATCTGTAATGTGTTACGACACTACTGGTTACTAACACTGAGTAGGTTATTTTTCAAAATAAAACTATTAACAAAAAGTTACTGAGATTACAATGCGCAAGCGTGTTTTTAGAAAAATTGCGTCATGTGGTTGAAAGTTTTAGACACGTCGAGTTTTTCGGAAAAAGATTGTTTTACGGTTCATGTAAGCCTCGGGATTTTGATAAAATTTCTAAGAAGATTTACCCATGTCATAAACCTGAGACGAGTGTAGGATTTGTTTTCTTACATGAACCATAAAAATGATATTTTTGCTAAAAAAACTCGACGTGTCTAAAACTTTCAACCACATGAGGCAATTTTTGTAAAAATGCGCTGGCGCAATGTAAAATAAGCTCATGGGTTTTTGTTAATAGTTTTGTTTCAAACCTAACAATTGCAATTTGCATTCAGCTTTAGAATCTAATTGTCTTTGAAGTTGTAATATTAAAACTTAACAAATGTTTATAAATAACAGTCAGCAGGGCTTTCCCACGCGTGAACACTGAAATGATCCAGAGACAGCACCACGTTCGTCTCTGTTTGAATGAACGCGGATTTGGAATTCACCGCCAAAGATGGGTCCGTTTAAGAAGTTGCTTGCATGTCCTTCTGACTGAGAGTACGTACAGTTGCAACACATGATTTGCCACCTTGTCACCTTCACGGAATTCCGGCATTGTTTGTTTAGCGCCGGTTTGGTTGTTACTATTAGTGTTTTGCAGACGATAAGGGGTATGGATTTCTACTTTGCAGTGCTTTGTGATTTGCCCATGTAATATAAAAATACGCATTCGGTGTTATTAACTCGTCGTGTCGTAACACATTCCAGGTCATGCGAGAAATAATATTTTATGGATCGTTTCTTGAAATATTCGGGTTATCAAATTCCGCGTCGGTTGTTATTAGCTTGTCTTTCTCCGCCTTCCACTCCACAAACTGACAAAAACAACGTTTTCGGTCATCTGTCAGGTGACGAATGTCGTCCTTTCTGACCTTGTGCACGTTTGTAGCATATCGGTCCGTGAGAATTTCCACGTAATCCTGTATAAATTCTTTGATAAGATCCACTTCCTGAAGAAAATATGGACTGCGTGTTTAGGTCACGTTCTAAAACTACGAGTTTTGTACACAAGAAGTATCAGTTTAAATGTTTGCCTGGGGACTCTTTCTGATGCGTTCATTTTTGTGAAGTGCTTTTGCGTAAAAAGCTCTCAGGGGCCTCTTTCTTAAAAATGGCGGTCTCGTTCGGAATCTTGGACTGTGTATCACTGACCACAAAGCGCTGGTTGGACTTGAAATACTAGTAGTCTTGACGGAAAATGCCCCATGCAACACCAGGACACAAACATTGAAACAGCATTAGTGATGAAAAATGAAAAATGGAGCCGTAAAATACCCTTGGAATGTCTTTTATTTCACTTAGTGATACCAGTACAAAATTTTTGTTATTTTCCAGTTTCTCAGTATATCCTACAAATGAACACAGTAGGTTAATACTCCATGTCTACATTTGGAGGAGCAATCATTGTGATAGAACCGTTCTTTAAGTAATTACTTGCATTTTTTGTGTGCTAGACTACAGAGCAGGTTAAGCTTTTCATTGAGGGATCGCTGCAAGTGTACATAAACCAGCACAAACACTGGCATTCAATTGTTTTAATTTTTCATCACCATTTCAATGAGCCAAAGCAGATGTCCACTACATAATTAAGGCAAACAATAAAAGATTACAGATGTTTGATCGTTTTGGCTCTATTTAGTTCACCGTTTCACGTCGTTTTCTTCGCGAAAGTTTCATTATACAATTGGTTATTTTTTCTCTTCGTCGGGTTCAAAGGGCACTTTGGCATTGCCAATGGTTACTTCTTCAGTTTTAAGTTATGGAATCTACACACAAATCTTGTTCGAAGTGCAGTAATTACATGAACACACACTGTTGAACATCGCAAACGTCCAAAGATGGTCATTTCAAATTCCCTTTTGATCGTTCAAAATGCACGGTCCATCGATTTCACATTCTTGTTAACTTTTGATCACAAGCTGCTTTCCACTGAAAACACCACTTTGCATAGAAGTACTGAAAACTGTTCAATTTTTAAGAAAGCTAGTATTTCTGGTTTTTTTCAGAAAAAAGTTTTCTATTGATTATTACTATACAAAACTATGTAAAGACTGACAAAAGCAGTAAACCAACATATTTTTCCAAATAACACGATTGAAATAGATATTCCAGCAAGAACTCTTTGTTTTTAACTCAGGTTGACACCACGATTTTTTGCACAATTGGCAATAATGAAATGACAGGCCAAGTTGGCACGGAGTAAGGAACCCTCGGCCTAATTTATCATTTAGACTTCATGGATCAAAGCGAATGTTTGTTCCAAAGATACGTAAGATCGTTTTCAGTAATATTTCTGACTGTCCAATTTATATAGATACCTGTTTCTTGCAAGGTGGACACCAAAAGCTTCCCCTTTTCTTCAGTCTACTACGTGCAAGTCTTAACTACAAACATGACGTGGAGTATTAATAAACAAAAATGAACAAAATCAAGAAAAAGAGGACAAAATGTATGAACTACTGATGCCTTTTTCGCGTCTTAACCAACAGATAAAGTAGACGTATGAATCGCCACTAGCCCAGCTGAGAATAATCACATTGGTGGTTTGGACTTAAGTTTTAGATGGATTATGCACACCGTTGCACAAACGGTGAAATCGACCCAAGTTGTCATATTAAAATATACTGAGATGATAAATGCTTAATAAGATATCTAAACAGAACAAAGTCTTTTGCTCAAAAACCTGCCTAAAATGAAAGAAACTTAAGAAATCGAAGTGTAAGGGCTCGGTCGATACGCGGAATCATGTATCGTGGGATATTGCTTCATGTGCGCCACTCTCGGTACGTTTTGTGCATGAATATACGCTCTTTCATATATTTCTCTTTGTTTGGTATTGTATACTTGTATCTGGTTAAATAAACCCCCCCTCTCTAACAGGCCAAAATAAACCACATAGGAATAAAATGCATAAAACATGAAGATGAAAATTGATCCTTCTTAACAGAGCACTCTTCGTCTGCTTTGTAAAGTACATTTCAATCGATAAAGGCACGTAACTGTACAACAACTTTAATTTATACTGAGTATCTATCCCTGCCTAAAACCTGATTTTGACTGCAGTGACGATAATGATCGACACATTGCATACTTACTTTACACTTGCTTAAATCGTAGTACACCATATGAATCTTTATCATGGTTAAAGAACATTTCAGCTTAAGACGTAAACAGATTCTGAGCAGAAATCCTACACTAGTACGGCATAACATTGGATTTACATGAATTTGTCGTATAAAGTGTTTTAATGTTTAGTATCAATATCTGATACATGTCCATTTAGAAACTGCCGGGTGACATAATGTCACTATTGAGCAGTTTTTCCCAGGGGACTTAAGGTTATCTCAAACCTTATTAACTCGTATATCAAAAACTAAGTATTGCCAACTAGTAAAAGTATATATTTTCTGAAAGGACAAAGATTAGGAAATATAAAAAATATGTTTTGTATTTATGTAACCATTGTTAATATTACTATTACGTTAACACATTTTAAGTCAAAATTTCATTTTTGAGAAAGGTTCATTCATAGCAAAATAACCCTCGGTAGAGTTTAATGAAACCTTTTTAAGTGAAAACTTCACCAGTTACCTCAAAAACGCTGTTAGGATTATTTTATAATTTTTTCGTTTGGTTTCTATGGCAAATCAACTCGTAAAACGAATGGTATTTTTTGTAAAAAATAGAAGCCGTATTGGTCTTTGTTACATTAAGCAAAAATTAGGCGTTTATATCGAAAATCCTATCAACATTTTTGAGATTGATATATAAATACTGAGTTTGGAAAGTTTCAGCGAAATCCACCGGGCCGTTTTCGAGAACTCGTGTTCCTAAGTTCGAATAAAGTCGATTTGACGAAGCCGAGAAAAACCGATTAAACTGGGACAAGTGAAAATCTCAGTCTTTGGTTAATTATTCGGTGAAAACTTGTTTTCGGTAAATTTAACCCATACACGCCCCAGCCATGTTAGCTATTTCAACATTCACTCGCATTGTCAACTGAATTTGCAGTGCGTAATTATCATGGGCGCACCCAGCCTAATGCATAAGGGGCTCGAATTTTTCGGTGTGCGGACCTTTTAGTGAAAGAAATCAACAAGGACTATAAAAAGGGGACCACTAGGTTCAGGCCCATGAATTGTGCATCTGCGCCGACTTCCCGTGGGATTTCGTAGACTTTTGTCTCGTTTACTCGGACTTTTTGTTTCACTGAGGCGGCTGAGGCAGACCGTTTTGCCCAATTCGCCAAACTGGGGAGCTCTTTCGAGCCCCGCGAGCTCCCCCAAGTAATTAAGTTAACTATCATTAAAACGTACCATACCCAACCACGGTGTGGGATCAACTATTGTTGTTTTTGTGCAGAAGGAAAACGTTTCTGTCATCTGATACCAAAATGATGTCTTTCGGTTGCTCTCTTGCAATCGTAACATTTGCTGCACCATTATAACGTTTGCCTCTTCTTGTGTCACGTCCATATCGTGTTTGTGGATGATGACTTCATCATTGCTGATCCCCTATAAGAGTTTTGTCTTGGACTGTGATTACGAGTTTGTACTTCTGAAGATGATCTCGATGGAACGATGAACATTCTACCAATTCCGTACATGAGCTGTCTTTTGCTCCCTGTGACGGTCAAAATTACATTCCGCGCAGAAAGATGTCACCTCTGACAAAGGTGGCCACTGTCCGGCCAACAGGCCAGTGCACGACTCAAAGTAGAGTTGATCCATCGATGATGGTAATGTTTGGCTGTGCTGCAGTTCTGGAAGAAATTTCAAGTTGTAGTTTTCAACACGGATTTCGCTGCTTCCGTGAACATCGAGGTTGGAATAGGTTCCAACTCATGTGACATGACGTCATTGATATGTCAACTGCACGTGAACTTGCTTCAAGATCTATCACTCCCAGGCAGATTAGGTTGCTGTCAAAGATTTTTGTTCCACCAACCTTCACACTCTTCCTTTTTACCGCCATGGTTGTGATTCTTTTGTTGACGATGACATGGATATTTGCCGGCCATGTACCTTCAAACTCAGGCATTCCTTCTCTTCCCAATGCCAATGCCTCGTGAACGTTGGCTGAAGATGGACTAACCTTGCCACCGAGAATGTCGACTATACCATGTGGATAGTTCGAAGGATCAAACGGATGTTCAGTTTGTGCCTCATGGCTTTCCCGTCTTGCTTGTCAATGGAGATCCGGGCATGAGCATCTTCCTTGTGGGCGTTCGGCAGGCAGTCTACGAATTGCTACAGATGTGTAAACTTAATGCCCATGTTTTAAGTGTTTCAGGCTTGGGGATGATGCTGATTAAACCACCCTTTCTGCGACCGTACCTCATGAAGGTGGTTTCCATAAACAAGATACTCGTAAACAACCTGCATTTTTGTCATACACGGGTGATTTTAATTTTCGAAAGGAATCAATGAAACCGATTGAATTAGTTTTATTAGACATTTTTGTTTATCAGCATAGTATCGAACTTTTCTGGGATCTATCTGCAGATGCACCATTGGAGACGATAAGAATCAGAGTAAAATGAGATCGCTGGCAAGGATGACAGTAAAGAGCAATGTCACAGACACAAACACACGTTCTTCAACTTACAGCTCCCAAAAGGTTTAGGGCATAAAAAGGATACAGCTGGATTTTCTTTGTCGAGGAAGTCGAAATTAACAAGGATATGGTTGCCTTCACTTTTTCTGGAATTGTTCACATTCAGTTTTTTAGCAGTTTCTTTCATATTTTTAATTACCTGAAAATACCGATTACTTAATGAACAACAGGTTGATATGGTACTGTACAAGTGCAGTTTTTCTAAATAGGCCTTCGGCCCACATTACAAATATACAATAAACAGAGAGTACAGGATGTCTCAGTAAACCAATACTAATTTACATCAAAAACTCTAGTCGACGGTTCTCAGCATTAACTAAATACATAGCAATTTTTCTCAAGTTATTTAAGACATGGTCTGTTGAAGATCCCTAAATAATGCTTCAACCACCCTGTCGAATCTAGGTAAAAACTATACGCGCAAATCAAAAGAATAATTTTCATTCCAGAATAAAGTGTGTTTCTTATCCCACCTGTCCATTATTGCAGCAGGACCATGTTCTCTCCTCTTGACAAAACCACGGTCTGCCATAACCGAGTCTTCCTTCTGCAGAAGGTCAACTAAACCACTTGATTCAGTGACAACTTTGTCAGTTGTTAGACTAGGTGCCAAGTCAGTGACAAATGTTACATGAAACCATTGGATACAATACAAACGAGTCCCTTGGCAATACTGGCTCGCTTTAGAGGTCTTCGGCGAGGCGTTGAGGCAGACTGGGAGTGTTTTAATGGGAAAATTGTTAGGCAGTTCCCCATATAAGTCTCCTCCCCCCTTTAAAATGTTCACTGCAAACGCGATGACCCGTAGGGGGCACGAACTCGCTGAATTTTCCCTTACTTGCTTGTCTTCCTATCCCTTTTATCCACTGTTTCCGGAAGTTCAACAACCTTAGGAAACGCGTAAAAGGACAGGTCAGTATATTTTTGTTGTTACGAGAAAACCCAGGAATACAGCAAGTGAAACCTACCATGCCAGGCATGTCTTTTCCCTGTTCGCGTAGAGCACTTTCCTGTGTTTATTGTTTATCCGCTCCCTGGTTACTCAATTTCCCAAGATGGAACGCGCGGCGGTAAATTCAATATGGCGGATATGCACATCGGCTATTTACATAAATCAAACTTCCGTCTCTGTGACGTAACTGTGGTTTTGATTTACCAAACCACATTTTAGTCATGCTCAGTGACACTTTTCCTGCACGAACAATGTGTCAACCTTGATGTAATTGGTTTCTAAACTGAATTTCATGTGAACATCAGCAATTTAATGTTGCAATATTCTGGTTCTGTAGGTGTAACACATGAATTTGACGTATCCCAGTCTAGTTGGTGAATTGCTATTGGTACTCAATCAGCGCAACAGATGATGAAATACAAGTAAGATACGTGACCATGTAAAGCATATCAACCTTAATTTTCTGTGACACGACTTCGAGTCTAATGATGCGTATAAACTGCATCGAACGTAGCCTAAGTATGCACACTGACACTCGACATTACTATTTTTACAGTAAAATACCGTTTTAAGGTCATGGCATTTAGGCCAAATAAAACATTCTTTGGGAGCACTTCAAAATGCAACAACTTCGTATATGGCCTTACATAACGGAGTTTACAGTAGATATAAATTATACCAGGAAGGGATTACCAGGATGGTAATGACTTCCTGATTATACCTGCCGGCAGAGGACGCGCTACGTGGGTGTCTCGCTGGCAAGTTGAGGCAGTTAGATAACTTACCCGTTTTTTGAAGCGCGATCGGAAAGCGCGTAAGGCGTACTGTGCTAGTGTAAACACTACCAATGCGATAAGGATATTCCTAATGAAATCCGACTCAATACGAAACCTCTCCTGTACAGCATTTCTGGAGGATACGCCCACCCCAGACAGCAGAGATGTTAATTGTTGTTGATAGTTGTCAAACATGAAGTAATACTGAAATAGACAGAAATGTGTGAATGTAAAGCCTCAGCCATTTTCTCAGAAAGTATTTTTTATATAATTATTTTTCTCAACAGAACATCATAATTGCTGATATTTTAACACTTCAGCATTACTTGATATAAGGTGAACAATAAGTTATTGCAATTCTTAATTTTGAACAAATAAACTGCATTTAGTGAGTAAGTCAAAATGTTTTGGAAATTTTAATTATGTTTTCTTCATAAATTTTGCGACCTGCGAACAATAGTGACTCCTTTTGAGGAATACCATTAAGTTAACACTGAACCTGATAATAGCAATGAACCATTTGCCATAAAGGAAACAAGGAAATGAGTGGTCTTGATGTAGGTTTTAGATAATGACATAAACGAACAGTTGCACAACTATTGCCGTCAATCAATTTATAATTTAAGTAATTCAATAGAACTGTGAGTGTCAAGTCATTTGTATTGAATATTTCCTGAGGTAAATCAACTCAACAAAAACGATCGAAATGCAAATTAAAGTCAAAAAGCAATTTTAATTTCCTTCATTAGTGCTCCGTGAAATCAACCAATCGCATAACTCAAATTCAAAGGTAGAAGGGTGGTAAAGTAGGTCCGTTAGCAGAGGTTAAGATTTTTTGATGCGTCACATTTGGTGCAACTATAAACAGATAAACTTTGCCTCGGCTCATAATCTCCACCCTTCTTGCGAGCTACTCTACGAAGATGGTAAGCTTGGAAGGGTCGACAGACCGAAGGATCGTAGTTCAGAATCATAAATCTGTGCTCGAAGACTCGATAGTCCGAAGAGTCCATGGTTATTTTCAAAGACATTGACCTTGCACAAACATTGGGCCATGCACACGTCGACTACATTTTCTTACTTGGTGCCATTTGATTGTAGTATGCAGCGACATGGGAGTTGGGACGTGAGGCCCAATAATGCCTAATGTCTGTAGTGCATTTACACTCTTTGGACTACAGGCTCTTCGCCCGAAATCAATTTTCGTCGTAGGGGTGAAATGCCAATCAAACGAAAATGTGCGAAAGCAAAAATAAAAATACGAACCACTAAAGGAAATACTCCTCCGTAGATAGCTGCAAGTAAACTGTAGAAAAATACTTTTTCGGTTTTAGCCCATCGAATATACACACGTCTTCTCACGTTTGCTTCCCGTCTCAACTCTTCGAAAACTTCTCTCGGTTCCTAAACGTGTAATATCTGATCTGTAAGTCTATAGTCACTGAAGTAATGACAAATTGAAAAGGCTGTGCTGCACTTATATACATTTCCCACTACTCAAGGCTCATTGGCAAAACATCACACGCACACACATACCCGCGCGCGCACACATACCTACACAAACACAAACGCACGCACGTACACGCACATACACGCACAGGGCGCACACACACACGCGCACACACCCACATACATAAAATCTGTGCAAAATAGATCTTTCATTGATTTAGTCAGATGAAGCTTATAAAATTGCTACAACCCAGAAAACTAAATACGGCGATTATACAAAATTCAGAACCAAATACTCATGAGGCGTTTGTAAAATCAATAACTTCATTTGGTTAACCCCTTATACCAGTACATACAACAGACGTGTGATTGAACATTTGAATGGTGTCGAAGGATTTGAGGGGGATTTGTAATTCTACATTGATTTTTTTGTTATTCTATATTTATATATTTGTAATTCTATATTTATGCATTTGTAATTCTCTCTCTCTCTCTCTCTCTCTCTCTTTATATATATACATATACATATATATATATATATATATATATATATATATACATGTTTATATGCAGATGTGGGGTTATTATTTGAAACCTTGCAGCGGGGTAAAATTTTGAGACCTTGTTCCGGGGTATATATAAAATATATAGCCCGCAATTATATATGCCCCATTGGGTATATGCCACGGAGCAATATATATCCCGCAATAATATATACCTCACTAGGTATATGCCCCAGTACAATATATAGCCCGCAAGTATATATGTCCCGTTTGGTGTATACAATATATAGCCCACAACTTTATATGTCCCGTTAGATATATGCCTCACTACATTATATATCCCGGTTTTCCACTGTTCTACAATCCACCCAATATACGAGCCCAGCAACTACATGTATATATGTGTCACATTCGGTTAAATTCTTTATGTGCCAAAATACACTCCTCCAAACACCACTTTAATAACCTGTATGCGTCCACAACAGATTTTACCACTTTCGAACTTAGAAATGTATGATGCTTTTATCTGTTTATTATTCGGAAACGTGAGCAGATGACACTACATGTATCTGTGTCAGGCTCTACGGTGTAAATTGATACCTTTGATAAAAATACTCTTCTAGTCTACAAATACGTTGGCACCATTTTGAATGACATTTTTGCTTAATTCGCCATCAAAAGTCTCACAGATGAACGTTTAATCATTTATTGATCTTGCACATAGTGAACTATGAATACCATAATTATCTTTAAAATCAAGTGAAGGGCACCAAAAATAGAGGAATATACATCCATAGGAACAATGCTTGTGATATGCATGTACAAACAGTTTCATCCTGCACATCTTAGCAGACTTCCAGTCACCACAATTTTAAAATCCAACCATCTTAGTAACAATTACCACTAAAAATCTAATTAAAGAAAATTTGACAGTTTTAGATTATTTGGTGTTTGCTTTTTTCATACAAAATCTCTCATGCATAGTGACTACAATTCTCAATAAATGAAAGCAGTTATTTTTAAAGATGTTTAAACTGCAAAAACTGCAATGTCATTTGCCTGTATTGTCTAATTAACAAAACTCCAGTTCTGACTGGCTGTGGTTGAAGTGATGATGGTGATGATGAAGACCCTAAGGAACGATGGCGGCACTGTATATCTTAAGACAAAAAAACATAATTAAAATATTCATTGTCACTATCATTAGTAATGGCAGATCCTGGTAACTTCACTACGCCATTATCAAATGTCCTGCTATCATCACTTTGAGCATCACGAACAGATCCCAATGACTATTTTCCCACCTCGATGGAGACTGTCGTATTGTCATCATCACTCTCAGCATCATTGCATAGTTTGGAAATTTTTCCTTTATCTTAAAAGTCTCCAGACTTCGTACTCTTGATGACATTAATTCAATGTATGGCCTGAAAATAAAATTGAAGTTTTTAAACATACATTTTCCTATGATAAAGGTTTGAAGATTGGGCAGGATGTTCTTTTCCATAATAAATGCATTGTGAAAGCTCTCATAAAACAGCTTTTGTTACTGTGTCTGAGACTTAATTTTAGGGAATTACAGGCATTTTTTGAATATTTTATTAAACTTAGGCCTGACAAGTATCTACTTAGTTTCATTTTTTACACTTTCCACAATTTACTTAGAGTAGAACTGTAATCATTTGGCAGGTATCCTTGCACACATAGCAAAAGCTATCATTCCTGTGAGGTATATATTTAGTTATGAAATCTTTAGTTATACTTTACGCGTACATGTATGTCTTGTTCATATGGTAAACATTTGTCACCACTGGAGCATGAATTTAGCTTTGAGGTTTGTACATTAGCGCTACCATTTTTTGTTGTCGCACTAAGGATTGAACCTAACACTGGAGCTTCAGACCATAGGCGTGGATCCTACATTCTTACTAAAATACACTATTTTACACAAACAATAATATAACATTAACAATTATAATAATAACAATACTTCTGTGATTTCTTCGTAGTTCAAATCTGTTAGGTGTGTCCCCTTTAGCATCCTTGCAAAGGGGACAAAGGGGAGTTAGTAGGAAAGACGTTTTAGGAGCAGTGGCCTTTTTACAGGTTTTTGGTCTCAAGACCAAAGGACCTTTATTCTAAAGAGTGTTAACCTGAAAAAATTGAGCTTTGTTTGTTTGTGAAAATTTGACTTCACTTAAAAAGGAAACTAAACCATGTTTTGATGAACTCAACCAACCCTGCTCCTGTCATTTGCTCATGCATCATTGGCATCAATCTTGAAAGAGCTGGAATTGCTAAAAACTTGCACCCCTATCTTGCCTTTTGGTCCTTGGTGGGTGGTCTTTTCACACAGTTGCCATGAAATTCTCTAAAGCGTAGTCGCGCTTGGCCGTTTAGCTGACTTTCAAGAGTTTCAAAACTTTCCGAACTTTTCAGAGTTGTCGAGAGTTACAGGCCGTTATTTTGTTCCTGGATAGTAAATATGTTTTTGTATTTGGTGATAAGTCAAAACCGAGTATGCCTTCCTTTTGATTTTCTGAAGTGTCTTTGGTCGGAAGGGCCATTGGTCTGATTGGCCCACTGAGCATTACATCTTGCAATAAGCCTGATTA
>NMRA01000264.1:545974-565289 GCA_002633005.1 Phoronis australis
CAAATTGAAAGAAAAATCAAAATTTCGAGCTAATTACACAAAATAAACATGGGTTTAGCTAAATTTTACGTCATACATTTATTCTGTGGCCACCGGTAATTCAAAATGTGCAAAAATCCATGGTGTGTACTGTTTAAGAGTTTTCAAACTTGCTCCAAACCGATTGGCAAGGGAATATTTTATTTCAAAGGTCCAGTTTAGCAGTCATTTGTTATTAGACCAATAACGCGTTTCTTTTAAAAGCATCAGCTCTCCGTACCGGAGAGCGCCGAAGGTCAAATTTACCAATAAGTTAAATGAATACCAAAATCTGTTTTTGTGGTTTCAACCAGTCCTAGTTCTTTCCCCTTCTAATACACCATTGGCGTCTCACATCCAGGTTCAGCTGGAATTCAGAATGGATGGTATGGTTCTTGGTGGGTGGTCTTTAACCCAGTTGATAGCTCCATTTTAAATCGTCACGCTTTCCGGTTTAGCAAACTTTGTACGAATTTGATTTTAAATTTACTCCAATTTTTTTAGGATTGACGATTATCACAGAGCAATATTTTGCTATAGAGAGTTAGATAGGCAAGTCTAATTAATTAAGCACACTTTAGGGCGCCTGTACAAAACACGGGCCCCGTTATTCAACAAAAAAACGGACAAAAGCGCAGAGCACTGACATACATTTGTATTGCTATAAGTGACGTTGGAGTGAAATCGATAGAGTTCTAGAGACTACGTAAGACAATTCTTCCTCCTGACAAGAGCCTCTAAAGCTGATAAAACTTTAAAAATTCGCCATTGATGTGAGTCGTAGTAACGATCACTGTAGGATCCAAGTGATCCACGGAGGACTGACAATAATAATTCTATATTTGCCGAGGCTTGCAGATAAGAAAAAGACAGCAATACCACAGACAAGAGACTAGTTCACATTTGCCAGTCAAACAGTCAGACGGAGTCTTAGGAAGAAATTCCTTAAAAAACGTGAGCCCAGCTGAATTGAGTGGCGGGAACAAATCACGGCCTGCGTTTCAAGAATATTTACTTTTGTTCTTTGGAAATAAACGAACTCAGAGAGAGGAATGTTGCTCTCATTCTTTGACCTCGAGCAATTTTACTCTCACAGTCCGATGACTTCATTTGCCTAGGGTATAGGTTTAATACCGGTAATTGCGATCACAGATGCTTCTGGCCTCTAATTTCATTACCTCTGGTTATAAATTTAATAATGAGTAAATTTGTTTACTATAATCAAAGGCTCATTGTTTCTGCAGCTTGTAACTGTTTATGTCAGGAACAGATACTTGTGACGTTTGGGCGGCGTGAATGAAAGCCGATATATGGAACGCCCCTAGCGTCACCTTGACGGGTCTTTTCTGACACGTTACGAATCATCGAAGCGCGTCGGACTTGTCTCGAAAGGTACTTCCCAAGTGTGTCAAATTACCGCCTCAATACTGTGCGACCAACAAGACGTTGTGGTTTGGTCAGCAATGATGTATGCTTCGATGTCAGTCAGTTTACGGTCCCAACTCACCCGACATCTGACTAGCCTAAGCCTTCCACTTTGCATTTGACCAACAAGGGACAAGTTTACATCTAAGGAGTGTAGCACCCTGGAAAAGTACAACGGTGGCTTCTGCGTTAGAGTCGCGTGTACAGTCAAAAATGTTATAAGCAAAAGATTGTTTATCCAAATAAACGAGGCCAACGCTGTGAGTGACGAGGACTTGATGTCTGTGACCTTGGATAATTTTCTCAGTGCTGTGCCAACAGTTGTTGAGTCCTTGTAGCTTCTGTTTGCTTAATCAGGGAAGATGTACTAGTTTTGCTCAGCGGAGACAGGACATTGTGTAGGTAGTTTTTGTGCGAGGCAGTGCTGGCCATTTTTTATATTTTTTCTTTGTGTCAAATGCTCAGTCTTTGTAATTGTCAGTCACGTCAAAACATGACGATCTCATTGGTTTGGTCAACACTCTGTATAACCTTAACACTGATTGGTTCTTTTAAGAACATCGACAGCATCACTGACAGTCAGTGTGTTAAATAACTCGTCACGTGTCAGAAAAGACCCGTTACAAGGTGATGCTAGTGGCGTACGGCTCCTGGTAAACACTCGCTGATGACGGAAGTAATCGTACAAGAGGACAAAACTATTACTTGTCGTGTAACAGTATACCTGATATGGGTGGCGGGTCTTGACATAAAACTTCTCCGACTGTGCTGCCTGTAGCGAGATATGTTAGGTTATGATTTTGAACAGGCATATTTTATTTTAAAAATCGTGCTAAGCAACTGACTGTTCAGAAAAGCCCAAGTCAAATACTGGAATTTGGTTACTTGAGTTAGCGACGTCGCGTCCGTCTCTCATGGACTTCAGCTTGGCTAGTGGTGTAACAATGATTCTGCCCAAACAGGTAGCGTTTGCCAGATTACGCGGCATCGAGGTCAGGACACTATCCCATATGTGTGACAACTGGAACCTTAATCCACCTTGTTTATTCAGAGAGGGGAGCTCAATGCGCTCGCGCAAAGCTTCTTTGACACCCCTTCTGAACCAGTCTTCAACCATCCATAAACCGTTTAATTCCCCCCGCATGCTGTCAAGGATAAGACTCATCCTGGTGATATGCTTAGTTTATGGTGTTCAGAACAAGGACCCCCAGTGCTCAGGCAGCCATGTAGGTGAACCTGATCAGTCCTTAAAATGCGTATGCCTCAACCTGGTCGCTCTAGTTCAAGCCAAGTCAAGTCAAGTCATTTTATTTATAGTCGGTTTAAGTAAAACAAGAGAAAAACATTAACCATAGGCCAGTACACGACAAATAAATACATAAGTTATAAAATAAATAAATATATATATAAAATAATAACAAAATTTAAAATACTATATACAAGGTTAACAAGATTGAGCAAAATAGCACCATAGGAGAGAAGATTATGTATGATTCAAGAAATCACAGGTTCTGCACTGACAGGGAGGCTCAGTCCATGCGTTTGCATACTGCACAAGTCTTCAGTTAAATGCAGGCTCGATTTCGCCTCCTCTGATAAAGAATTCCACAAATTAGAGCCATAGCCTCTGAAAGATCGTAGACCATACCGAGTGGTTCTACACTGAGGAATGTTTGTCCTATTGGATGATCTCAAATTATATGGGGTCCTGTGAATTGTGAGAAGGTCCCACAGAAATGGGGTGACAAATGGCTCAAAATTTTGAAAGCTTCTTTTAGAATCATTCTCTGGGGTCTAACAAGCTCAAGAGTAGGCAGATTAGCTCTCAATAATAGAGTTTCATTTGAGCTAGAAAATCATCAAATACAAAACGCAGAGCCCTACATTGAACTCGCTCACTCTTATGTGTATTGACTTGGCCACAAAAATGCCAAATTAAAGCACAGTAGAGAAACGGGGATAAAATAAAACATTGAAAATCATCTTCCGGCTACTAAAGTCTGGAATCCTAGGCAGACGCTGTAAAACATTGAGCTGAGCTCCTGTCTTTCGGCATAAAACTTTGATATGGTTGTCAAAACTGAGGTCCTCATTGATTACAACACCAAGTAATTTAACGTCCACCTCACTGGTGATTTTGTCTCCTTCAACCTCGTCAACAGTCCTGGATACATTCTTGGAGTCATGAAGATATATAGAATGAAGTTTTGATGGATTTGCCTCCATCATATTTTGCTTGAACCAGGTAATTGGTTTTGAAGACTCGGATATGTCAGTATGGCAATGACATCATCTCTTATGCGAGCACTTGCTGAGAGAGCCGTTATCATCAGGATAATTATACAACTGTGCCTCAGTAAATAAGACACTGATATCATTCGCAAAAGTATTGAACAGAACTGAACCCATGATGGACCCCTGTGGCACTCCCTTGACTATATCTAGCCAATCACTAGACATTCCACCTATCCTAACACGCTGTTTCCTTCCTGACAGATAGGATCATAAAAAGACACATGCCTGCTCACTCACACTCTAGTTACGGGGACACATATGATTCGGCTATTTTTAGCCTTTGCACCACCGGACAAGATTTTGAAACTAATGATGTCACTAGTATCCTAGACTGTGAGGAAGATTGGTTCAGATGGACGTAAGAGAATTAGCTCTGCACGAGTGCATCGAGCGCCCCTCTTTGAATAAACAAGGTGGATTAAGGTTTCAACTGCCACACTTATGGTATAGTGTCCTGACGTAAAGCCGCGCCAACTGGCTAAAACGTCATATATTGGCCAGAACGATTGTAAAACCACAGACAAGCTGAAGTTCGTGAGAGACGGGCGCAACGTCGCTAAATCAAGTTCAAGGTACCTAAACTACACGGTCAACGGACTCATAAACACGTGCACGGACGCATGAACACGGCTCAGGCGGATTTGCAAACACCGTCCACTGACTCACAAACACGGGAACGGACTCACAAAACACGATCCACGCACCCAAATAAACGGGATACGGACTCATATTCACAAGGAAACACGGTTAACGGACCGCCAAACACGGGTCACGGACTCATCGGCTTCCTAGGTCAGCTGACATGTGTTTGGCGGCCCGTTAACTGTGTTAACTTTCCTCGTGAATATGAGTCCGTGTCCCGTGTATTTGGGTGTGTGGATCGAGTTTTGTGAGTCCGTTCCCGTGTTTTGTGAGTCAGAGGACGGTGTTTGCAGGTCCGTGAGTCGTGTTTATGAGTCCGTTGCCCGCGTAGTTTAGGTACCTTGAAGTTAGTAAAATTCAGTATATGACTACATTTTTCTGTATTTTGTTGCCTCAACTAGATGACTCAAAATTTCCATGCTTTTACTGACCGATTTCCTGTAACAAAGCGTTTCACCAAAATATTGTCGCCTGAGTGCTTTCCACCTCGTTGTATGACAGAGAGAATAAGATAACAGTTCATAAAAAAGATCCATGTTAAACGTGACTGTACAATCATCTCTATGATAAGAAGCGTATGTATCCTTTACAGTATGGCTGCCTGTCAAAGAGAAGCTCTCTAACTGAAATTATGCATATTATGCCCATTGTTTCTGAAAAGTCAACAACGGCGGTCAAAACAAACGAATGCGTCCATCTAAAGAAGAATTAGAAGTTTCAATCATGTACTGTGTATTTAATTGACGAGTTGAATAACGTCATCTTGCCATTCATACATGTACCTCACCATTGAGCTCTGAAAGGGAGATTTTATAGACGTATCAAAGATCTCAATTATTAACTGGCCCTATATCTAACGAAAATTGTTTAAGTCCAATAATTTTGGTCAATTCTCTTTAGCAATAATTTCTTTTCATTAGACAATTCTTTCCGGGTGTTAAAACACTCAGAGAAACCCTTTAAATGGGTTTAGCAAAGTAGACGCCTGCCGTGTAACGTCAGGTAACAAAACTGACCGTGACCTTATTGAGCTAGTCGAGCTGAATGTAATGCAAAATACATCGTTATTAATCGCATGCTCCGGCAAAATCACTTACCGTTTCGTAGTGCCTCATACAGTCTGCAACAAACCTCTTTCACTCCGATCGGGCGAGCATCAAGGCAATAGAAAGTCGACAAGTATAAACGCAGCTTGCAGGTTTTGTACAAAACCGGTATAAATTTGCTCTTTAAATTGAAGATGGACAATTGTCTTTGATAATCATCGAAACTGGTTTGCGCTGATGGACTCAGGATGGCCACAGTTATCTCGCTTTCTTGAACGAACTCTTCGATGCCACTAATTATCGTTTTTCCTAAACGTATATCTTCTTTCGTGACACATTTTATGTTGTAACGTTTTTTAAGCAGACTACACATTTTGTTCGCGTAACCTGCATCAAAGTCGCTGCTTAGTATAAACATATGGTTCCGATTTCCCGATTCGTCATCGCTGTCTGTAAAACTAAGAATACATCACAATTGTGAATCATATTGTACATATAAATTGATGTTAAATCTTGCCTGTAACAATCAAATGAAGAAATTACTGATACGTTATACATCTTGATGCATCCGGCTTTTATGTAAACAAAATTGTGTAGGCGCTATAAGACATTTTATCTTGATGTAATACTTCACGAAAGAATTGCAAGGCAACTTCTTTAAAACATATACCTTAATAATTTTGGGTACTTGGTTCGAGTGCAGTGGTCCCACCATCGAATAACTCTAGGTTATGTAAGGTTAGTTTGGGTTTTTGAAACAAGTCTCTCCCTGTGAGAACATGGACCTAAAGACTGGCTACTACTTCGAGTCTCTCTTATTTGTTCTCGAGAAAGCTAACCATTACTTTTTAAGTTCACGGCGACAATTCTTATTTTGAAAGAAAAAATACTTACCTTTCTTTGTGACCTCCAGTGATTTTACGCAAGCCAAATGCATTGTTGTCTATGCCCTTTGATTCCTCTCCAGTTTCCATTGTTAAATAATTCTATGAAAATGTTAAAATTTGACACATATCTCAGAAGGCTAGTGAGCTTTAACTGAAAGTTTTACATGCTATGCTTTCTACACTTTTCTCCAGAACGCGCCGGGACAATAATTAGTTTAAATGTGACACTTTAATCAAAATATTAATTTTATTCTCAAAAAGTTGCATCAAATAAAAACAAAATGATAATGGGCATAACAGTGACAGTGTTTTCGATAATTTTTTAAATATCTACATTTCAATATCAAATTATGCAGGCTTTCTCTTTTCAGAAATTATAGTTTTACTGAGTTCTACTGGCTGAGGCCACTGTAGCCTTGGTTCAAAGCTGTATAGTCTTCATACAGGTAGCTGGCTGGCTAAAGCCACTGCAGTTAAAAGAGCTGCTCACCTGGCAAGACAACGCAGCACTGAGGCAGGCAACCAGCCAATTATACCACCTTTTCCGATAGCCAAAAATTGATGTGAGCCCTAGCGAAACCAAGGGTCAACTGTCACCGCGTTAATGCTTGCATTATGAGCTTAGCAAAGCTTACAACCGAGAGAACTGCCATTATGCACTGGTAAGGGCCCATGTAGGAATTGACGGCAATGAAAACACAGATACATACGTGTTGGAAAAAGCGTTCTGAACCTCCTATCCTGATATCCTACAGAAATGCTGCGGGATGAGTGAACAGACCTTATTATGTACCCTGATCAGCAGCCCAGTGGTCATCGCTTAACTCCTGTATAGAAACCAAGGAAAACTGCCCCAATACGATCAAACCAAAAAGTTTGAAAAACCCGAGGCTTCTTAGATTGGGCACAAGACATGCCATTCACATATAAAAACCAACAGGTAGAGTCTATACCCAAAAGCACAGACTTTTTTGGTACTTAGCACATGAGTTTGCTTTAGTGATGTGTAGAAAATTTCGATTTTTAAGAATGTGCATCTATTATTTATCTTTTTATGACATGTACCTCCATTTTGCAACAAAATTGGACGCCGAAGTAGATATGTTTGAATACATTTTACTAGCATGTATAGCTAGCTGATAACAAATGAGTGATACAGATTTCAGGGACTATTATTGAATAATTTAATGGCATAACTTTCAAAATTCATTTTAAAATTTGTATGTTTTGACTTTGTGTGGCAAAAACGGTTATTTTGTAGACACATTTCTGAGCATGTGGGTTGCCCAGTGTGTGCTGAGTGCTGTACTCGCATTGAAACCTCTACCTATACACGTGGTAGTCTTTCCCAGTTTTTAATAGGCTAAAGAGCAAGCTTTTGAATGGCCCCAATTGTCTGCCTAACATAAAGTGTATTCGGCGACAAATAAAAAGTGGATACTTTTCTCAGGAAGAACGTGAACAGGAATCTCGTGATAGTTAGGTCAGGTGTTTGTCCATTGCCCCAACCATGAGGCCTGCGCACGTCTGGTGCACCGCAAAAGACATCAGTTAGTCTGCATTCCTTTCTGCTTCATGAGTAGTTGAACTATTCCCATTTATGTTTTTTAAAGAAAAAACACCTCAGATCAGGTAAAGGGGTTTGTTTTCTAGGCTGAACGAACTGACGCCGAGGGTGAATGTAGTTCAGTTTTGCTAGCTTGGATTGCTTTCGTGAGCCCTTTACAAATAAAAAAGTTGAAGTGATGCGATCCAGAATTTTTGCAGTAACAAGTCTTCATGCTGCCAATGTGGATTTAGAACTGTTCCATATCCTTTGCAGTAACTCTGGGGTACGAGAGTTCTACCAAATAACACGCAAAAACGTAATAAGTGATGACTGAGAAAAGCGATTTTTGATAGATATTGCAACACTAATAGCATAATATCATACCTGTGAGTTTACCTCAATTGTGTCTGTTGCTGTGGACCTGGAAATGCGATTTGTATGCGACACTGTTTTATTTAAAGGCGATCATTCAATAGCCCTTTGTCAATGTCTATCGAAACTTGGTACATTGGTAAATGGAAACTGAAACCATTTTTTTAACAAATTGATGAACGTCAACTTAATTTAACCGTTATTATGCATGTGCGCGCCAGGGGAATACAAATATTCATTTTATACAGGTATTAGCCTTGAACTTCCATGGCAGTTCACGGCATTTGTTTTTTAAAACCAAGTATTTATCAATCAGTATCTGAGCAGACCTCACAAACAGGCAAAATTCGCGCGATCACACGCTTCGACAAAGCGTCTCGTAGAAAATTGTTTTCTTTTCAGTCAATGTACAAAGTGTTATAAGACCGCTGGCCAACAATGCAAATAGTAACGCATATACAATTGTGTACACACAAGCACACATGGTATAGATCAACAATAGATTCACATTTTTTTAGTTTAAAAAACAACACGTTTCCTAGTTCATTTATACAGGGCAGACGTTAATGTTTTCATTACAACAGAGAACTTCGGCTACACAGTAAATGCAAAATGATGGCATGTGAGTCACTAGGGATTACAGGTTCACGCTCGCGTGTTCGTTATGGTACATCAAAATGTTTCGGCTAAACGTACACGTATGCCCGTTTTACGGGTCGCGGATTGATTCCCGATTGCCGAACTCGTTACTTCCTCTGAATAAAACCTGTTATGTTGCAATCAGGGTCCCATGAAGCTGACTGTCCATCGATAACTGGCTGGTTAGGACTACGTGAAGCTGTGGTGGCACGGTGGGGGGGAGGGGGCAAAGTTACGACCGCGGTGACATCATTATATTATAGCCGGTGGAACCAATCAATATCCCTGGCATAAAAATTCCAAGCTGCCATTTTACGATGCCAAAGGTGATTTTGGGCAAAAATGCGGAAAAAACTTTATGTTTGATTGACAAACTCTCAGGTACTCACGTTTGCTTTGAATATTTCAAATGAAAGTATTCAACGTATTTGTTTTATTGAAATATCAAATTACGGAAACTGAGATATTTTGGCACGAACCATGATTGTACCTTTTCTATGTCTGTAACATGTCACTACTCCAAAGGCTCACTACTCCGAAGGCTCACTACTTCGAAAGTTCGATTCTCCAAAACCACGTTCACTACTACGAAGCCAGAGTGCTAGTGTCTCGTTAGAAAAACAAGATATCGCGAGATATCGCCGTGTATTTTCAACGAGGGCCCATGAGTTTGGCTAGGATTTTCTTGCCGTGAGACAGTTATTGAACAGTGTCAATTACTCGGCCGAAATTTCAATTCACCACTCTGACTGTCTGGTGAGTCGGAGCTGATATGCATAAAGTATGGCAGCTGTCTCCATTTAGTAACCAGTTATATGAAGGATACATTCAAGTGGAAAATGAACTTAACTTTCAACAATATTAAGGTCACAAAAAATACCCACTATCTGCGAACTTTCAGTACTCGGGGGCTGGGGGGCTATAGCCTCCTTTTTCGGTGCTTAAAATTTATGTTAAAAAAATGTGAATCCCAGAAATTTGTGGTTGTTCCTTTTCGGAGAGCATTTTTCTACTGTCGCTGACTTTTGTTTACGCTGCTGTCCTATATTCACACTGCATGAATAACACACCGGCCAGATATGTGTTTACTGTAGATGTATGTGCTTCAAGCACGCGATTACTAAACATTACTGCAGAAACGAAATAGTTGCTGTTACGTCACTTGCATGACAAGGCTAAAAATCGTTCATAATCCGCCATTTTCTTTCTTTGTTGTAAAGCTAACCAATGACTGCCGAGGTTATATCAACCACGGGCGTCCTCAGCTTCTGATCGTCCACAATATACTATATATAATACTACAAGGCATGACACTCCCGATCAGAAATTCCACGGGTTCTTTACATCTGCCGTCCATATCAAACTCAAAACACAATAAATTTACACAAAACAAAGTTTCAACAAACCAGTAGCAATTTTTCTTTCTTCTAATGCCGTTCACGGTGTCCTGCTCTAGCGAGATCGCAACAAATTCGAGGTCAAAGCACAAAAATGTTCTCAAAAAGCCAACGCATCGAGCTTCCTTGGACGGTTCGAGGTCAAGGACGGTACGGAATTATCCGATGAGTGACAGATGGACGGCCTTGGGATACATATAGTATCTTTGCATTTTTCTTACGTAACTATAAAATCTTTGGAAATGCTTTGGAGTTGTCGATGCCGTGACACTCCGTGACAAATCGGCAATTGCCGTACCGTCCTTGACCTCGAACCGTCCAAGGAGGCTCGATGCGTTGGCTTTTTGAAAACCTTTTTGTGCTTTGACCGCGAATTTGTTGCGATTTCGCTGGAGCAGGCCACCGTGAATGGTATTAGAAGAAAGGACCTTGTTTTGTATAAATTTATTGAGTTTTGTGTTTGATATGGATGGCTGAAGTGAAGCACCCGTGGAAATTCTGGTCGGGAGTCCGTGTCATACCTTGTAGTATTATACATGGTGTATTGGGGGATCAAAAGCTGAAGACGTCTGTGACATCAACCAGTGATAAAACGCGTGCTACTGTAGGATACCTGCGTGTTCTCTACACTCAGGGAACCAGCGAGCTTAAAAATATTGCTATGGACAAATTGTGGAGCAGTGCGTGAGCCAATTCCAAGTAGGCCTACCCTAGTAAAGACTATACATCGCCGTCAAGGTTCTTACATATTCCGTTTCAACATGTGCTGCGGAACGGAGTTTCCGCACAACGAACATCCTCAGGGAAACACAATGGCTACAACGAGACCTCGGTCTCTTTGGGACATTCCCAGATGAAATGAATTCTCAATAGGATATTGCAGTAGTTTTCCTATGTATGTAGGATAACCTATATTTATACACTCTTCTCCAAAACATTTCTAGCAATTATTTTTAAAATGTTCCACTTTCGTATGTGGGGCTATAAAAATAGGATTTACATGATTTTGACAAAAAAAAAAAACATTTACAAGTTGCATAGGACAAAAACGAGCTTGATTCCGTTAAATATTGTACTATATTATTATCACCCCAGTTTAATTTCTCTCTGTTTCTCTGTTTCATTATCATAATGGTATTAATGAGAACGGCAATATCTAACTTAAACTCAAGTGGTTAGTGACCGAAGTGTTTACTTAGATGTTTTATGCTTTGCTTTTGGCAATAATCTTTTTGGAGTCACATAACAAATGAATTGTCTCATGATGTCATTCCAAAACCTGTTGCCTATTGATCAGTTTCACATGTTTTTTACTAGATCCTCTTTTGTGATTGGTCCCTCTTCCACTAAGTTTTGTCTGACTCGTGGCTATCCCGATATTTATATCTCAGTCGATAATGTTACCCTCGAGTCCCGTCACCTTACCCTCCCTCCTTTAAAGTAAGATACGGGTACTTTATGCTGACACTTCTCACGGTCGGGGCCCGCTCAGTTTTATCGTAAAACATGTTTTTACAGCTGAAGAAGCAATACTTTTGCCAAGTTGCAAAAAAACAAACGTTTTGAATCACGCATATGTTCTGCAGTCAGTCAGAAGAAACAAGCCACTTATAAACCTAACTTAAGTCGAAAGCCTCTCTATCAGCATGCAGGTATTCATTTTATGTTGCACACATGTATGTTCTCAGAAACACTAAGACTTAAATGTCGTAGACAATATTAAGTTTAATTCCAAGGCCGCATATGCACGAAAGTTCGCTGGAACATTGAGGTGAGACTCGACTAAATAAGTTCCATGAAAAGCGATACCAGGTCTGATACTGAGGTTATATGTGTGGTCAATATCGCTGGCATTATGTCTCCTTGCTGCCTAACTCTGATTTGTTTCATCCATGTCGAGGACGTCAAGAAAAGCATAAACAGCAAGTAAAAACGTTCAGGGTTGTTTTCCGTTGAAGCAAGAATCTCGCGATAGCACAAAATCACCAAGTTTCTAAATATATCACCAAGCGTTACGAGCAAAGCACGTGATCACACTAGCTTTTCTCGTGATAGTTTTGGGTCTACGGAACGCAATCGAGGTCTAAAACGTTCAATTTCTAAGGACGTGAGACGAGAATTTTCAATGATGGAAATAAAAACGAATGATAAATGCTGATTTTATTTTCCAGTATATTTAACTTATTCAACAGAAACATGATTACAACAGCACGAACTTTTGTATAAAGTGATCCTCAAAACCAACAGAAGTAGTTAAACGAATATAAAATCTAATACAAACATCCTTCCAAGTATATATCATGAGATTGGTAAATGTTATACCTGATGTCGAATTTCCAAATTTTGAGTTGGCGTTATTCAAGACAAATTAAGAACACAACCAAAACAATTCCTAAGCTTTTGTTATTACATGTACACTATTAACGCACAAGGTTACTCAGAGTTCAGTAGGGAAGTCGTGAGAATTCATCATGTCAGAATTCCTTCCTCGCTTCATCGAGTCGTTCTTCTCTGCTGGCAATCTGCACTGATTTTTCCCTCGTGTAGAAAGTGTAATCTGTAACGCAAACACATCATTTTTTAAAACGAATGATGAAACAAGAACCTGCTATGAAACAAGAACCTGCTATGAACTCTGTGAAAACATCAACTTTTACTTCACAAGCGCATGTGTTCTTTCAAAGCATAGTCATCGCGTTTGTTTAAGTTGAAATGGTTACAGAAAATACCTTACAATTCCCCCGACGTTCTACTGCCCTGGTGACCCCGGCCCCTGGCTTCAAAATAATGACATCCTTCATTTCTTCCCGAGTCTACAACAATTTTTATCTTGGCAAGGAACAAGATGAGACCGATTTTATAACATTGTAAGAAGCCTAATAAGCAAGACGTCGCTTTTTGACAGAAGGCGCGGGTTTATTGCCCCTTTAATGATATTTTCTAAATGTACGAAGGAGATCACTTGGCACTTTGCAAAACAAACAATAGAACGGTGGCAGCCTCGTTTGTCATTCACCCACAAAAGATCACAACCAAAAGCCCGCCAGTCGGGTCTATCTTGATATCTTGAACTAACTTGATGGTTTTCGTGGTATTAGTTATTTTCATGACCCTATTATCTTTACAAATAATAACGTTTGCTACACTTTGCTTACCATTGAAATTGTTATCTACGTAGAGTGAGTGAGGATAGCTTAGGCACATCTATGCTTGGCTGTTTGAGGTTAGGGGGGCTCGAGACATAACTTTCGCCGAAAAACTGGCGTATAATTTCAAACACTTGATGCAGTTCCAGTTCTACGCACCTCCCCCCCACTTTACACTTTACACCCTCAGTCGCCACTAATTTCACCCCTGGCCGCTGTCGGTTTCACTCCTCGACCACCGCCGATTATACCGATTACATGTCTTTCCCGTGTGATCCATTGGATGCTCCGTTGCCCAATACGCCAATAGCAGCATTTTTTTCGTAATATCGGTTCTTAAAAAATTATGCACATGAACGAAATTACTGCTCACTTTACGTTTGTGAAGGCGGTTTGGTGTAGTCTCTGGCTTCCGGGAAATTGCGCTGCTTAGACTTGCGTATAAGTTGGACTGGAGCCGGTAGGGGTTGTAGCTGTCCAGTGTCTCCAACTGTTGGGATAGTCACAACTATGGTTACCATTTCCAGATTTAAAGCGGCTATAAACCCAAATTCCGTCTTTTGATTTACACCTTTTATCTCTATGAAATTGGTCTCAACTTCCTCCTTCTTCAGGTGAGAATTGGTTTTTTGGACGCATCAAAAACGCTTCGTTATTTTTCTTGGACNTTTCGTACCTTTCTAATTTTTATAAAAGGTCACAAAAGTTTATGAAAAGGTGAACAAAATGTAGCCTTTTTATGACCTTTTGTGCCATACAAAATCCATTTTTTCGTGCAGTGGTACTGTTAGCGTGTGACATGACTTCGATCCTAGAAATGGACTTGGTGTGTTTATGTACAGTTATGGCACTTACTTATGTACAACGAGTGAGCCTTGTTGCCTCAGTTGGTTATTGGGTGGAATTAGCATTGTTGCCTAAGTTGGTTATTGGGTGGAGATTTTTGCAGTTTTCATATGTTCACCTACTTATGTGGTAGCTGAGGCATTGGCTATGCCTTTGAGTGTGTTACTTAACTTTAGCGCACAAAAATGTTGTCTTCTGCATTTAGGCAAGATGAAGGGGATATCACAGTTAATTCTTTCTCTTGTTGGGGATACTAGATGAAACGAAAATACTGTCCTTGTCTACCGGGATTTTCCGTAGATAAGCCCATAGGCCTGTATTCGGAAAATCAAAATTTTCAGGCATTTCAGTAACACCAAATAAACGCCTAGGCGTTTATTCGCAAAGGGGGGATGTAAACGGAAAGTCATAGCCTCGGCTAATAAGAAAATATCAGAGACTTTTTTGCATAAAACCATGCCTATTAAGTTTACCGGTAAGTTAATAAATACATAGTTACCCAACATTTTGTCCATTTTTATATGATAAATGCTCTACAAATTGTGGCTGAAAGTTGACGCCAAGGGCCGCTTTAAGAGGTAATTTTTCGAATAAACGCCCCACTATGTGGACACTTGACACCAGAAGTTTTAACACCAAATAAACACTCATGGGCGTTTCATCGTGTGGGCTTATCTACGGAGTTTTCTATCATATTAGATTATGTATACGTTTTTGCATTCTCAAAGTGTATAAACACGTTACTTCATACCAAACAATTTTATTTTGTCCAGCTCCATGCACAAAAAGCAAAGTCTGGAAAGTGGCTTTTTCACTCATTACATCTCTGTTCATTCTTACTGTTACAAGAGACCTCGCATACATGCTCAGTCAGAAACATGTAAACGTTCTTTGTTACGTCGTTTTCGCTTAAGTCGACGCTCAAAAGCGTATTCTGTCCTGACAGCAATGATCTGTTCATATCACTGCTTTCTATTTTAACTTTGCGGTACAAAATGGATAGTGTGCGGTTGTTTGATCTGTAGAGAGCACTGTGACCTCAGCTAATTTAGGGAATCTCGGGACAACTGTCATCGAGTAGCCCCACAAATACGCATACTCCGCTGCTTTTTAAAGTTGGATTTTGACTTTCTGATTATACGTTCCAATTCTTTCACACTTATGGATAAAATGACATATTTGTAGCTCCGATACCGCAACAACGGACGGTTTGTACTAAACTACATATATCGGGACTGAATATTGCTCTGTAAACCTGCACCAAACTTACCTGATTTAAGGACAAGTGAACTGCCTGTAAACTTTCTTCAACTGCTGGCTCATTCAAACGGGGCTGTGTCGTATTGGGCAACATCAGCTCGGAAACTGCTACAGGCCGAACGAGCAAGGCACATGTTTGAGATGGCAGGAAGGCGAAATACCCTAATGGCTTGGCCGCGGCCAGTCCCTTGCTATTGTTGGAAGGTTTGGTTGAGGATTGCTTCAACTGTCCTATCAGAGCAATTTCCTATTGAAACAGCATTCAGAAAAAACACTATAAAATTAAGACAAAGGACGTAAGTGGCATGCACCAGGAAACTGTAGAACAGTTTAATCTACACACGTTTAGCTGCCAACGTTGTATTTTTAACTGAAGCGTTTGGGGGTTTAAATACACGTACATTTCCATCGCAATTTTAGGGTTGGTTCACCCCAAAAAACTCAGACGCATCTTCTTGCTTTACTGATAATTTAGCTGTTCTTAGAACCCTATGGCGGCAAGGAATATCATGAGATTGACTTTCGTTCTTTAACCAGCTAAACAGGGCGAAGTTCAACTTCCGGACTATACCTCAATAAATGTTTCTCACTAAATGCCAGAGTTGTCGATAACTTGCTTTGCCTATTGTTTATGATTTCGAATATGAAAAAACAAAACTCGTTAAATAAATGATCCCAGATAAAAGGAAAATATTTGTTAACCTTTTCTTGTAAACTTTGGCACAAGGCATAGAAGTGTTGCTGGTTACATTCCAACTCGTTCCAGTCGATCTTCCAGCAACTTGTAGCTGTTACAATGCATGGCTAAGTGAAGCAGAGGCGCATTAGTTACTTACTGTTAATGTAAAAACATTTTGATAATTTGAATAAATATACGTAAATAAAACAACAAAAATGGATCACTGACAAACCTATTTGCAACACACAATGTAACAAATCCAGATACAAAATGTGTAACTTTATCATCCTCAATACTTCCTTCCAGTCTTCTCAAACCAATGAATACTTCGAAATAAAACTGCACCACCAACATTTACCTAATAACAAAATGTTCCATTCAATATGTAGGACAAACTCAACATAATCTCGGTTTCGCAATCATAGATTTAACATAATACATAAAAATATTTCTGATACTATAGATAATCATTTCAATTCCAAAAACCATAATCTACAAGATCTTTCTGTACAAATAATAGAAAAACTCCAATTTCCCAGTACCCCCCACAGACTCAAAAGAGAACAATTTTGGATAGCTAAGCTTAACACACTTGAACCCAATAGATTAAACATAAATACTTCTGAAATCATATCCTTAAATTACTTTCTTCCACAACAATTTATCATGTTCATTACGCCAAGTACCTGATGTCATTTGTTATGTGGTGTTTGATTTTACTTTATTTCTATTTCTGTTGACAAAGATGTTATCATATCCGAAAATTTCAGTGATCCATTTTTGTTGTTTAATTTACCCATATTTATTCTACTTTCGACACACAAGTGTATCCTTTAGAGGATCTGGATCGCCTCTTTTAGTTTCAGATTTATTTTCTACATAATTTTTGATAATTTGATAACATTTGGTTCAAGAGAGCTTGCTTAACATACTGAAATAAAACGAGGCCCAGGGAACAGTCTCTGAAGGTATTAGACCATATTCCATACACCGCTCCTTACCCGACATAAACATTGTTGTTGCTTTGTTAGGAAAGTACCAATTGCTTTTTCATGTAAGAATGCATTTTATATAGATACTGGTGTTGCTATGAGACGAATGGTGGTGAACTATCCATCATTGACAACTTTGTGGAAGGCGGTCTAGAGTTGTTTCAAGAGCTTAAAGTCCTCCACTGCTTCGTTTCCAAGTAATGCGTTACTTTAAAAAGAACGTTAACTTACTGCTTTGAGATGCATGGCTACTTGAAAACAAATGAAAAATCGAGCTTACCATTCCAAACAAGACAGATTCACATAGACTGCTTATTGGAACTAAGTGAACGGCTTGTATCCTGTGGATGTCTACGGATAACCCTTGACCTCTTGTATAGGGAGGAGCAGAAGACTTTAAACAGGTTATGCTTGGCTGGAGGTGCTTAATATAAAGTGAAATGTAAAGTTAGGCCAAGAATGTTGTTGGCTGTGGTCTGATTGACGCAATATTATTTCAGTTGTTCACCTATACAAAAAAGAAAATCCACAAGAGACGGTATTTTTTACTGAGCCCTGACCGCTTTCATAGGAGGCGGGGAGAGTTGACGGCACAACAGCCAAAAGCAAAAATATATCTCGCAAGTCGTAAAAGTCGCGGCCACTATTGCAGTATTTTTCGCCGCTATGACGGCGATGACTTTTACACAGACCATCCGCATTAGAATGGGTACATCAAGTCTGCGAAATTTTTCACGTCATCTACATTGTATACATTATAGCTAATTATGAATCGCTTGGCAAATCATAGTGTTTTAAGCAGACGATATCGTGGTTGAAATTGACATGGGCGGGCGCTTTTTTAAATCAGTGAGCACAAATCTCAATATGAACCGGGGTACAGAGAGGAACCAACTATACCTTTTGACCTTATCAAAGTCTATCACAACTTATGCAGAGACACGCCCCATTCTAACATTGTAACAAATCTACAGAGTATCCATCTGAGTAGCTAGGCATACCAGAATTGTTATTGTGAAGTGACTGAATCGGTTATTCATAGAAATATAGAGATAATTTTCTAACGTGTTACGATTTACGAAAAAAGGAGAAACCAAACAAAGAGTGGTGATGCTTTTCCTGAGTTTGTTAGTTTGCGAAATAAGTTGGATATCATGCTGTAGAGATTTATTGCAAATGAAGTGTTTGTATGCTCGTATGACTGAAACCAAAGCTTTTAACCGTTTTTGAAGGGGCAACTCCCAGAATATACTTACATATTGGCCTGAATGAGGAAGTTGCGCTGGGTTTATTAAACAGTCGCGTACATCGCATTTCAAAACGAAGTTTTCACCTGTAAAAAATATTAGAAAAACACCTCGACGTTTGTTTGAAGATTCAGAGAAATGTCACTGTGTTCGTTTTACAAACGATATATCTTATAAATGCATTTCCCACGAGGTTGCAGATGTTCTTTTGTGCCAGATCGGACATTGGTTCAACAGTGATTCCAATACAAGCAGTTAAACATTTGCTGTGCCTGGTGGAGAAAAAGATGTAAGGTTGTGTGGGACCATATTGACAAGTCTATATTGATATAAGTATCTACAAAACTATAGATTTTTACTCAGTGAAAGGATATATTTTCCCAATTTAATTAATTTTCTGAAAGTAGAAAGACTTAATAGAAATGTGCCATCACTGGGGTCAAGCGAGCATGTCTTTTTAGTTTAGTAAAATTTAGTAAAACAAGAAACGTACATTCATAGCAAAGCCACTGTACAGTATCAATATCATGACTAAATTTCGATTGATATAAAATTCAAGATGAAATCTCAAAAGCGCTATCACAGTTTTTGTGTTATGCAACTATTTGAGTTGTACATGAAGCGCTATATTTGATAGCTTCTCCTTACAGCGTTTTTGGAAACAGTGCATAAATATGACATCTGCAATTTTCACACGAGTCTGATTAACCATTTGTATGATATAATGTTCCAATTTTAGACCAGTTAGAACATGGGTATTGTAACAAGGAGTTGTGGCTTAATTTACTCTCCCTCCCTCTCTCTCTCCCTCTCTCTCTCTCTCTCCCTCCCTCTCTCTCTTCCTCCCTCCCTCTCTCTCTTCCTCCCTCCCTCTC